>JARHVA010003347.1:1055000-1632500 GCA_037957365.1 Torreya grandis | reverse complement strand
CATGTTGGGTGTTTTATTTTCTATGTGGTATTTATTTAATGGCCAAATGGGTGTCTCTTTTTTGTTCTATTTATTCTACAGCTGTTAGGTTTTTATTATTACTATTGTTATTCAACTTGGGTGTAGATAAGTTTGACTCTGTTGGTTTTTATTTGCATTTTGTGTAAATATGGAACCATAACCCAGCTTGTGTATTTCTATTTTGGTTTATTTTTCCTTGTTTTTGATGGATTTATAGGTGTTGGTGCAAAGGGGTTGTTTGCTATTATTTTACCTCTTTTGTTTTGATTGCTTGGGTTAAAACATGGTTGGGATAATACTTTGATTTTGGTTAAAAAAAATTATATCTTGGTGTTTCATCCTATGTTGGATGCTTGATAGATTTGGAAAGCCTATTTATGAAAGTTTCACTGATAAATTTTTTGATGTAGTATTGCTAGCATTGTTGGTGGATGATGTTAAGGTTATTATATTTGATGATATTTTATAACTACTATAAATTTCTCAATGATGAATAAAATATCTTACTCACACCTTTTCCCAAAGCCCAAATGCCTGACTCCACCACCCAGCTGATGGTTGGAGTGGTAAGGACCACCGATTGGGGCACTCATAGGATAGGTTGGGTCAGTGTGTAGATCATTTGGTGGATTTTATTTCATTATGTAATTTCATGATGTGTTTGGTACTATTATTAATTGGTTCTAGTGATTAAATTTTTTCCTATAGCATGTTTAGAAATTACTCTTTCTATTTATTATTCTTGTAGCAACCTCTTGCAAATGTAAAACAATGTGTTACATTCTTCATATAAACCCGAAATGGAAGTAGTTTCTACTCATAACTTATAGAGTGATATAAAAAATGATTTTTGTGTTTTATTATTCTCTATTTAACCTTTTAAACACATATCTAAAGTATTTTTTTATTAATGATTAAGGGATAAAATCAAGTTCTAAAATGACTATATTTTTGTTATTTAAAAAGAGAAATATGTTATATTAACTAAGTGTTATTCCTATAGCATGATCTTGGGAGTTATTATTTTTAATTTTTAATCATATATCATCCACTTTGAATGTAAAATGGTATTAAATCTTGGTATACTTACATACTTATGCTAATGGAAATAAATGGGTATGAGCTGAGTGTTCTTGATTATCATGACTGAGTCATTTTCAACTCATCATTATCTTATTATTGTGGTATTATTCAATGATAATATTATCTTATTTATAATACAATTTATGGATGCAAACAAATTATTATTATTGGCTTGAGAAAATCAGTGGTAGGGTTAAACAAAAATCTCATAAAACTTTATGCACTATTGTGCATGTGCATAACATGATTCAAATTGAGGACAAAGTTGATCCTATAATATACTTGATAAACTTTTTGTTTCCTTGGAATTATTTCATTATGATAAATAAAATTATTAAGATACAACTAAGATAAAATGAACTTAAGTTGATTACTAGTTAGGTGTATGAATTTCTAGTATTTAATTCTTGGGCTATGAAATCTATTGATATTATTATTGGTATGGCTATAGTAAGAGTTTTTATTATTTTTGTATGACTATAAAAAATGATTATTGGTGTTAATTAAATTTCCATTGGTGTTGGAAAGTGGCCCTATGGGGTAGATATAGCATAATTCTATTACATGAGTTTCTTGAGCATGAATTTTGCATAATAAATGATTTTTAATTTTAAGAGGAATATTGTTAATATAAAAACAAGTTTTAATTCATTCCACTACATGTATAAAGGAATGTGTGATTGTGAAACTATGCATGCTTGAGTCTAGTGATTAACAGTCATGAAATTTAAAAAGAAATGGTTACATATTTAATTATTTCTTTTGTGGTGATAAAGGACTTGATATTGCATTCATGCATATTAATGCTAAGAAGGATTTAGAAAGTTGGTATTTCAAGCTCAATTGATTTCATGCATGTAGAACTTATAATTTTTTATTTCATTAAATTGATTAAGGCATGAGTATATGATTAAATCATATCCCAAATTGTGTTTAGTGTTAAATCTAAAAATAAACATGGTGCAATGATCCTTAATTTATGAGATATTAGTATAAATATCCATATAGGATAGTACCATTTAATACCTCTTATATGTATCAAGTTTAATGAGCAAGGACATACTTGGGAGCTTATACATTCTCATAGAATGATGTAGGCATGCTTTCTCTTGGCTGATCCAATTATGGTTAATCCCTAAATTTGTTTGTGTAATGATTCTTTTACATTATGAGTCTCATATTTTAAATATATTTTTGTATGTTTTTATTACTTGAATAATGGAAATGGCATATGAATGGAATCATACATTCATAAATCTAGTTATGGGTTGTGGGTACATTATACAAACCATAACTGTGCATAGTGAACTATGTTCTTAACTTCGCTATCACTCTGAATGAAGTGATGCTCAAATTTTTTTTTTATTTTTTTATTTTTTTTTTTGGGGGGGGGGGGGGGGGGGGGGGTCATTTCACTTCCAACTTATCTTGGTCTACATATAGTTTCCAATGCACAACTCTTGCACCATTGCTTTCCACCTTTCTTAGATATAATAATTTTTTAAAAATAACTTCATCTAATAAATATAAATATTTATTTCATCATTATAATATAATCATATCAATTAATTTATGATAAAATAAAATACACAAATAACCAATAGATTCATATCTACCATTTAGTAAAATCCAATAGAATTGGTTCATAGGATCTCAATTTGAAAAAAATTGCACATATTCTTCCAAACCTTTGGGAACACTAATTCATAAGTATAGGTAACTAATTAGGAGTAATTTAAAGGATTATCATCCCAAAATATAATGGATTGATATGAGTCTCATGTCTTCTTCACCCTAAGCTTCAATCCCTTCCCAAGGGTATTTGGTTGAACCATGAAGTCATAACTCCTCTTATTATATGTAGCACAACCCAATAGTGTTAGCCTTATTTTTTATTGTTTTTTTTTAATTATGAAAAAGTAGCACAAAGGATTTAAACTATAACAAGGAAACCACCTATGTTTATTTCAATATATCAACCATTTCTTTATCTTAAACAATTATATATTAATGTATTTTATTTAATATTCAAGTAGAGAAGTCTCAAGCATATGCTAATATGTCTTGAAATATACATCATACCTTTTAGATCATTATACATAGAATTTGCATAATATAATCTTGTAATTACATTTCTAGTAAGGTCAAAGAATAATATTGTGTCACATTAGGTAACCATAAATATTTTTAAATGGATAATAAATAATAAATTTAAAGTTTTTTTGAAAAATGGATGCCCTATGCCTCTATATATATAATTTAATAAAAATATGTCTATATTTATTTGATACATTTAAACTCAAGTTTTGTCGATGTTAAAATATTTTTTGAATGTTAAAAATACTAAAAGGTAAGACACAATATTATGCTATCACTCAGCATGATGTTATATTGTTATTGTGTTCTTTATGTCTAAGTATTATTGTTTTTCTTAGATTTAAAAATCTATGCAAATAATACCTTTATACATATATAGAGGTGCAAAAATATTCTCACTTTAGGTTGCAAAAATATTTCCAAATTAAAGGGGTTATTCTTCAACTAGTGATATTTCAATAAAGTTCTTTTTATTTATAAAATTAATCAATTAAGCATTAGAAAAGGAAGAAAACTAAATTTTTATATTTAACAGATTAATGAGAACTAGACATAATAGACTTTTGCTATCTAAGAATTCTATCAATAATTAAATTTAATGAAACACTATACTTTGATATGAAATGTAGAGTGTTCTAAAATTAATTAATTTTGAAGGAAAAATGTATGAGTGTTAAAATATAAAATTTAAAAATTCATAACTTATTTATTATGATCAAATATAAAATTTTAAACAATGTCAAAAATTGTAGAAATTTTGAGCCAAGATATTATTTTATTAATCAAATATTTTGGAAGGGAGTTATGAGTACCAAATAGCCTCCAAGGGTATAAAATTTTAATATTTTAAAATATAAGGCCAAAAAAAACTTTCAAATAAAAATGGGGAGAAATTATTTAATCCAAATATTTTGTTTTGAGACTAAAAATGATCTCATAGTTACCTAGAAAATAATGTAGTGAATGTAAGTTGTGGATATGGACACTATAAAAACATAAAATAAAAATAATATTGAATAATATTATAACTAAAACATAATAATATCAAAGTGTCACAAACCATTAGTAATTTTCAATTAGTGGTCTTCTCCTTTATCACTTTCATGTGTGTGTTAATGGTGTGAAATGTACAATTGAATACAACATGCATTATAGTCACAACATGAGATATCCTACTAGTATGGGATTGCTTTTGTAAGATAACCTCTAGAGATAGTTGGATCTCATCCTTATCCTAGTGATAACATACTTAATTAAATCTAATATAATAAATGTAATGTAAAAGGGAAGAGAAAAACATGACAAAAAGGAATGGTAATGTACCAAAATGGAAATGAGTGGAATTGGGATCCTCTTCTACTTAAATATGACACATAATTTTTGAACATGTAAGATAGGTGGAAAAAATGTATGAGAAAATGTAGTGAGTAAGAACCAACAAATGTGGGACAAATTTATAATAGCAAAAAGAGAGATTAAAGGTATAAAAACAAGAACCACATCAAATCTTATGAATTTATCAAAGTAGACAAGTTAACAAATTTCATTCAAGGGTTTGTATTATATACATGAAAAAAAAATGGAGCCATGGCATCATGAAAAAAAATAGTCCCAAACGATTCCAATAATGAACTAACTTTAACCATATTTTCTAATTATAAGAAGCTTTTACCATTATTTATTTAGAAAGAGAAAAAAAGAAATGGAAACTAATTAAAATCCTAGATATCAAGTACTAAAAGTATAATAAATTTAAATATAAAATCATTCATTTTTAATCCTTACTCTATCCAACTCTTACATATTTAGTGGTTTGAGTAATGTTTTCAATTTTCCATGCCCATGCTACTTTCCTTACCGAAAAATCTTCATCTTTGAGTTTTAGTTTGTTTCTAATATTTAAATAAATAAGATGAAGCTTATTTTGAATATTTAACTAAACATTTTTTGGGTCTTTTCTGCTTGTGGGTTTAATTCAAAAACTTTTATTAAAAGCCTAGTTTTATTATGTGTTCTTTTAAATAATATAAAATATTTTCACTCATTTATGCACTTATAACTTATTTTTTTGTTAGATAGATTCACTTTTTAATATATGGATATTTTATTTAAATTATAAATAAATAAAGCTCTAAGTTTAGGAAATAAATAAATATTTTACATCCTTAGAGAAATATTTAAGATTTTTAGGTCAAAAGACCATTTTTACAAGGAAATTAAACTTGAGAAATAATTAATATCAGTGTAGAAATTTATCAAGAAGGTCATAGTAGATAAGGTGCTTGTATGTTTAATATGACTTGCATGAAGGATCGGTTAAATTTCATTTACATATAAATATCCCATGAAATATTTGGATGATGGATAGCCCATGTTGTATATGTGTGTGTGTGTGTGTGTGTGTGTGTGTGTGTGTGTGTGTGTGTGTGTGTGTGTGTGTGTGTGTGTGTGTGTGTGTGTGTGTGTGTGTGTGTGTGTGTGTGTGTGTATGTGTATATATGTATGTATATGTATATATATATATATATATATATATATATATATATATGTAAATGTATATGTATGTATGCATATATATATATATATATATATATATATATATATATATATATATATATATATATATATGTATGTATGTATGTATGTATGTATGTATGTATGTATGTATGTATGTATGTATGTATGTGTGTATGTATATGTATATGTATATGTATGGGATTGTAATATTAGTGTTATATATGCTTCCAAACAAAAAACATGGATCCAGCTACCTCTCCTTTTTATGTATACACAAGATGAATATTTTTATCAATTCTATCTTTATCCTTTTTTTCACAAACCATTTTCTAAAATATGCCAAAATGTTTCTTTATATTTTTCATGCTCCATAAGTTTTTGAAAAAAATTTATGTAAATCACTTAGGCATGTGTGCCAATGAAGCATCTTAATCAACATCTAAATTTAATTTAGATAATAATTTTCATTAGAGACAGAGAATGGACAATAGAATTGAAGAAGATATTAAATGAATCCATTACATAAAGGGAGTGCCAATTCATCTCCAAAAATTACAAAGATAGATAAAATAAATTTCTAAGAAAAATTCAATGAGAAAAAATGATTCTAATATTTTAAAGTAATATTTATTGAAACCAATAAAATGTATATTTACTTATAAATTCAAATCATGTTGATTGGATATATGGTCTCTTTTTTATACCTAGAACCTATTTTGTAAGTAATAATTTATATTCATATAATAATTTGTATGTGAATACTTAGATTTAATTATTTTCTATTTAATTTAAAGTTTATAATAGATAAACAAAACTAAACATTTATGGTTCTCATACTAAAATAAGGTCCTTAGGGATTTATGAGAGTATCTAAAAATTAAATGGTTTCTTCCACATATCTAGTAGTAGATAGGGAACTTTAATGCAATTTTTATTTCACTTTCATGTTTTAAAAAAGACAATTAGAATATATGTTCATCTTATGGGAGGTCATGGTTATATTACATCTAGAGTTGATGAGAGTAAACTTAAAACTGAGCTAATAGGATTATTAAGTAGGATGGAAACATATTCTTCATGTACTCGAGAACTTGACTTTGATTCTAATGGAAACATGAATAAAATTAGAAATAATTAAGAAGTTTTAGTTTTAAAGGATTTTTTGGATTAATCCACGTAACTTTCAAATAAGATTTATTGATTTCTTCATTAAGTTATCTATTAATTTATTATTTAGTGAGATGAGAATCATTAATGTAAAACCCAAGAAGAGGGAGTATTTATGTATTGATATCTTCCTTTTGAGGAGAGCCATAATTCTTGCATAACAACTATATTTGCATCCTTACTTGGAAAGTTGTATACAAGATTGAAGTGCCAAATATGGATACTTATTATGACCTTAGTGTTTAACTTATTTTTATATTAATTTGAATCAAATAGGATAAATTAGAATAATCAATTCAAACTATAATATAAATAATTCAAGCATAAATCTTACTGTAACAAATTAGAATTGACTCAGGGACACTGCTAGAAATGCTGCTTAGGGGTTTAACTCCTTTGCTAGGACCATCTTGGAAAGTGTTACAACAGCTCATATTAGTGTTGCAGAGAACCCTTATCTAAATTTGAAAATCAAATTTCTGCCAAATGGAAGGTTTTAAACCTTATCCCTGGGCATGATAATTCCAAAATTCTTCAGAGACTTCATACTAAATGGATACCACCTAAACCCAATTGGATGAAACTCAATTTTGATGGGGCATCCAAGTTGAGTGGTAAAGCAAGTGGAGGAGGAATAATAAGAAATGAAAAAGGAGGGATGTCTATTGATTATGCTGGTGGCATGGGTTGCCAGAGCAATAACTATGCTGAAGCTATGGCCTTACTTTGGGGATTAAAGTTAGCTATATCCCTAGGAATTAGAAATTTGAATATTTAGGGAGATTCTAATTTGATCATAGATTCCATTAATAAAGCATCTAACGTTGGTATCCATCTAAAATACATCATTATGGACATCTAATTTCTTTTAAAAAAGTTTTCTAAAGTTGAGATTACCCACACCTATAGAGAAGGTAACATGGTCGCTGATGCTTGTGCCAACCTTGGTCAGTAATTCTCAAGATGGAGGGTATGGTGACAAGGGGATCATATACCCCCAAACATTAGAGAGATCATTCAGAAGGAGATGATGGAGCATGAATGATGCACATAGATGACGAAGATAGGTTTCAAAGGTAGTCCTTGTGGAAAAGGCCATTACGGATCATGGAAGTGGTGGGTAATCCAGGGAATGCTAACAATGTAGACAATGAGAATCTTAAGGATCTTGTTAATTCTATAGTTATGTAGTTTCATCCTTTCTGACTCTGGTCTTTCTAGTATTTTTTTTTTCTTCTGGCTTTGTTTCTCAGTTGTGCCATTGGTTCGGTGTTGGCATCTTTTTTTGCTAGCCTTCCTGTCTTTTTTGACTGTATAGGGTTCGGCCCCTAGTTTTACACTTTAATTAATCAAAAAAAAATTAGAATTGATTTGATAATTTAATTTTTTATATTTAGAAATTACTAAAGAGATCAAGATACTTAGCTTCATTATTTGATTGGTTGACTATGACTATGTTATGATATTAAAAATAGGCATGTCTTTCATTAATTTAGGATCCTTTATTACATCTTGGGGTTACAAGATTAGTGCTTGAGTAGTTAAATATGGGTTAAGGTCATTTGTCTTCCAATTCATAACCTTTACCCTAGTTAAATTTTAAATTGGGGATTGATCATCCTTAATTATCCATATTATCCAAATGATTTAATGAGGATTCACAATTATCCATTGCTTTGATAAGAAATCATCATGCAAGAGACAAGGATAAATCAAAATCCCAAGATGCAAGAGATAAGGATAAATAATAAGGTTTTAAACATTAATACTATCATTATAATAACTCTATTTGATTAAGAGGGATATGAAATTGAAGATGTTAAAATAATTTTATTCATAATTATGAATCATTCAATCAAAGGAAAAGGTAATAATTTTAAAATGTCTTCTAACACTTTTGCATTTAACTCATATAAACCTTCTTTTATCTTCAATAAAATTTAATCAATTTGAGATAAGAGTAATATTACTCATGATAAATATTTATTCATGAAAAATTTCAACACAAGCTCATATATAGGGTTTAAATCCTTCAACCTCTAAATAATTCATGTGTGTGTGTATGTGTACAAATCCTTATTAAAGATACATTACACTCAAGGTCTCAAGGGACTAATAAGATCATTCCCAAATAATTATTTTTAATATATATTTCATTTAGACATAATGCTTTCAAAAATTTGAGTACTCAAGCAATAATAGAAACCCATACTGTAAAATAAGTTTATTACAACCTATTTTCTATCGTACCCATCTCATAATTAAAAAAATATTTTTTAACATCCTCAAAAAAAATCAAGACAATTAAAGGAAACTACATCATCACAAGAATTTCCACAAGATTATTTAACACATAGTTTATAAAGAAGCACAAGGCTCCACAAGTCTCCATAGTCAATCTCTAAATCATCCTACAATCATAAAAACAAAAATTTAAATGCTCCAAAATCTCCAAAGAGGCCAAATGATGGTTTCTCATCACCTATCCTTGAATAATAACTATGCATAGTTACCTCAAGCCCAAGGAAAAGAGACATATAAAACATCAAATTCACTTGTTCAAACATGATTTTAAGTAAAGGTTAAATAAGAGGCTAAATAAATCATAAAAGAGGCTTTAAAATCACAACAAAATTTTCCACAACATACAACCTCACAAAATATAGCACAAAAATTGTCACTAAAACATTCTAAGGGAGGAAGAAGAGGGGAACTTAGCTCTTATACAATAATTTTAAGTATCAAAGGAATTCTCAAGACATGTGTCCATGATTCATTCTATGAATAATACCTTCTTATATCTCCCATTTAATCAAATTAGTGATTTTTAAAACCCTTAACAAGACTCCACTATTCAAGAGAAAGAATTCCACATCAAAAGTACAAATACAAGAGGGATTGTTCCATGAGCAAATAAAAAATGATCATCATCTTGCTCATTCCCAAAATTACAATCTCATATGCTTATCCAAATAAAGGGCATAATGGTGCTGAAAAATGCTTAGTGAAATTTATAAAAAAATAAAAAATGGGTGGAAATAGGATCAATAAATATAAGAAAAAAATGAAAAAATAACAAATCTCAAATCACCGCAAATTCCCCCTTTGGAAATAATTTCCACTAGTTTCTAAACCAAGCAAGGAAATTATATTTTACAAAAATAAGAAACAAATGCAAGAAACGATCCAAGCATGCTTGAAACCATTTTTTAAAAAATTACATTAAATAATGAAATAGAGGCTTACCTCAACCTCAAATCCCTTCCCTTAAAAAAACTTTCCCAAAATCTCTTTATCCTAAGCAAAATTCTTCAAAACTTCAAATGCATAATGCCAATAAAAACCAAGAGTTGGGTTATAACTATATAATAATACAAAATCCTCAACTAATGAGAATTTTCCACATTTACTTACAAATCCAATAAAATCCAATCAATTCTCTTACAAAACAAACCACTTCCTTACACATGCATACATTTACTTTTCTTACATAATCACATGGATTTAATTGAATAAGTAAACCCAAATGAGACAAAATTTAATATTACAATGATATTTTCAAGGCCATTAATAGGGTAAATTAATGACCCAAAATTCAAAAAAAAATTTAAAAAATCCCACCAACCTATAGGTTTAGTTATAAGGCCTGAAATGAGAATGTAAGAGGTGTTTTTGTTTGCCTTACACTCAAGTTTATAGTGATTGATGTATAGTTTTTGAATTTTAGGTTAATGGGTTGGGTTAGGGGTTGTACCAACCCAATTTTAAGATCCAAAATTTTTAGGGAGATATAAATTAGTTTTTAATTAATTATAAATAAACTAATGAATAAGGGGTAAGGTCAAAATAGTTTAAAACATAATAACTAGCTAGTAAAAAACACTAGACGGGAGATAATCATAGATTAAAATTTAGAAAAGTTATATAAAAGTTAGAAAATGTTTGATTTTTTATATAAATTAAATGAAATAGTTGAATATATTATAAACTTTCTTGGTATCATCCCACCTACACACTTGAGACAACATCAGATACATCCATAAAAATAACTAGTGATTAAAAATCATTGTAAATACTAATCTCATATGATTAAATAAATTAAATATCAATAATGTCTAACAATGTTATTCATCCATATAAATCCACCATAAGCCAATGTTCATTATAAAACTCATACCAATAAAAATAATATAACTATATAACCTTGCATATGAAATAAGCATATGAATATATTTGATCACCTTCTCAGATCTAAAAACATTAAAAAAAAAAAATTGGTGTTGTGTGTCTCAAAAAATATTAGTGTAATGTCTCTAATCCACAAGAAGACATAAATCATGAAGAATTAATTAGTGAAACATATAAAAACTAATCCATGTCTCAAATATACAATCATAGTCTCAAAGACATAGTTAAAAATTGAAATAATAGAAATGAGCCTTCATAACAACATTATTAAATAAATCACACGTCATGTCATACCAAACTCAGAAGTTGTTTAAAATTTATGGGTAATTTTATTTGTAATAGTGTGACCATTTTGTTGTATTTTTACCTTAGCAATAGGTTTTGTAGCTTTGACACAAAAATAATTTATGGGTTATTGGCTCTAAAATTAAAATCATATGTTGATAGCATTTTTAGTCAAGGTATTTATTGTAGGGTATCCTAAACATCATCCCATTATATTTTATTGGCCAATTTTTATAAGTTAAGTTAGAACATATTTTTGATCCAATAGCTTTTGACTCATGAATATTCTTTTAGAGCCATAATTCTATTCAAATTCTAATTCAAACTTGAGATTTTAAAATATAAATTGGAATTTTGAAAGCATCCAATCCAAAAGTGATGAGGTTAAATGGTAGCAAGGGGAAGTATGTCTTTTTATATTTTTCATTAAATAAATTCTTATCAGTTTTTAGCATCTAACTAATTTACCATACAACATGATCTCTTAATTTGAGGGTGACATTTGGAAACAAGGTGATGATTTTACATCAGCATCTGACCACTATGTTTCCCATTTCTTGGTTCATTTTTATAAAATATTTTTATTTTGTGAAAAATAATTTTATTCCCTCAATATTTGTATGCCATAAGTTTTGAAATAAGAAATCAAGTTTGGCAATTGTTCAATTCAATGTTTTAAAATTTTATGGAAGGTTTATAAATGTTATGGCATGAGTGATAGAATGATAAATGGAAATATCAAAAATATTGAAAAGGTTATGTGAGATATATGAGATGGTATCCAAGATTTAAAATCCTTATCAAATTTAATTAAGAGCACAAGTGTAATATATCTGATGTAGCATTCACAAAATGGAATAAATTAAAGTGGGTGGTAGTGGATTAAAATCTTATTGGCCGATGTATGGGTTTGATTGAATGAATTATTCTAATAATATCCATGAGAGTGAGTATTTTATGGGATTAAGAGTATAAATAAGAGTAGTCTATAGGATTTAAAGTATAAATAAGATTCCTTTGTGATGACATAATTGTTTAGTGCAAGTTTTTTTTATTAGTTTTGTAAAATGTCCATTTCATTTTTGATACTAGATTTTATACTATGCATTTTGATTTTTAAAAATTGATGTTTTGTCTAGTCTTGTGGCCTCTTCAAACAAAATAGTTGGGTTATGTCAAAGTTTATTCCGATGTCACCATAAGTTTCACACTCCATGACATATTATCATTCTATATCCACCACATCATTGCTATAAAATAGGCATGTTCTCTTCTCCCACTCTTCATGTTCTCTTCTCCCACTCTTCTTTATGAGTTGTCCACCTACTAGTTTCACATTTAAAATTATGTGCTCTAGTCCTTGACTAAACCATAAATATTTTCACCTTCCAATATATGTCTACTCTATATAGACCCTTTTCCATGTTCTCTTATGGATTTGAAAAGCATTTTTAGTCCATATTAGGTTCACAATTTTTTTGAACCATTTGATCCAATCTTAAGACTTTTTTTTAACCATAGACATTGAGGATTTTCAAAATCAAAAGGCAAAAAGGTTTTTTTATTAATTTTATCCATGGTTTTAGTATCCTTTCTATGGTTTTAGTGATATTTTAGAGCATGTGACAATTTTGTGATAGGAAAAGCTTTAAATCCATTGGAACTTGGAGGAGCAAGCTTGACAATTGTATATTGGATTATTTTTTTAATTTATTATGCATAATATCAAGGCTTTTATGATATAAAAATATTTTACTAAGTGTGTTAACTTGAAATTTGAATTTAGGAAAACATACAAAGTCTATCTAAGACTTGATGCATGACTATATTCTCTAGATATTGTTATTAAATGTGTTGACTTGAAATTGAACTTTAGTAAAACATACAAAGCCTATCTAAGAGTTGATACATGAGTCAGATGCTTTAGATATTATTAGATACTTTTAAAGTGCATATTAAAAGATCATATGCATAAAGGAGGATATCTTGCACATGACCCAAGTTCTACACTAGTGGGTTATAAAAAACATACATCTAATATATATATATATATATATAAACTTGGTAAATTAAATATAATAAAGGAAGAGTTGATGCATGGAAATTATGTAGACAAGGAGAATGTGGATTGTGAAAGATCAATTTGGGATGGAAAAAAATATATTAGGAGGAAAAATGGATATGATACTACACATGATAAGTGAAAGGGTTAATAAATGAATATTGTAATATGCACAAATAATTGGCATGAAACCAAAATGGTGGAAAAGTTATGTAGATGTTATTAATCTATGTCACCAACATGGCTTGGAGAAGCTTGAGGAGTTATATTCTCGCATCAAGAACTTGGTTGGTAGCATAAAATTCATAAAGGATATTGAGACAAATAATAAATTACCTTTTTTGGATGTTATTCTCACACATAATACCAATGGTTCTCTTTCATGAAGTTTGTACAGGAGAAATACCCACATAGATTTATACTTATTAGCAAATTTTCATCATCCCCTAACATAAAAGGTAGGTTTTATCAAGACCCTATCCATGAGATATTTTAAATTTTATGATGAAGATCACATAGAGTTATAAATTACTCATTTGACATTGGTATTTAATTAAAAAAGGGTACAAGGGGAAGCAATTTTCAAAGGATTTTAAGTAGGCAAGGTAATTTCAAGCATATTAACCAAGGGATGAACCCCCTACCAATTATATTGTAACATTCCTTTCATATATTGAAGGTATCTCACAAAATATTGCTAAAATACTAGGGAGAAAAAACTTCAAGTCGACTTTATTTCCAAATAACAAAGTAAATATTTTTCTCAAATCATCAAAAGATCCATTATAGCCAACCTAAAAAGTGAAGTTTAAAATATTGATTGTTTGTGTGGTGTTACATACATTAGATAAATAGGGAGGTATATTCAGATGAGAATCAAAGCACATGATGCCAATTTCCACCTTGGGAAAAAATAAAATTTAGAATTAGCATATCACTCACCCAAAACTTTACATGCCCTTCACATTTAGGACACCAAAGTAATGGTTGTATAAAATCACTTTTTCAAGTGAAAGTTGAGGGAGCAATGGAAATTGGAAAACATTGCCAAAATATTAATAGGGATGGTGGTTTGGGTTTAAGCCATGCATGGAGACATATAGCTATCAATTTTATTTTATTATTATAATAACTAGTTGTGCATCTAATAATTTTCCTAAAGTGGGCCCATGATATATCATGTCCTACAATGAGTTATCTATATAAGGAGATCAAGTTGGTAATTCTTACATATATTCTTCATCTTAATGATGGATTGCATGTTGTGATCAAAAATGTCAATGGATTAATAAAATCTCTGCATGTTTTCCCAAAATCTTCTTCTTCTAATCTTATGGACTTTGAAATCCTGAATTATCTAATTATTTAATTAGCATGATAGTAGGAAAAAGTACTAAGTCAACAATAACTATCAAGGTTTTAGTAAGTCAAGAAAGATATAAATAGGTGTTTTACCATATTTTGATTATATTAACCTTAATTAGGATAAAATAAAATATTAACTCGGATTATATAAATATGAAAACTAATCATAAATTGGAATGTAAAAGGTTAGAATTTATTTAACAATTGAATTTGCCAATAATATAATTTATAACAAAGGAATAAGATAGGAGGCAAAAAATAGGGAGGATGATAATTTGGAATATTATTCATTTAAATCTGTATTTGGGTCTTTGCTTACACTTAGATGGTATCATCAACCTCAGGTCAGTACCATCTAAATGGTATGTTCTAATTTGGAAAATTATGCCCCTATAGAATTTAACCTTTTATTTTTAATAAACCTCTATGACTACTTATGATGTATCCCTGTGTGTGATACTGAAGTATGATTTCTCAAGCACCCTATATATATGGTGATAAGATGAGGGATCCCTCCCCCAATATAGAGTGTTTTTGGCCCTCTATCTTTATTATATGGCCCAACTAAACCTCTATCTATAGTGAGCGTTGACTAAATACTACACTCGACTAACCTTCCTATTCACTACCAACCTTCACTCATTTTTACAAATCATCAACACTCACAACCAACCCCCTATATTTATCTAAGTTACACAAACAACTTAAATACTCATGACCAACCTTTACTCATACCTACCAACCCCCTATGTATTTATCTATAGGTACACTACCATCCTTCATTGATTACTATTGATCTTCACTATTGACACATCACACCCAAAAATATGTCTCCTTCACTTAAAACTCATAGGTGGTCTTCAATAGTAGTTTGGACCTAAAAATGAGGAAAATTATGGATTGAGTTTTCCTCAACTAGTCTTCGATGATTTTTTGAGTGTTTCCTATATATCTTATAATCCAAAGAGGGAAATTAAGTTGCATGTAGTTCTACTTGTTAGGTGCATGTGTGTAGTTGTGCTTGTTCAATTTATGAAACCTATTATCTATCTTTCAACACTTATAAAATGGTAATATTGACTTGAATTTGAGGTACTTCAGACTTGGCTAAGACTTACTCATTATGACTAATTTGAAAATATGGAGAAGTAAGGTCATCCTCTTGAATGTGTAATAGATTTTATGTCTTTTATAGACAAATTCTAGATGAGAAATAAGCCTAAACTTATTTAGTATTTATATGCATCTATTTGGATGATTTCCCATGCCACTGACATGCTATGTAAATGGGCCAACCCATAGGAATTATTTTATTTTTAAAATTCACCATTTCTTAGTAGGAGAAGGAACCATCAAATTCAGATAGAACCATCCAAACAATATATTCTATATCTAACGTATGAGTATTGATCTGATGATTTGTAGAATTTTGATTAAGATAGATAGCTAGTTTGGCACAAAATATAGGTCTATTTTAGGTGATTCATAACAAATTGGAATGACTAGACCAATAATAATTAGTGGAGATCTTGTTATGTGATTAATCATATGTAAAGAAGGGGATATTTTTTTCCAAACTATTCATATATGTTTTTCTTATTTTCATATTTATCTTCTACTTGTACCTCTAAGTATCCCATTTCCTAGCTCATTTTGATAAAATATTTGTGTTCTATTAAAAATAATTCAATTCCCTCAATATTTGTATGCCATCAATTTTGAAAAAATCCAGTCCTTATAAGAAATCTTGGTAATTGGATTAATGCAAGGCTATAAAATTTTGTTTCACATATCATTGAGTGTCATACAAACATACCTAGACACATGATCTATGTATTTTCAGATGTTGGACCTTTCCTCTAATCATGTCATATAGTATATTGTGGGCATCTAATTATTTGATCATGATTGATGCAAGTTACATACCCTTTATGGTCAATTCTACATTTTCATTTTGAGCTTATAATTTCTTACACATGTCTATATACATGCTCATATTTTTCAAAGTGTACTTGATATGCTATGCTACATAGCAATTTTTATAAAACATATATGCAAGAACTAGTATAATATGTTTATGTTGTTTGCTTATGCTTTATCTATTTATCATTTCCTTGAGTGCCTTATATTACTTTCTATTACCTTTATTATGGAACATTTAAATATTTTTATTTCCTATTTATCCTTGTACCATTGTATGTTGATTGGACATTTGAATATGTCATTATATGTTGATTAGACATTTAAATATAACATTCATTTTGATTATGTGGCATTGGAACATGCCCCGCGTATGAGATATCCTTATACCATTATTTTACATTACATTAAGTGTTATTTGTTTGTGCTTGATTTCTTGATAAGATTGTATTTTCACCCTCTAGACATTCCCATGATCTATATTATTCATTTTAGGAATTGATGTGTCACATACTATGAGCCTAATTGATATATCTACTTTGACATGTTATCCATATATGTTTCATGATTCATACATAGGTTATATATCTAACTTATCATTTTTGAGGTAAGGTACCTATTATTTTCTATCTCCCTCACCTCAAAATGGGGGGCATGTCATAAAATCATGACCTCCACATTTTTCACGGTTTCCAAATTACATTGGGAACATGTTATAAGAACATGACCTTCATACTTATATAAATTTTTCATAGTTTCTAGATTGTAGAGGGGTAATATCATGATAAGATGGCATCCACACTTTTACACTTACTAAATATCTTAATATTTTAGTGGGGCCATGTCATAATACATTACCTCCTCACTTACACAATCTCTAATTCAATTTCCTATTTTATATATACACTTGGGTTAGAATCCTATACATTACACCAATTTTTCATAGATTTAAAACATATGTTTTTCACATTTATGATAAATATACTCCATATAAAACATAATAGAGGTGTATATGCCATGTTATTTCACCAAAAATTACAAAATTTACCAATTATACTACTCACCAGGATGCACTATTTAAACTAGGATGCATTATTATCAAACCTCTTATGTTGCAATAGTGGGTTCATTTTATATTTTAAGTGATTAAATCATTCAAACTCACCATATTTATATATTGGAGTGATTAAATCATCAAATCTCACCATATATATAGGATTATTTTATTAAATCACTCACCCTCACCAAATTATATATATCCACACTTATGTTATGTGATTAAGATATAATGATATAAATGGACATGTCACAACTCATACTTACACCATATTGGGGAATAATACCTTTTAATGTCCCTCTTAATATCTCCAAGGTTTAGGTCTAAATCTTCTCCAGCTCCAATGCTTCATAAGGAAGTATTTTTACCAAGTCAAAGCAATAAGAGGCAACATGGTTGCATCAACACATAGGTGCACTCCTTCCTTTCTCTTTTTTTTCAAGCATTTCAATTATTTCAAATGTTAGATTATATGCACTAATTTATACTTTAACATGCTCTTGGTTATATGTCATTCACCAATAAATCACTCAAAGTGGGCTTAATCAAAGTTAAGGCATGTTATATGAATTGATTTACACATTTCTTTCCTTTAAACTAATAATTCCATCATTATGAATTACTAAATTAAAGTGGGGGAGTAATTTAGATACTAAAATTGGATATTTATAGTATCTCAATCTTGTAAATTTGACAGTATCAATTTGTGATCTACCCTTCAATTTTAGACCTCCCTACTTCCAAAAGGCTTTTATTCACCATCTCATTATGCCTAAATTTTTATCTCTTAGTCCAATCCATATCATTCTAATTACCTAGGTATCTTGTACTACAAAGAAGACTTAAAATATGATAAAAATCCTTCACTATTAGTTTTAGATACATACTTATTTTCTATCCCTCTAGATGCTACTAACCATATAAGGATACTGCCATTAATGATAGTGTATAGATCATTATCTAGTGTCTAATTTCTAAAATTTATCTATATTATAAATGAATTGAAACCTATGGGTTGGTCTATTTGTCCTATTAAACTCTGCTATGAGATATTTTCAAAAGGTGTGGTATTAATACAAGTTTAAGAATTCTCATTCCTCATCTATCAAATACCAAGTAAACACCTACTATACCTAAATTAATCAAGTGCACAAGCATTATACTCTACCCTATTCATCCCTATTTTCATATCAAGCATAGGATTAGTCATACCATATGTTTAAAGCATTCAAATAATAAACCATTAGTGATATTTTTAAAATTACAAGATAGATCATGTCATGCATCTTAATATACTATATTGCACTCTTGTGAACACACTTTACAAAACATAAGGCAACATTACATAAGTCTAAGGCCCTCTTTTGAGTATTGGCTATGTTGGTAGTGCCCATTGATAGAGATATCTTTAGGGAAGCTTGACATCAAGAGCCCACTAATCAATTTTTAAAAAAACTCATTCCAAGGGTGAATAAGGTTGAAGAGGTAGGGTTTTTTCAATTAGAGAAGAGCAACAACTTGTATACTATATCTAAAGACACCAATAAAAATGCAACAAAATATTTAGAAAAATGAATTTGGTCACTCTAGATCAGGTCATTATTTTCTAATAGACACATATGTCATAGTCAAACAATATCATTAATGGTAGTGTCTATTATGGCCAACACTCCCCATTTTGTAAGAAAAGGGAGACCCTTATAAATAAAAAATCTCATAAATTAGAGCTTTAGGGTCCTTTATTTTGTTCTCATTGGTGGCACCTACTTAAATCCTTAGAATATACATTTTTTAATTTCTCAAAATAGTAGGAGTCCTCTTTTATTTTTAAGGACTAAGGAGTGTTTATTATTTTTATGAAATCATGGCACTAATATTAAAGGTTGTCTTTAATTGGGATCACTTGGAGTCTAATTCTGTGCTTAGATCAATGAAATCATCATTATTCATGGAAAATTGAAATGTCTATAACTGACAAGTAAGTTTTTAATGTATCATGTCCCTTTTCAATTTCTTACTTAATATTTTTTTTGAATTTTACAAAGCCTGAGAAAGCTCAACTGAATAATAAGGTACCACATCACCATGACTAAAATCTGTTAGAGATGTCAAAACCTAGGAGAGCCCAATTGAATTAAAAGGTACTATGACATTGAATATCAAAGTGGCTAGTTCCCCAAACCTATCAGAGATGTCAGATCTTTAGAAAGCCCAACCAAATGAAAATGTGACATGTAGCCAAATGTTAGAGTAACCAATCCCCTAGACCTATCAGATATGTCATATCTTAGGAGAGCTCGACTGAATGAGAAGGTGCCACATCCCTAAATGTTAGAGTGGCTAGTCCTTAGACCTATTAGAGATGTTAGATCCTAGAATATCCTAATTTAATTAGAAGGAACCACATCACCAAATGTTAGAGAAACCATTTCCCTAGACTTGTCAGAGATGTTAGAGCCCAAGAGATCCTGGGTGAATGATAAGGTGCCACATTTTTTAATGTTAAAGTAGCTAGTCCCCCAAACTTATTAGAGATGTCAAATCCAAAGAGAGCCTAACCAAATGATAAGGTGCCACATCATTAAATTTCAAAGTAGACAATCCCCCAGACTTGTCAAAGATTTTAGAGATTAAGAGAGCCTATCTAAATGGGAAGGTACCACATCACCCAATATGTTGATGAACTAGTAACCAACTAAAGACTTAAGGCTAGAATGATTTATGGATAAAAATAGATATCTAATCAAGATGTGTCACATGTCTTTAGGTGACACATCACCCTTCTTAAGGGAATAACATGGAGTATAGAGTTGTGCCTAGGTGCCAACCATTATTAATAAGACTAATGAGTAAATGAAATGTGTCTAAAATTAGGATTTAATTGAGAATATTCTAAGAGATGTGACCACATGCATACCATGTATTGGGTATTAATAGAATAAGAAGCTATGCCCGATTGGATAGTTTTAAAACATCCCATCACTATTGCTATATGTGGTTTGTCATGGAGAATCATGGCTCCAAATTCAATTATAAATTTAGAAATAAAGAAAGTCCAACCATAAAAAAAAATTCAAATTCACAATAAGTGAGTTACCAAATACCATTAATATAGGGGGTTTGTATTCATGTGTCTATAAAAGCCTAAGAGAAGCTCACTAATGGGTACCATTATCTAATTCAAATAAATATCTAACTCCTTGCTTTCAAAATTCTATAGATCCCTTGTATTATATGCCTCTTTCACTTAAATATTATTAATTGCCCATTTATCCTGCTATAATGGCTACATCATCCTCAAACCTAAATGTCAAACCCCAAATATAGGGAAACCACATTCCTGACTAGTTTGACCAAGTTCAATCACTATAATGATTTATTTAAAGTGGTCAGTAAAGTCACCATATATTTAGGATCAAATGATGATAATCAAGAAGAGTATGAGGATTTCATTAGATCCTATAAGAAGTGTAGACTCCATAAAGCTATAGCCAAATTAGAGGCATTCCCTTACACTGACCTATTGAGAGACATCCTTCACAACACCATTCACATGCAATATAGGGTCAATGACTAGGTATTCTCACCCAAATCTTGGAATTATATTATTGATATCTATAATAATGTATTCAAAGCATATTACTCCCTCTTGGGCTACATTTTCTCCTATGTAACAGTTTGGATGGTGACTTACAAGATATATAACATCATCTAGGATTGGGTGGATAACCTAGATTCTAAATAGGTTAACAAAGATTATATTAATGTATCCATAGTCTTCACCTTCTAAGAAGAAGTCTAGGTTGGCATGATCTTACTCAATCATCTATTTGGTGGCCAAGACTACCATCACATCAATGAGTTATGGGTACCTCTCTTGTACATGATACTTACATGCTCAGAGGTCCTAGACATAGGAGGTTGGATCAAAATCAAGTTGGTCAATTCCATCATAGATGCCCAAGATGGAATTAATTTATACATGATGAGCTACCTACTAGATGTGGTTTGTAAGATGCTCTATTTTAAGCCTTCAACTTTTCCTACGTGGGTTCTTAGGGGCTCAACAATCCACATAATCTTTAAAAGTTATATAGACATTAGTTCTACCATCATATCTAGTACATATATAATCATTTATGCTTGGTGTTATACCAATCCATCAATGAGTCCCTAATTCCCTAACTCTTGAAGGTGATTAGGGATTCTATCACATCCATCAGAGATTACTAGCTATACAAGGATGACATTGTGATTCAGATCATGGGTTTCCATAAGGACCCCCTTTGACTACCTATTATGTTCTAGATCACTTAGTGAAATAGTATATTTCTTATCAGCTGGTAGAATTCATATTTAAATTATACATATATCATCAATAGAAGGTATGCCCACAACTCTCGATCAAAATAAGGCACCACATCTACAAGACCTTCCCTTCTATTTATAAGTAGGTGGATAGGCAAGAATTTTTTGCTATTTAAAAGTGAAATATCTAAAAATGGGACCATTAAGGGGTAATACAATCTCACTTGGTGTGGTAATCAACCCACCTCAACATCAACTATGGTCACCAGGCCAAAGATGATGATGATCTCTATCTAAATGTCATCGATGACTAAGAAGTGATATCCTATATTGTAACCAACAAGAATAAGAAGGGAAAGAAGGCTTAAGTAGGCCCATCCATGCCTCCTTTATATTCTAATTGATCTGTGGAGGACCCAAATCTAAAAACTTTGACAATCTCTTAGAGGATCTTGTAGGGCAATATGTCACCTTCTCCTTTTTGAGCTCCAAGTCTAGCTTCATTTCTACAAGCAGATCCCACTACTCATGCCTCAACTCCTTCTCTACCTCCTCTAGTCACTCCTCATGATCTACCTTCACACTTAAATCCCCTGGTAGTTCTATTATCCATGTCATGGTAGAGCTAGTCTTGAAAAACTTGATGCCAATTAGCCCAAACACAACCCACTTAGCCACCAACACCTCAATCTTAAGCTATAAAAACCCTAAAGTTTGATGTGGATAGTAGCCTAAGGGTGATCCCAAAGTAAGACTCTAAACATGCACCTATCTAGGTTCCCATGCTCGCACCTCCATCTCCTCCCATTTCCCTTTAACCCCTCACTCTAATCGCTTTCTAACTCCTAGTTTCAACACCCACTAGTTTTATTTTACCCCCAAAAATCCCCCAAGTGGTACATCTTTTATTTCCCATTACTCCCCCTCCATCCTTTACCCAAGTAACTTTGGCCTTGGTAATTTTGAGCATCCTCACCTCTTTATGCCCTTCTAGTCCCTCCATATCATAACCTAGAGTCCTCTTAATGCATCCCTTAGGTATGCCTTTAACAACAGGCATGGATACAAATTTTAAAAACATACCACTCATAACAAAGACCCTATCAATGCCTACTCTAATTAGTATAGCACATCCTTTAGTAGCTCTTAGTCCTCTACCATTTAATTATCTATCTCTTATCATCATGGTCATATCATTTACTATAGAATCTATATCTGACCTAGTTAAGAGGCCAAAGAAGAACTATACAGAAAATCACACTCCAACCCCAAACTCAAAGCCTCATGATCTGATTTATTCCCCTCTACAAGTCTTATCAACTCCTTCATCCCTAGCCACAACATCTTAGTGCCTAGCTCCTTGGTCCCATCTTTTCATTACCCAAGGCACCATGAGACTCACCTTCAACTAGCCCATATATTCCTTACTTTTCAATGACATGTTCCCATGATCAATTCTACCTCAACTAAACCTAACTCAAGAATAGTGGTAGGTGTAAATGTTCCCTTGGGACTCCCCTCTCATTCTCCCTCCTTTCACTCCCATGCCCCCTCCACTTCCATTATTTTCCTCATTAACTACTTCCACTTCCTCCATTTCCCCTCCACCTCATCTTTTTCCCTTCACTACCATTTTATCCACCCCTCCTACACCTCCCACAACTTGAAGAATAGTACCAAGGTCACAGGCACCATAGATGACTATCCATGGTGACCTAGACATGTAACAAAAATTTGACTGAGCCTTCTAAAGCATGAAGAGAACATTCACATAAATTTTTATCCAAGAGGGGAACTCAATGATATGGTAGAGCCATTATGATTTGTTCTCCTTCACCAAAGTGAGGACTTCCACCAAGTAATAGAGATGGTTAAGAAACCACTATTAGTTATTTGGGATACCCACAATATGTCTGATAAGTTCCTTGAGGATATGTAGATCCAAGTTTTCACTTTAGAAGTCAAAGTGAAGAGCACATTTTTGATCGAGATAATTAGGTAATTCAAGGATGACCTCCTACTATTATTATCAATATTTGGGAAAGTAGTGGAGACTCTCATTGAGATCAATGCACTTATCTAGTGGACTCAAGCCTACATGGAGAGGATTGTAGATATCCATGGGAAATGTCAAAAGTTGCAAGTGGTGGTCAATAAAGGAATGTTCCCAAAGATAAAACTTATGCCAACCTCAAACTTCAGGTTGTACCAAACTTTCATCAAGAATATGAGAACTATAATGGATTAGTGTTTGGCATTGGCTCGTACTGCATCAAGACCCCTAGAAGAGGGTAAGAAGAAGATATTAACCTAATTTAAAGAGGATAATATCTCAGTTCTATTTTACATGGATGTCACCCTGCTCAACTAATGGGAATTTAGAGTCCACCTAAGTCAGTTCAAGTAGGTTATGAGGGATAAAGTGGCCAAAGCAAACTAGGAATGGGCTTAGATGATGATAGATGTGTCAACTCAGTCCACAATGAGCATCAACTAGGTCTCCCAAGTCCAAACATCAATGGAAGCCCCCTTACAAGTCTCTCAGAGATTGGTATCTTAGGTCAAGGTAATATTTAATGAGCCCCCAATGAACCTTGCCAAGTTATACAAGGAGTTTGACCTCATAAAAGTTGCATTAAAAGATAGGAACACCCAGTTAAAGTAGTTAGGTGTTGATCCCTCTTAGCCACCTCCTTGTGGTAATAAAGTGGTCCCTCACAAATATATTATGGGTTTGTAGGGATTGTTTTGTTTAAATTTTAAATTATGTTTATAATTGTAATGAGTGGCCATCATGGTCTAGAATGGGATCTTGATGCTATTTAGAGGTGAGCCCCATCTTGATATATATATAATTAAGAGCCATATTATATTATAGGGTTGACTAGAAATTACTCAAAAGTGTTTTTAGATTATAGCTAGGATTTCACCTATTTTTCCTTCATCACTCTAAAATAAAATTAGCCCAGATTGATTATTATAGTAGTATTTACTCTTATTAATGAATATAATATCTATTTTCTTCAAGAGGGTCTATTTTTTGCTTCAATTCTCTTTCATCTTAATGTTTGAATGATTATGAATGCTAGGCTAATTGGATTAACACTTTGATACTTTACGTATATTGTGGTTATGGTATGCTTATTTACTATAATCACTGTGTGAGTTCTTTCATTTCCCCTTTGGTAGTGATAATAATTTTTGTGTCAATCTATAAATTCTCATATGGTGTTTATATATTTTTGATAATAAACTCCTAATACTCATCATTAGTAAGAGCTCATATTGAATTCATATTAGTGGTTCCTTTATAATATCCCCACTATATGTTCTTAGAGGTGGAACTTTATTTAAAATTGGTATATAGTGGTATGACTATGGAAAAATCACTTGGTTCAATGACCAATACAGTGAACTCATTTTAGACCTAGAGGCTCCCCTTTGTACCTTATCCTTCCTTATCTTTTACATCTTTTCTTTGGCACTAAAATAATCTTTCCCCTTGTGTTTATAACTAATAATCCCAATACTCAAATTATCATAACAATATTTGACATGTGTGTAAGACATTAGATTAAACTTTTGGTGGTGATAGTGCATCTCTTAGAGACTATTCATGTAAACTCTATTTGTGAAGTCAAATACCCACAATCATGCCTTGGTATGATACTATATTAGTTCTAAAATTGAGGATGGAAGTTGATAGTTATCCCCACATTCTCCTTATTAAGGAATGCCCAATCTCATGGGTGTTTCTTGAGAAGGAAAAAATTAGAGTGACCAATAGTTGACACTAGAAGGAGGGCTCATTTGGAATACTTCATGCTTGTTATTGATTTGTTTTATGAGTGTGTCAAGATGAGTTTTTTTGTAATATCATGTTAACTAATATTTGAATATAAATCATCCTAGAGACTAGTTCACCTATTACTAGGGCTAGGTCCCACCAAAGTCGATTGGTAACATCCTACATCTTTTACACAAAAAACACAGGTCTAACCAAACCATACCTATCATGATTTCCATCATTTCATCCCCAAAACCTATCCTAAATTTATATCCCAAGATGTCTTGGTTAGCTGGCTTTACTATCAAAATCCCAGGAGTCATCCATGATCTACCCAAAAACCCTAAAAAGTATCTTCCTTGTTTTACCCCTAGCATGAGATGAACCAAGGAAGAACACATAACATCCTACAAGACTGCCCTAAGGCTTATAAATATAGAACATGAGGATGTGATGTGTAATATTTTCCTCTTTACTCTAATGGACTTTGCATATGATTATTTCCTCAACCTTATCAAAGACTCTATCTTGAGTTGGGACCATTTTAATTTTGATTTCCTCATAAACTTTGACCAAGTGATAGACCCTAGTGTCATGTGCCATTATTTTTCTTGTATTAATAGGAAGGCCAATGATCCCATTAGGAACTTCAATGCTAGGTTTCATAAGATGTATAGCCATGTAACCATGTTTGATCAACCCAACCTCCAACTAGCACTTAAAATGTATAAGAATGTGTTATACCCTTGGACAACCATATTCCTAAGGAGGGATATATCCATAACATGCCTATCCTCAAATTAAATGAGGGCCATCAAAGTAGATAGGAAAGTAACTCCCCAAGGTCACATAATGAACCCCTCTTGGTATACTACCATAGATGCCTATGTTGAACTTCTTACCCAATGATACCTAGAATGCACCTATACTTCACTCACTTCCTGTAACACATCAACTCCTACTAGGTAATCTTACTTCAAACCAAAAATTATGTTTCATAAACCCATAGAGCTAAGAACTTATTCCCAAGACTCAATATCAAGTAATGTTGGTTATGGATAACAATGCCTAAACCACACCTCAAAAGTCCATAAATATTGATTTAGATGCCATTCAGTGGTTGGTACAAAAACTCAACAATGACTTCCTAGGGATATAAAGATAAGTGAGTAACTCTAATTTAGAAAGTTCCAACAAAAAATTCACATATCAATGACCAAACAAGAACTATAACCATCCTCACAACCCCCAAAACCTTTACCCAATACACTTTTCAAGATTAATATATTTGAGATATTCTTACCTAATTGGTGTCGAGTACATAACATGGTAGCACATGGGGAATTGGACTACATGTAATTTTATTATGATTTGAGATATTCCAAAAATATATGTAAGAATACAAGGTGCTCCTAAATCCTCTAACTTGGGTAAATACCCTAGTACTACTATGGTTTTATAAACCATGGGTTTCCCTAGACAAAAAGAAAATAAGTCAGAGGAGGGTATTAGTGAGGTGAAAGTTCTTTAGTAGTTATAAAAGAGAAACTATGCCCTTAGTAATAGGCAATAATAATATCCCCTTGCTACCTCAACACCCCCTAATAATGGTGCAACCCCACTAGACCAAAATGCTAGGAATGATCTCCCACCTCCAAGACCTCAATAACCTAAGGCACTAGTGGAAACCCCATTGATCCAAATTAAGGGAGCTTATAACATAGTCAATTATATGAAAAATATAAAGGATAACATTACCCTTCATGAGCTTTCTCAAATCATAGTGCAACATAAATCTCCTACTAAATTCTTTCACTTAAAATCTAGCCCCATAGGCCCAACCAAAATTGAGAGTAACACACACTAATGTCCTCATTCACAAATTTAATATGGAGGTTCCCCCTTTCATTTTAACCATCTATTTTTTCAAAATAATCTACATAATTTCTTAGTATATTAAAGAGCCTTAGCCAATGTGATGCCAATAGCCATATGTGAGAAACTCGGTCTAGTCCCTATAAAGTTAGATAAGGTAGTGGTCCATCTAAATAAGTTTGAAGTGAAAGTGATAGGTGAGTTTTTAAACATCCACATATAGTTATAATTTGAGCCTAGGACTCAACACTTCATAGACATCTAAGTGATAGATATATTATAAGCCTACATAATGCACCTTAACAGATATTGGTCCAAGGCCCTAAATAGGTATATGGCCAAAAATTTATCCCATATATGCTTTATATGGATAGGAGTAGCCAAAAAAACAAGGGTAGATATAGAACCATGTATAAATCATATGATAACCAAATACAATTCCATTAATGAGAAGGTAAACTCAGTTTCCTTAGACCTAGGCATCTACACATTGAGCACAAAGCTTCCCAAAAACCTAACTAGTCATATCCAAGGTTTACTTATCCTATGATCTATTTATTTAGATGGATATCTCTCTAAATACGGTTGTGGAGCTAGTGATCTACTTATAAACCCCTTAGGGACAAAACATATAGTATCATATAGGTTATAATTTATTTACATGAATACCTTGGCAGAGGATGAAGCTCTAATATTGGGATTATAATTTGCATTGAGACATGAGGTAAATGAGCTAAGATTATTAAATGAATCTAAACTAGTGGTTAACCATATTAAGACTAATTTTTAATGTAAACTATCATACCTCATAAGGTATAAGCATAAGGCTTGGGAAATAATCAAAATGTTTAACACCTTCAATATAATCCCTATTATCCAAGAGGAAAACCATGTATCAAACTCAATAGCATCATTATTATCAAACCTAACTCCCTTAGATGATACTGAGTTACAAGAGTTATCTATGGAATTAGTCCCATGTCCCTTTATACCATAAAATGTGATAAACTTCCAAGTCTTTGAAGATGACCAATAAATCATCTAGTTCCTTGGAAATGAGGGGATATTCAAGGCACAAACCATAGATATGAGAGATAGATAAAATCCTAGGAATAATTTAAATAAGGATGGGATCCTAAATATTCATGGGAATTGGATCTTGAATTGGATGATTTAATTATAAAGAACATTCTATGCATTAAACCTCACCTTCTAGGTGGAAAAATCCCAAGTTCAAGGATCAAAAGTGTCAATTTATTATTCTCAGTCCTATAGAGAATCCATAGATGGTCAATTCAAGTCATGATTGGATGGACCACAAATTATAACAATTATGGATGTTAATACTAAGATATAAGTACATGATTACCAAGGCCTATGGAGACCTTAAGGTCTTTGACCCAAGAGTAATCACTCATACTATCCCTTTAAAAATCAGCCAAAACCCCTTTAGGCAAAGGCAAAGGTTAGTAAACCCAATCTTAGAGCCCTAAATACACAAGTAATTCCATAAGTTACTCTCTAAAAGGATATTTTTTCCAATTTTCCACTACACTTGGGTGGCAAACCTAGTCCCACTATGAAAGAAGAATGGAGAAATTTGCTTGTGTGTGGACTTCCAAAACTTGAACCAGGCCTTAGATAAATATAACTACCCATTGCTCTCACTAAATGAGGTGATCAAAATGGTGAGTGGGTCTTAAATTATGTCCTTATTGGATGGATTCTCAAGATACAACTAGGTCTTGGTCAACCACAAAGATAGAACTAAGATTGATTTCACCACCAAGTGAGGTACATTCTCTTATAAATGGATGCATTTTATGTTAATCAATGATAGTGTCACTATCCAAAGGGAAATGGACGTCATTTTTGAGGGCATAATAGGTAAATGTATAATAATCTATATGGATTACCTAACTATGTTTTCAAAATATAGGTTATATCATGTGCACCACTTGGAAAGGGTATTTGAAAGATGCAAAAGGTATGATATTTCTTTAAACCCAAATATTAGTGTGTTTACTATCACTGAAGGTAAGCCTATTGGTCAAATTGTCACAAAATAAGGTATTGCTATCAACCCCAAAAGGGTATATGTAATTTTTAAATTACCTTTACCTAATAGTAATAAGGAACTAAAATATTTCTTTGAGAAAATTAACTTTGTGCATAAATTTATTTTTGGATTTACTTAAATAATGAAGCCCTTGAATGAAATGTTGAAATAGAATGTGAAAGTGGAATAGCACCTAGAATTGAAAAAATATTTCTAGGATATCAAAGATGCAATCATGTAAGCCCTAGTCCTCATCAGCCTAGACTATATGTAGATTTCTATGTCTATTTCTTTGCTTCAGAGCACACCATTATCACTTGCCTCACCCAAAGGTTAGAAGGAGAACACCCCATGGTTTTTATGAGAACTAATCTTAAAGATATTTATCTTATATATTCTACCCAAGACAAGCATGCCTATGAATTTTTCAAGTCAATGAAAAAATTTAGGCATTACATTTTCTAAAACAAAGTGCATGCCATTATCCCAAACTCAGCTATAAAATAAATGTTGGGGTAGAATGAGCTAGGCAAAAGAAGAGGTCGATGGATGATGAAACTACAAGAGTATGACTTGGAAATTAAGTTTTCCAAAATATTTAGGGGATAAAGCCTAACTCAACTAATAATGGAGATAGACCCAAGGATTACAATGTACTAGGTGGACCAATAAAGGGTACTATAATTATATTGGTATGCCTCAGTAATACTATATGAAAATGCACCACCAGGACTCAACCACACACATATATGGGCCCTCCAATTTAAGGCCACATGATATATGCTGAAGAAGGGAGTTCTCTTTAGAAGAAACCATGAAGGAGTCTACCTCTAGTGCATATATAAACAAGAGACAAAAGAAATAATAGTAAGTTTTCATGAAAAAATGGGATCTAACCATCCTATAGCAAACACCATGGCCTTAAAAGTTCATTGGGTAAGTTATTATTGGCCCACACTATTTAGATATGTTCATGCTCATGTTCACTTCTACATTTAGTGCCAAACCTTTACTAAAAGAGAAATGCATGCGGTAATGCCACTACAACCTATTGTGGAATCCACACCATTTATATAATGGGGATTGTATTTCTTAGGGCTCATTAACCCTAATTCATCATCTAGTCATAAGTTCATTCTTATGGGCACATAATACTACACCAAATGGTCTAAGGTAGTTACAACTAAAAGAAGCAGCACTATTGAAGTCGTCAAATTCTTTGAGCACATGATAACCATCCATTTTGGGGTCCCCATTTATTTAGTGTGTGATAATGGACCCACCATGAAATCTATGAAATTAATATAATGGACTTATGATAATTTGATCACATTGAATTTCTCATCCAATAATTACCCACAAGGGAATAGATTGGCAAAGTTTATTAATAAGAAATTGATTGATACCATCAATAAACTAGTTGGATAAAATCCCTGAGAATGATACTCATTGCTAAAGTTATCCCTATGGGTATATTGCACCAGGTTTAAACAAGACCTCAAAATCTCTCATTTCCTTCTAGTTTGTGGATTGGATCCAATCATGCTAGTCACACTTAAGCTAATGACTTATAAGTTCATGCAATAATTATTGGAACTAAATGACAAGGTAAAATATAGACTTCAATTAGAGGAAGCCTAGGATTAAGCTCTATTGAGCTTTTTCAAGCATCAAAATACAATCAAGAGGTGGTTTGATAAGAGGGAAAAGATCAAGACCTTCAGAATCTCTAACCTAGTCTTAATGTGAGATAAGGCCCATGAAAAGAAAGGATATCATTCAAAATTTGATACCCTCTAGATTAGCTCATACCAGATAGCTAAAATCTAAGGCTAGAATGCATTTTATCTCAAATATATTGATGGAAATTATTCACCACTTTAAGTAAATGGGTAGTTCTTAAAACTCTATTTATTGACTGTCCCCTCCAGTGTAGTTTTTGAGTATCTCAATTAAAAGGTGGTAATGTATATATTAGATAGATTTACTTTCATTGTGTGTTTATTTTTTATGTGTGTTTTTTCTTTGTTTTTTTTTTTACCCTTCCTAATACCTCTTTGTGTTGAGATGTTACTCTAACGTCTGGCCCTTGTTAGTAACTGCTTCACGTGATGATCGAAGCCCAAAAAGATTGTTGAGAAGCAGGAAGGCCTAGGTTGAAACCTTTTATATAATCAATTATAGGATAGTAATGAAAAATTTTGACATCCCATATTTGAGAGGCCAATGATTTTGAGAGAAATAGGTGGATTTTAGAATAACCTACACCCCAATAGAGCTACCAAGTTGTACTTAAAATAACATCTCAAGAAGATACCAGATTATTTGAGTTGATCAAAGATTGGTTGGATATTTAGAAATTCTCCATTATTGAACCCTTAATGGATAAGACTAATAAATTATGATATTTTCATGGGAATCTTGGAAAATAATAAATAAATCATGTAGAATCTAAATTTTGAGTTTACCTCAAAAGGGTTATACAGGCAATCTCCACTATAGGATTTCTAGCCTAGTTGGTAGTTGATCAAGGCCATGAATGGGAATAGAGGAATATATATTAGGGTTATGGATGGTTTTATAGAATAAAATAAATTCCCTATCCATTCCCCCCAAGCCATTAAGCTAACAACACCCTCGATGAACCCTGATAACCAGTCTAGCCTCGATTACTCAAATAAAATCTAAGATGAAATAGAAATTGAAAATTACTTATTAAACACATTGGTGGTTGTATACAAGGTGGAATATCAATATACCACTTTTTATTTTAATATTTTAGTGCCTCATCATTTTTGGGTCAATAAAGATCCCCCTTTACAATCTCTGTGTTGAACAAGGAAAGAAAAATAAACTCGTCAAGTTTTAAGTTCTTCTCATCACTTTCCCCATGGAAGTCACCATTTTTTATGACCAACATGCCCCATTTTAAAATAAAAGGGTGTCCCCTCTAATTAAAAAATCTCATGAATCCGAGCTTCAAGGTTTTTTCTTTTGTTCTCATTGGCAGCACTTGCTTAAATCCTTGGAATATATATAACGTAGATTTACCCAAATAGTAGCAAGCCTATTTTATTTTTTAGGACTAAGGAATGTTTATTATTTTTATGAAATCATGTCACTAACATTGTATGTCATATTTCACCAAGATCACCTAGAGTCTCATTCCTTATCCAAGATAAGGGACTCATCACTAGTCATGGAAAATCAAAATCTCTAAAATTGACAAGTAAGTTTTTAAAGTATTATGTCCTTTTTCATTTTATTACTTATCCTTTTTTGTTATTTTCATATAGATTGATAGATCCTAGCCAAATGAGAAGGTTCCACATTAAAATGATTTAGAATGGTCAGTCACTTAACCTATCCGATAGGTAAGAGCCTAGTAGAACCCAACTGAATGAGAAAGAGCCACATCATTGAATGTCATAAAATCAAATCCCTCATACCTATCATATATTTAAAATCCCAAGAGAGCCTTTCTAAATGATAAGGTGCCACATCACCAAATATTAGAGAGGCTAGACCCCTAGACTTATTACAGATGTTATAGCTTGGGAGAGCTCAGTTAAATGAGAAGGCACCACATCACCAAATTTTAGAGTGGTCAGCCCTTAGACTTGTTAGATATGTCAAATATTGAGAAATCCTAGTCTAATTATAAGGTTCCATGTTTCCAAATTTCAAAGAAAATAACCCCCTAAAAATATCATATATGTTAGAGCTTGAAAAATCCTAATCGAATGAGAAGGCACCATATCATCGAATGTCATAATGACCAATTTTCCAAACCTATCAAAGATGTTAGAGCTTGGGAGATCCCATAAAAATGATAAGGAACTAAATAAATAAATGTGAAAGTGTCTAATCCCCCAAACCTATTAGAGATGTCAGATCCTAAGAGATCTTGGTAAAATGGGAAGGAGCCATGTCACCCAATATGCAAATGAACTAGTAGCCACCTAAGGCCCTGAGAAGGTCATAATGAGGTAAAAATGAAACCAAAGATCCAATAAAGATGTGACACATTACCCTAGGTAACACATCATCCTCCCTAAGGGAATGACATGGAGCATGGATCCATGCCTAGGTGTCAACCATTATTAGGAAGACTAATGAGTAGATGACATGTGTTAGAAATCAAGAATTAACTAAGAATCCTCTAAGAGATGTGATTTCATGCCTACCTAATGTTAGGTATTAAAAAATGGGAAGTTGGGCCCGATTGGATAGTTTGAAAACATCCCATCATCATTGTTATATCTAGTTAGTGGTGGAGGATTATGGACTATAAATTTAATTATAGATTTAGAAATAAAAAGAGAAAGTCCAACCACCAACTCAAATTCAAATTCACAAGTGAGCTACCAAACACCATTAATATATGGGATATATGTATGCATCTAAAAAATCCTATGAGAATATCACTAACAGTTACCGTTGCTACCTTTAAAGAAATCTCTAACTCCTTGCTTTCAAAATTACACATATCCCATGTATTTAATGAATTTTACACTTAAAGTTTTCCAATTTCCCCTTCATCCTACTATAATGGTTGTATCATCATCAAACACAAAGGTTGAATCCAAATATAGGGACACCATATTCCTAACTAGACTAACCAAGTTCAAACATTACAATGATTTATTTAAAGTGATTAAGTAAGTCCCCAGGGATTTAGGCTCAGATGATGACCAAAAATTAGATTATGAGGATGTTTTTATATCATAAAATAAGTGTAGAATCCATAGAGACACAGTTAAACTAGAGATGTTCCCCTATAACAACATATTGAGTGATATCCTTCATAATGACATCCATGTGTAAAATAGGGTCAATGAATCGATATGCTCACCCAAATCTCAACACCATATTTTTGATATCTCTAGGAATGTCTTCAAGGCATACTACTCCCTCCTAGACTACACTTTCTCCTATGATGTAGTGGTGGTAATGGCCTAGATGGTGACCTACCAGATATATGACATCCTCCACAATTGGGTGAAGAACTTAGATTCTACCAACACATCAATGAGTTGTGGGTGCCACTCTTGCACATGATCCTTATGTGCACAAAGGTCCTAGACATTGTAAGATTATCAAATTTAAGTTGGTCAATTATATTATAGATGCCTGAGCTAAAGGCAATTTATACATGATGAGCTACCTACTATATGTAGCCTATGGTATGCTCTCTTTCAAGACTTTATATCTTCTTGCATGGCTTACTAGGGGCTTTATGGTCCACATAGTATTTTATGAGTTGTATGTATACTATTTCCACCATCATATCCAAGACATATTCAATCATTTCTACCCAGTGGTCTACCAATCTATCAGTGAGGCCCCAATGTTCTAACTCTCAAATGTGATCAAGGATTATATCACATCCATTAGATAATATTAGTTGTATAAGGAAAACACTATGATTTATATCATGTGTTTCCTCAAGGACCCCCTCCACCTACCTATTATATGATAGACTACTTAGTCAAATAGGATATTGCCTATCATCTGACAGAAGGCATATTTGGGTTCTACATATAGCATCAATAAAAGGTATGCCTATAACTCTCAATCATAATAAGGTATCACATATACAATACCTTACCTTATATTCAAAAAATGGTGGCTAAACAAGATTCCTTCACCCATTGAAAAGTGAAATATCTTGCAATAGGACCCTAAGGGGTAATTTGATCTCACTTGTCATGGTAATCAACTTGCCTCAACATCAACTACAATCATCATGTCAAAGATGATGTTGAGTTCTATTTTAATGCCACCTTTGACTAGGAGGTATTATCTTGGACCATAACCAAGAAGAAGAAGAAGGGAAATAAAGCTCAATAAATCCCCTCTATGCCTCCTCCATCTCCTACTTAGTCTATGGAGGACCCACTTTTGATAACTTTGGCCATCTCCTAGAGGATCTTGAAAGGTGTTGTGCCACCTTCTCCTCCTCAAGCTCCAAGTATAGATCTACTTCTACTATTATATGTTGATCCTCATTCCTAGGCTCCTCATATGCCTCCTTGAATCACTCTTCATGCTCTATCATCAACCATGTCTTCTTTGGTAGTTTTAGTAGCTAGGTCATGGCAAAGTCAATCCCAAACTACTCAATGCCAAATAGCCCAAGCATATCCCACTCATCCACTGACACCTCAGCCCCAAGATGCACAAACACTAAGGTTTGATGTGGTTGATATCATAATGGTGATCCTAAAGTGAGTTTCCTAATATGAACCTATCTATGTTCCCCCTCTCACACCTCCATCTCCTCTTATTTCCCTTCCACCCCTCACTCCCACCACTTTATAAATCCTATTTCTAAAACCCACTAGTTCTAATTTGCCCTCCATAAATCCCCAAGTGGTGCCTCATCTATTTACCATTTATACCCATTAATATTTCACCCAATTACCTTTATCCTTGATCCTTCTAAGTGTCCTTTCCTCTTTATTCCCTTTCACTCCTTCCATCTCATAGCTTGGATTCATCTCGGTGCCTCTCATAGGTATTCCTTTAGCATCATGTGTGAATATGACTTTTGGGAACATACCACTTGTAGTAGGGACCCTATCAATTCCTACTCCACTCAATCTAGTGCCTCCCTCAGCATCTCTTACTCTTCCACTATTTTCCCTTGTAACTCATTTCATATCGATTGGACCATAAACTACAATATCCAAAGCTGACATGGGTAAGAGGATGAAAAATAATCAAAATGAAACTCACACTTTGACCCTAGAATAAAGACCTCCTACTTTTATTCATCCACCTATAGAGGTCTCAACATCTCCTTCATCCTCAGTTGTAGCATCTCACTACTTATTTCCTTAACCCCCTCTTTCCATCACCCAAGGCACCATGGGACTCACCTTCAAAAAGACCATATCTTCCCTATTTTTAATTACTCATTCCAAGGGACAATTTAACCTCACTTAGGAATAGTGGTATGTTAAAATGTTTCCTTTGGGCCTCCCCTTTCATTCTCCCTCCTTTCACTCCCATGCCCCCTCTACCTCCACTGCTTTCCTCATTCACTCCTTACACTTCCTCTATCTCCCCTCCACCCTTCACTATCATTTCAACCACCTCTCCTACACCTACCATAACCAAATAATAGTCCAAATATCATAGGTATTGGAGATGACTATCTAGGGAAACCTAGATGTGTAATGGAATTTTGACCAAGCCTCTATAAATATGAAGATAACACTCATGTAGAGGTTTCTCCAAGAGGGGAACTTGGTGGTGTGAAAAAACCATTAGGATATGTTCTCCCTCACTAAAGTGAGGACTTCTATTAGGGAAGAGAGGATAGATGAGGACCCATTATTAGCTCTCTAAACTACCCATGATACATTTGAGAAGATCCTTGAGGACATGTAAAGATAAGTTCACACTTTAGAATCCCAAGTGAATATAGAATTTCTAGTTGGGTTAATCAAGTAGGTCAAGGATTACCTCTTAATACTTATCTTAGTAATTTGTAAATTAGTGGAGACTCTAGATGAGACCAACACACTTATTTATAAAACTTAGGCCTACATGGAGAGGATTACAAAGATCAATGGGAAATCTTATAAGTTTAAATTAGTGGTCAACAAAGGAATGTTTGTATAGCTAAAACTTATGTTGACCTCAAACTTTGGGTTGTACCAATCATTAACTAAGAACATGATAACTATAATGGAAGAGTGGTTGGTCTTAGCGTACACTGAAATATGACTCATATAAGAGGGAAGGAAGAAGATATTGACCTACTTCACAGAGATTAATATCTCAGTGTTATTTCAAATAGATGGCACCCTTCTTGACCAAGGGAAATTTGGGGTCCACTTGGGTCGATTTTAATAGGTTATGAGGGAGAGAGTGACCAATAAAAACTAGGAGGGGTCCTAGGTAGTGATAGATCTATCAACTCAATCCATGATGAGTATTAACTAAGTCTCCAAATTTCAAGAATTAATGGAAGCACCCTTCCAAGTCTCTTAGATACTAATATTTTAGGTTGAGGTAATCTTTAGGGATCCCCTAATGAAACTTGTAAAGTTAGATAAGTATTTTTACCTTGTGGTAGTTGTGTTAGAAGCTAGGAGTGCCTAATTAAATTGGTTAGGAGCTAATCCTTCTCAGCCACCTCTTCATGTCAATTAAGGAGTCCCCTATAGATTTGTTACGAGTTTGTTGGGATTATTTTATTTAAATTTTTTAATATGGTTGTAACTATAATGAGTGGCCATCATGGTCCAAGATGGGATCCTCATGTTATTTGGAGGTAATCCCCATCCTTTTATATATAAGGAAGATTTGTATTATTTTATAGGGTCAAATATAAATTGTGAAAAAGTGTTTTCAATTTATATCCAATATTTCACCTACTTTTCTTTCATTAATTTAGACTATAAAATCAACTTGTATTGATTATTTTAGTAGCATTTACTCTTTTTAATGAATACAATCTCTATTTTATAAAAGAGGGTATATTTTGTGTTTCAATTCTCTTTCATCTTCATGTTTGAATAATTATCAATGTTAGGTTAATTGGATTAACACTTTGATACTTTAGATATGTCATGGTTATGATGTGCTTAGTTATTATAATCACTCTATGAGTTCTTTCATTTCCCCTTTGGTAGTGTTAATAATTTGTGTGTCAATCTACAAATTCTCATATGGTGTTTATGTGTTTTTTATAATAATCTCCTAGTACTCATAATTAATGAGAGATCATATTAAAGGCATACTCCTAGTCCCTCAGACTCTCCCCATTATATGTTCTTGGAAGTATAACTTTAGTGAATCTTGATCTATAGTGGTATGACTATGTTAGAGTCACTTGGTTCAATGACTAATGCATTGAGCTCATTTTAGACCTAGAGGCTCCCCTTTTCAACCTTACCCTTTTCTCTCTTTTGCATTTATTATTTAGAATTGAAATGCCCTTTCCCCTTGAGTTTAGAAATAATAATCCCAATACTCAAGTTGACATAACCATCTTTGACCTGTGTGTAAGACATTAGATTGAACTTTCAATGGTGATAGTGCATCTCTTAGAGACTATTCACACAAAATCTATTTGTGAAGTCAAATACCTATAGTCATGCCTTGGGTTGATCCTAAATCAATATTAAAATGAAGGACAAAATTTTGTAGTTGTCCCCACCTTCCCCTTATTAAGGAATGCCCAATCTCTTGGGCATTTCCTACTGAGCAGATTGGAGAGAATAATAGTGTCTATATCCAAGGGTAGTTTCTATAGCCTTAGAAGTATAATTTTAATAATCTAACAACTAATCTAGAATACTGACCTTGCATACTTTACACGTCTTCAGTCCTAATCTACCTATGCATATTAAACTAAGTATCATTGTTCTTTGTTTATTACAATATTTTTCAATAGTTTTATTTTATTATTTTTAGCAAACTTTGTTGTATAAATTTATAATTTAATTTATCTATGTTATATTGATTGGTTTTATATAAATTATTTTATCACCCTTGAGTTAGAATTACTATATTTCTTAACCCTAGATTCCCCACATATCTAAATTTAGGTGTAGACACTTAACAGGTTACGTATTTTGAGACCTCGTATTAAAAGGATTAGAGATATAGTGAAGCTTATTCATGGTAAGGAGCGTAACTTCATGATCCTTGATATTGTGGAATAAATAGTCAAAATATTGAAACCACTTTAACATGATAGATTCATGTAATGAATCAAGAAAACTTTGCTTGAATATGTGTTGCGAATCATTGTCAAGAATAGGATTTTATGTCTTAGAGAGCATAGTTTTGTAATGAAACACAAAATCATAGATAGATTCATTAGATTCTTGCTTAATTTTGAAAAATGAGCATAAGATAATTTTTAACAAATGTTGAATGAAAAAATAGATATAATTTGGTTATCCAAAGGGTTTAAGGATCACACTAAGTGAAAAGGAAGTTATAGAACCATGTTAAAGCATAATCTTTTAGATTCATCGGAAATATATTGGTCAATAATTGATCATTTGATGTTTATTCCAAAAATGTTCCATGGAAGGATCCATTTGTTTTTTCAATATTACCTTTACTATCATATAATGAAATATTAGGAATTAAAAAACCTATAAGTAATGTATAAGATGCAATATATAGGGATAATGAATTATGAATCAAAACATGCAAAGCCATTGAATGACTAGCTCTAGAAGCACCTTACTCTAACTTTAACACATAATCTTACAAATATGAAATAATATGCTTAAGGTAACATGCATTAAGTGAGGTTGGTGATGTAATATGATTAGTCATTATAGCACTGGCATAAGTTGATTGCATATAAATGGGCATAGTAATCTGAGATAAACTTTATGTTTCCCCACATCTTGGGTGGCACCACATGTGTAGACAAAGGTGTAGATATGGGAATAGTATTAGTGGTAACAAGATGAATAATTATAATGGAATTGGTACCTCAAAGTGAGTTAATATATATGAGGATCTCATTTTTTTGTTCATTATTATGTTTGTATAAGCATTTTTAGATTTGATGTGCATACACAATCCATCAAGAGGATTCTTGGGAGGTGGAGGGGGATCAAGAGGAACATTATGATGACATCCACTATGTACTATAGGATGGTTCATCCTACCTCTTTTGATATTAACAATGTGGATCTATATAATATAGGGGTTATAGCTATCATAACCTTGAGGTGGGACTAAAGAAGGGACATATGAATGTACTTGGGACTCCATATTCATATAAGATGTATTACTAAGGAGGTTTAATAAATTTTCATAATTAATTTTAGACTTAGTTTTATTGTACATGGATTTTATCCATTCATTACATTATTAAGAGATATACTACATATTTTAGGCCAATAACATGTAATTACAATAATAATTGCTTCAATTAGAAAAAATACAAAGTGAATATCCATTATATCCACCATATAATGTCTAGAATAATGAACCAACCACCCATATAAAATTTGTGAGGAATTTTTGAATTCTAAAAGTGGGTTTCTATAAAAAGTAATAGATAAATTAAACCTAAAAATTAATTGGAAAATAGGTATACCATTCACCCTCTAGGTGGAAATTACTAAAAATAGTAAATTATCAATTATGAAAATCCATATAGTATTTGGGTGAACAAAAACATTTTTTATCCACTCAATGTAGATAGAAAAAAAATTAGAGTTTTTGAAAAATATATCAATTTTGGATTATGTATTAACTAGATAAGGAATGACCCTAATAGAGGAATCCCTAATAGGAGGATGAACATGAAACCCTTAGGTAAAAGGGAGAAATCATTAGATTTGCACCTATAGAGATGGAAACAAATTTTAATTGAGTTTGAAAATCAAAATCTAAGGTATAAATAAAAAAACCCAAGAAATAAGGATAAAACCCTAAGGGAAACCTAAGGTTTGGAAATGTTAAATCAATATACAAGTTCACCATATGTTTTACCCTATTTTTATTATGTGAACCTTAATTAATATAAAACTATAATATTAAATCAAATTATAAAATATGAAAACTAACTATAAATCTGATGTAAAGGGGTGAGATTGATTTGATAATTGAATTTGATAAACATAGAAAGTGTAGAAAAGGTATAAGATACTTATCTTTAACCCATTACGTGTAAGACTAAGATAGGTGGTATGTATTAGGTAAGATGATAATTTATATTATGATTCATTCAGATCAGATTATATATCTTTGCTTACACTAAGATGGTATCGTCAGCCTTAGGTTAGTACCATTCAGACACTATCTTCTAAGTTAGACAATTTTGTCCTTATAGACTTTGACCTTAAATTTTGATAAATACCTCTACTGCTACCTTTTATGAGTCCTTATGTGTGATATTGAAGTCTGATTACTCGTGTATTACCCATAAATCCATCTCCTTTACTTCAAAACATTATGTCTTATTCAATATTAGTTTAGACCTTAAAATTAGGGAAAAAAAGGTGGGTTGAGCTATGCTCAATTAGTCTTTGATGATTTCATGAGTTTTTCCTACCTATAAAATACTCCAAGGAGGGAAATAAAGTTGCATGTGGTTCTCCCTATAAATTTTATATGTAAATTATGTTTAGTTAATGTATGCAACCTATGATCTAGCATTCAATACTTAGCCAATGGTAATTTTGACTTGATTTTGATGTGCTTCAGAATTGGCTGTGATATACTCTTTATGTTTGATTTGAAAATTGGGAGAAGTAGATAAATACTCTTGAATATGTAATATCTTATATGTGCTTGGTAGATAAGTGATTTATGGTAAATAAACCTAAAATTGTTTAGCATTTATATGTGTCTATTTGGGTAATTTATTATGCCACTAATAATCTAATAATATGGGACAAACCATAATAATGTTTTTATTTTCAAATTTGATCATTATTTGGTAGGGGATGAAACCATTAGATTTAGACATAATTGTCTAGATAGTATTATGAATCTAATATTTCCATCCAAAAGATACGAGTAGTGATCTAATGATCTAGAGATGTATGAGTAAGATATATAATTAGTTTGGCATAGAATATAGGCTTTGTGTAGATGACTAATACCAACTTAGAAGGATTGGACCCATAGACAACATGTACGTGTGAGAGGATGGAGAATTAGAGTCATATATATGCACAAGTGATGTAGGGTAAAGGTAGGCTAACATTTTAAAGTGTATAATACTATATTTTAGTATCTACAATAGGGACATTTATCTATCATTTGAGAATGGATTATAGGTTGGATACTTTGGAGTTACTATGTCAAAATTACTTTTAAGAATCTTGGAGCTAGGGTTTGAGGAGTTTTTATAATATTTATAAATATTGCATGTGAAAAAGTCAATCTTTAATGGTGATCACTGTGAGGTGTATGTTTTGTAATGAAATGTAAGACAATATGACTATATTTAAGGATATATGTGATGCATTTTGTTGTATTTTTCTTTGTGTATGTAGATGATGTGTGTGTGTTTTTATTTATTATTTAAGTTGATGTGTGTGTTTTTATCTTTATGTTTTTTTCTCTTTTAACATGGTTCTCAATGATCTCTTATTTTGACTTGGGTGAGTGTTTAAGTATTCAATATTAAGTGATATTTTGGTGTTAGGAGTGTGGGTGTCCTATTTTTTACACACAATATAAATTTCACATGCCTAAGGGAGATGAATAAAAATTAAAAAAAAATTAGTTTTGTTATCAAGATCTTGTTTGAATGAAGTATTGAAGATTATATTTTTTGATGGTGGGGCACTTTTATTTAGAGCATGTGGAAGTCTAGTTTAAGAGTAAATTTTTTTTGTTTGACAAGAATGTTGTTAAAATCAAGTCTTTGAATCCTAATAAGTGGTTGAAATAAAATATCCAAAACATTCTTTATGGTATTTTCTATTTCTAGTTATCTAAACACCTTCACATGTGAATAGTAGTGTATTTGGTCAATAAAAGTTGAAATTTTGGTAAAACATATACTTGAATAGAAGATAAAGTGAATCATTTTAAATAATTGGATAAATAATGGAAAATATTTTTGTGCATATGGTATAGAGGCATATTCAATAGATAATTTATTTAATTATTAGTTTTGACATATTTGTGTCTAAAGGAGGTAGAATTTTCATTTTTATGAGAACCCATAGGGCCATTTATAGTGAAATTTCTTATTTGGATAAATATGCTCATGGTAAATTAGGTAATTTTAGACATGAGGATGAGTAGCTAAATATACTAGGGATATATTGATTATGAAGAGGATTAAAGTTGAAGCTACACAAGTTTGGTGAGGAAAATAACTTCTATTAAGATTGAGTCTCTTACTAAAATAGAATGAAGAGTGCATAAATATAAATAAATTAGAGAAAATTTATTGGCTGAAAATAATCCTAGAAGGAAGTGATGACCTAATCAAGGAGATTCCATTATGACCCATAACAAGAAGGGAGGGCATTTGATTGGCTTGTGTAAATAATAAAAATGCTCATGTGAGTTTGGGGATGTGTACATGGGAAATTACCTAAGTGAGGAAGATATGTGGGAAGAATATGGATGAATATTGAAAGATGATATGGAATATTTTATAATAAGAAAAAGTGGTGAATAAATATCTAAAACTAACTCACTACAAATTTAAAGCCACATGAAACTATATTTTGAAGAAGAAATTTATTGAGTCATATTTTAGGTAAGTACAATAGAATTGAAAGGTAGTGAATATATACTATTGGAATAAATTATATTCTAAATTTTTTCATGAAAAAGGAGTAATTATGTAGTAATAATAATTTCAAAATCAAATGGAAGTATGAATACTCCATTTCCAATAGGAGGAGCTAGTGCATAGGGTTTGTTGGCTAGGGGTAACATTCTAGTATAGAACTTGATAGTTTTTAGTTATGGGGTACTACATAAGGGAACATTGTACCAATTATAGTTTTAGGTTTATGGGAAACTATTTGATATTGTGGAGGTGTGGATTTACAAAGCAACACATGGAAATAAAAATAATGGTAATTGATTTAAAATTTTACTATGAAATGTAGATAAATTTACCTAAGTATAAGGGGATTGAGGATGCCAGGGATCATATTAATAAGTTTTGAATTTCATGGACACAAAGGGGGTGAATGAATCAAATAAAAAAGAAAGTTATATTGTGACAACATTGTTATATTTTGCACAAACATGGTATCAAAATCTTGACCCAAATCAAATAGCAATTGACTTTGATTTGTTGAAATAATTATTTTTAAAATAATTCCATATACTAGAGTTTGAGCAAAAAAAAAAATTTACCTTAAAATATATTAATAAGGATGGAAGTGAGGGGTATAATGAATGTTTTAAAACATAATTTTTAAAATTATCATATGCATTTGACCTAATATAACACAGTCAATGGTGTTTTGGAGGATAGTTTCCAACATTTAAAAGACAAGTGGAGATGGAGAATTTTTTCTATGCATATAAAGCATTGGATGCTATGCTAAAAATCAAAGTGGATAGGAACTTTGATACAATGATAAGACCATTTTTATAATTCTATATTTTAAAGGCATAAACATAATTGGTCAATAGGTGGCATACATGAAGGGATAAAATCATTATGGTTTATTGACTATGAGTCAAATGATGTTAGATATCATAATTAAATAAATAAGAATGTGAAAAATTGATCTAGAGGTAAATTTATATATGGTCATAAATTATACCAAAACCTATACCATTGAAAAGTGCCTATCAAGAGCTTTTTTATGGTATGTAGAACTCCAGAAATAAAGCTCATTTGCTCCTTATACAGCCAGTCAAAGTTCTATTGAAATTAGGTCAACAGGTGGTCAACACTAGTCAAAATTATAAAAATTGATGATCTTGGATTTTTTATGAACCAATTCCATTATGTATAGCTTATTGAAATATTTTCATCAGATTTTACAGTTCAAAAAATGGAGTACGTATGTGCAAGTTATGACCAGTCAAACTCGATGATGTGGAAATAAAGTGACATGGCAATACGGCTTGACCCAAGTCATTAATATTTGTTAATTTCACATTATTAAATGGGAATAAACATAAACCATCATAAATTGGGGAATAATTATCAACCCATATTTTTAAATGTAATGGATAATTTAAAATCCCATAAAAAATGGGTATGGGATAATTATGAAATTTATTTTAAAAGATTGTGGATAATCATCCCAATCAGAAAAAGTGGACTCCAATAAGTATATAAAAGGTTTATAGGTTCAATTAATTACATTCAAAATTTTCAAATCTCTCATTTACATAGCTGAGAGCTGATAGCCAAGAGACAAGAGCCAAAGCTGAGAGCTAGAGCTGAGATCCAAAGCTAGAGGTTCTAGCCATATGTTGAGTGTCTAGATTTGAGGTTGTTTGATGCCTCAAATTGAAGTTTTGTAGATTTTTTAATGGCCAATATAGAGACTAGTCTACATATATCCTAAGTTTTGAAGGACTTAGAGAGCTTTTTAGCTTCAGTGTAAACTACAAAAATGTCCTAGACTCTGAGATGATTTCAACGGTAAGTTGAAATCCATGTCATGATTTTTTAAGACCATTTTATAAGTTAATTTTTGAGACCTTTGGTGTAAATCCATAAAATTATGAGATTTCATCCATGTGATAGTAAGGTGGAAGGTCTGTTCATGGGTTTACTAGGACTTTATGAAGCTCTATTATTTGAGTTTTGTGCAAATCTTAGAGTATCCATTTGACAATCATAAGGAATTGGTCATGTACTCACTTTTTAAGGAAATGGATTTATTTATACTATAAGTGAACTTGGAGACATAGGCATTACTAAAATCCATTATCACATGCTTGTCATGAGTGGATTCTATTTTTGCATTCTTTTTTGCATTTTGCTTAATGTTGTTTATTAATCACTATTGAATGCATAAATAGATAAAATAAGATAAAAGGTTAAATTCAATTTTATTTTCATGAATGTTTCAAGGAATTATGTGATTTGACTAAAGGATCTAAGGTAAATTATTGTTGCATGGAAATAAGTGCCAATTTATAGATCAAGTTTAGTATCAAAGTAGTTAGTGTGTTGGGTTAGCTTCTCAATATGTGAATTGATATCAGTTGTTTTCAGTCTAGTTTCTAGTATTATTATAGACTTTTAGCCTTGTTGATATTCCATTTGTATTGTGCAGTTTGTGGAATTAGGTTGTTTGCAGGAAATAGGAATCTATGGGTAAAGCATTAAAAAGAGAGAGGCTTGATGAGCTTGAAACAATTAACCAATAGATCCAAGAAGAGAATTCTTTCTTGAGAGCTCATTTTTACTCCTTGAAAGAGGAGATTTCCCACTTGAAATCAAAACTTCAAGCCAAAGATGAGCTCTTGGTAGAAATGCAGGATGAATAAAAACATTATCTTTATTAATTTCCTTCCACTATAGATGCAAGCACTATGAATAATGATTGTAGTGTAAGTTGTTCATCATGTATTACTATTGTCCCTTCAGTTTTAGATGTTTTAGATATTGTTTTTGGTATTTTTGAGAAACACACTAAGGGTATTGGATCTAAACTATTATTGAAAATGGGATTTGATGGAAGGGGCCTTCGTAAGAATGGACAAGGTATTGCTAACCTAATACAAGTAGAGCATAGATCTTGCCATGCAAGATTGGGTTATGCTAGTGAGAAATTAGATGTTGGAGAGAGTTCCTCCATTGATAAAAGAGGACAAGCTTCTAACAACCAATATATGAGGCCACTAGTAGAGAAAAATTCCTCCCTATGAAGGAATGATGAATGGTGTAAGAAATTAGATAAAAAAGGTATTAAGATTCCACCTCCTCGATCTTACACTAGATAAGGAACCAATAGGAATGTGAATTATAAAACTTCTAAATCACATTTTCCATTCAATAAATTTGGTTCCAATATTTAGAAGATGTTGCATTATTTTCTTTGTATGTTTTGTGGATTAAATAACCATTGTGTTGCATATTGTTGGAAAAGACAAGATTTGTTGAAGCAACTTGCTAGTGATAAAGACCATTCTCATACTAGCAAAGTGAGAAATGGAAAAAGTGTGACCACACCTAAAAAGAGGGATGTTTGTATTCATTGTCATGTGAGTAGACATTAGGTTGAGAAGTGTTGAAAACTTTAACCATCCCACCATCCTAGTAATGGTAAGAAGAAGATGGTATATAAATCTATTCATAAGGTAATTAATGAAGTTTTTATTTAATCAACCCATGCAGATGTCAGTAAATCCACTAAGGAAATTAAACACCCTAAATAGGAGAATCTAATAAAAAGGGTTAGTAAATAATTTCTTAATTTCATGTTGTCATGATTAGTGGATTGTTAATTCATTTATGTTGCAAAACAATTTTGGGGTCCTTGTTGTATGTTGACAAAGGACATTTACCCATGCTTTGATATATGCATTTTAGAGCTAGTATAGTGGGAACACTTCAAGACAGGTTTATCATGTGAAGTTTTTAATTCTCACACTTATGTTTTGGAAAGCTCTATTTTTGGAATCTCTAGTATTAGATTTATGAGTTTCCTATTGAATTACTAAGTAATTTAACTCATTAATTAGTTTGAGAGATATGATTGTAGTTTTAAAACTTGTTGGATATGCTTCAATTTTCATGCAATACTTGTTTCAAAATAATTGCTATTTTGGGATGCATCTATATGTGTGATTGGATGCATTTGTAAGACCCTATTGGGCAATGTTTGCAATACTAAACATTATACACTATTAGTTATTTCCATAGTTTTTTATCATATTAAGACCCAAGTTTGGGTAGTGTATTGTGATATGGTCACAATAATTAATGTATTTTATTTACATTAACAAACTTGTCTTGCAGTTGTATTGGTGATTGTTATAGTATTTCGCAGTTCACTGCTTACAAGATGTGATAGTGGGTAGATAGTTGATAGAGGTTGTGATCTTATTGGTAGTTTTAGGATTTAGTATAACTCATGCCTTATTTTTAGGCCTTTATAATTTGAGTTATGAATCAATATGATTTTTCCATTTTTATTATATGCTATGATTTAAGTTTTATACTTTGATGTGTTGTAGAGAACCATGTAGCATTTTAATGGAAATATAGGATCTCAAATCTATGTAGAGGTTCATTGAGGCCGTGCAGTAGAGGAGATCACTAGGCTTATCTATGTAGAGGCTCTTGTGAATCCATGCAATAGAAGAAGTCATTACATTATGAATCTTGGTTCTATGTAGAGGCTATTGATGGCTACATAGTAAAAAGGAATTATAAAAGGTGTGATGAGTCAATTATTCCAAGCATTATAGGCATAGTTACCAAACTTGAGTAGATTGATAAGACCTATCAGAGTATCTTCAAAACCAATAGGTATTTCAATGGATACTAGCTTTTGGTAGACCAAAAGCTCCTAGTGGGGAGGACTAATCTGAAGGTAAATTTGGATAAAATCTTAAATTAGGTTGAAACCTATACCATTGTGAAGGTCCTATTGAGATCTTTTTGATGGTATGTAGAACTCCAAAAATAGAGCTCATTTGATCTTTATGTAGCTAGTCAAAGTTTCAGTCAAAGTAGGTCAACAGGTGGTTAACACAAGTCAAAAATAGAAAAATTGATGATCTTGGAAGGTTTATGAACCAGTTCCATGATGTAGATCTTGTTTAAATATTTTTATCACATTTTATGGTTCAAAAAATGGAGTCTATATGTGCAAGTTATGACCAATCAAAGTTATGGTCAAACTCGATGACATGGAAATAAAGTGACGTGTTAATATGGCTCAACCCAAGTCATTAATTTTTTTTAATTTCACCTTAGTAAATGGGGATAAACATAAAACATCATAAATTTTGGAATAATTATCACCTCATATTTTTAAATGTAATGGATAATTTAAAATCCCATAAAAATTGGGTATGGGATAATTATGAAACTTATTAAAAAAGATTATGGATAATCATCCCAATCAAAAAAAGTGGACCTCCCATAAGTATATAAAGGGGTTAGAGGTTCAATTAATTACATTTAAAAGCTTAAAATCTCTCATTTCTATAGCTGAGAGCCATAACTAAGAGTTGAGAGCCAAAGCCAAGAGATGAGAGTCAGAGCCAGAGCCAGAGCTTAGAGCTGAGATCCAGAGCTAGAGGTTTCATCCATATGTTGAGTGTATATATTTGAAGTATTTTGATGCCTTAAATTGAATATTTTTAGATTGTCTAATGGCTAATATAAATACCAGTCTATATATATCCTAAGTTTTGAAGGACTTAGAGAGCTTTTCAGACTTTAGTAAACTAAGAAAATGTCCTAGACTCTGAGATGATTTCAATGGTATGATTAAATTCCTATGATGATTTTTATAAGAACATTTTATAATTCCATTTTAAATAATTTTATTATAAATCAATATATTTATGAGATTGCATTCACACGATAGTAAGGTGGAAGGTTTATTCATGGGTTTATCAAGACTTTCTGAAGCTTTGTTGTCTGAGTTGTGTGCAATATTAGAGAATCCATTTGAAAATCATGAGGAATTGGCCATGTAATCAGTTTTCAATGAAATAGATTATTTCATACTAAAAGAGATGTAGGCATTGCCTAACTCCATTATCATGTGCTTGTCATGAGTGGATTCTATTTTTACATTCTTTTTCTGCATTTTGATTAATCTTGTTTATTAATCACTATTGAATGCATAAATAACTAAAATAAGATAAAAGGTCAAATTCAAATTCATTTCTGTGAATGTTTTGGGAAATTATGTGATTTGATTAAAGGATCAAAGGTAAAAAAAATTTGCACAAAATTAAGTTCCAGTTTACAAATCAAAAATGGTGACATTTTAATATGAAGTATGTAAAGACAACCATGACACTTATAATTACTTTTTGTCACATTGCACCAATAGATGCAATATCATGTATTAATATAGGATATATGATTGAAAAAATACTCATGACACATAAAATTGTAAGATAATTCATGAAATAAAGTATAAAAATGAAACAAGTTATGCCAAACTAACATTGCAATGTAAACACATAATCAAGGTGGTTATAAAAATTGATTAAATTATAATCAACCTCAATTTCTAGTGTTTAAACAAAACTAATCTAATGGTTAATACAAATAACAAGGTGGCATAAAAAATTAAAACCAAAGGGAAGGATATTATTGATGTGAAATATATTTTGGGTGTAGAGGAAGAGGCATAGGTAGGGCTAGGTGGGGTCACATAACTTATTTTAAGTGTAGTGATGGATAATACCAAAGAGATGATATAAAGTATCAAACTTATGGATATTTAAGGGGTGATAATAAGACATTTATGTCAAGTTATGTAAAAAAATATGTTGAGTATGATGCTAATAAGGCCACTTGAGTTACATTTTTATACTTAATTTATTTTGGATTTTTTAAATGTTTAAGAAGGTTATTTAATTTATGTCAGAGTGGGCCATAATTGAGGATCATCTAGATAGGATCGAGTGCATGAGGCTAAATCTATATGGAGTAGTGAAATCTGAAGAACAAATCAAAAGAAGAAGAATCTTGTCTTAAAAAAAATTGCATTCACATTCATTAGTTAAAATTTACATAGGAAGTTACATTATATAGTGAGGAATTAGGTCACCCAAAAAGGTAATTAACTCAAATGATAATTATAAAATGAATTAAAGTGCATTTACCTTAATGGCATATTATTAACCTAAGTAAGATAATAGACCATGTAGGTAAAACCACATAGTGGGAAAAAACCTTAAGTGTAGCTTGGGTGGGTAGAAGAATTGGGTCCTGACACAAAGGCCTAATGAGGTAACCAAGTACATATATATGATCCCATAGAGGAAGAAGAAGATGGAGCTACTTGAACCCCAAGAAGAGCTCATAAATAAATATAATTGATCTTAGTGAAGGATTTGGTGAATATATCAACAATTTTATATGTTTTTTAGATGTAGCAAAGATCAATGACTTGCTCACAGATAGCTCCCAAATAAAATGCATGTGAATATTGATATGCTTATTCTGTTGACAGAGGACCAAATTCTTACAGATTTGGATTATTATTTGGTTTTCATAGAATATTATTGTTGGTCATCTAAAATGGATTCCAAACTTAATGAGAATTCCTTGAAGCCAAATAACCTCAATGGTAGTATTAACAAATCCTCTATATTTTTACTTAGTATAAGATAAAGCAATAACATTTTTCTTCTTACTTGACCAACTAATCAGACCTGAACATAGGGAGAAACTATAGCCTAAATTAAACTTATAATTCCAAATATTTCCAACCCAATATAATTTTGTATAACCAATCAAGTCAATGTTGATGCCCACTCCATAGTGAGTCCCAAAAATATAAGTATCCTAAATGTAATGGAGAATCTACTTAGCTATTTTCTAGTGTATCTCATGTGGTTCCTACATAAATCTAGAGACCATGCCTACTACATATGAAATATCAGGTCTAGTGTACATAAGATAAATGAGACTATCAACAAGTAGTCAATACAAGGTAGCATCAACTAAATGAGATGGAAAATAAACCTCAAGTTGTACAATAGATATAAAATGACTCAAATTTGAATTATAATCACCCATGTTAGACTATGCAAGTAAATCAAGAGCATACTTAGATTGTTAACTAATGATCTCGTAGTCAGATTGAGAAATTTCAATCCCAAGGAAGTAATATAATTATCCCAATTCAATCATTGAGAGCTTGTCAGACAAAGTAGTTTTTACTATGGTGATGGTGGATTAAGAACTCTTTATGATTAATAAGTCATCCACATAGAGAACCAAAATCAATAATGAATCATCCTACCATAATATATAGACATTTAGATTAGATTAGCATCTGGTTAATCCAATTGAAAGAAGAAAGGAGTCCATCTTGGTGTACCAATCTTGAGGATCTTGTTTGAGTCCATAGATAGATTTCTAAAGTTTAAAAACTAAGGAGTAATATTTCAAATTAGAATGGCATCTGGTCAACCCAATTTAAAGAAGGAGTCCATCTTGGTGTACCAAGCTTGAGTATCTTGTTTGAGTCCATAGATATATTTCTAAAGTTTACAAATTAAGGAGGAATCTTCCACAAATCCTTAAAGATTCTCCATGTATATTTCCTCTTTGATGTCTCCTTGAAGAAACACACTCTTCACATCCATATAATGAACATCTCAGTGATGTGTTTTAGTAATGGTGATAGATATTTGGATTGAGTTCATTTTGGAAATTAAGGTGAACAATATATTTAATGTTATGTACCTAAGAAAAACCCGTTTCTACCAAACATGCTTTGAACTTGTCTATGAACTCATCTACTATAAATTTTATTTGATAATCTACCTACATCAAATAATTTTTATTCCTTTTGGAAGAGGGACTTATTCCCAAGTGTTGTTCTTTAGTATGGAACTTGTAATCACCTAAAAGTGACACATGAGTGCTAAGAGTGCTACTTGAGACCACATATCCCTAGCTTAGCCCTAGACCTATTATATAGCCTATTTTCACACTTATCCAACCTTTGTGTGTGCCACAAGCATCCTTATTCATCCTTGAATTAATCTTAGATCCTTATGCTTGCATCTTTCCCCTTCATGCCTTAGGTCCTACCACTTGTAAATTAGCACCATAATAGGGACAATAGCACCACATAGTGCTAGTGTCCTAAATTTTAGTGATATTGTCCTTTCCCTCCTTATTCTAAAAATGGATATCTTTTCAAATATTAAACCTACTAGGGTTGTCCTAGACTTCTATTAACACTTGAAAAAGCACCATAACATTATAAATACATGACTTTTAGCCCTATAACCACTAAAACAAAATCAAATGCAAATTACATATGCAAACTTAGAATAATTTGTGCATAATTAAGGTTATCATTCCCTATTCTTACCTACGTATGAATACTACCATCTAAAGCATTCCTAAGCTTAGATTACTTAGATTTCCAATCTTAAACACATTCAAATCACTCAATTCAACTATCATACTAACTTCACTTGCACTTGTACCAACACTTAGGTGGGAAAAACTACATTGGGATTTATCCATCTTTAGAGTATTGGTATGTAGGAAACTCTCATCACAATGGGGTATTAAGGATGCCCATCCTGCCACATTAACAAACACACTTTTATGCATTTATCAACTAGATTCCCTATAAACATGGAGGATTAAGGTTTACTCATAAAATCATTCAAAACAAGCTAACTACATGGTTTCATAACTTGTGTAAGTAAGAACAGGCCTTACAAATATAAACATAGGTACACCCATAAGCTTAGAATAGTCATGTACAAAGGAAAATACTATAAAAATAGGGACACTAATGCCACATGAAACTAATTTCCAATTAGGATGCTACTATCTAGGATGGGTTTTTACACATGTATCTTATTTATAACACTCATACCAACCTCTACCTTAGTTTTCAACCTCTGAATCATCCATCTCAATCATTTTCCAGCTAAGTTCTTATTTTCATTATTTATTAATATTTTTATAAAGGAAAAATTAGTCAATTTTATAAAAAAATTAGTGGTTGTATTTATTTCATATTTATACCCTAATTTACTATACTCAATTCTTTAACAAACATAGGATTTAAATTCATGAAGTCCTAAAAGGTTAAAACATTTGGTGAACCCAATTTACTATGAATATTGCACAAACCCTAACCCTAGACAACCCTAAGGTTTATGTTTCTATCCTTATAAGAAACTCAAATAGATTTATATTTCATATAGTCATGATAATTATGACAAATGAATTTAATTAATTTTTAATGCAATGTTTTCTATCTTTTCTTACATGTTTGTTTCCTTTCATTTGGATGAATTTAAAAATGGCATAAACACGTGTATACATGATGTTTTAAATTAGTTAAAATATATGTCATAATTCATAGAATGTTATCTTTCTCTTATTTTTAATTCCATTAACAAGAAAACCCTTACACACATAGATGATTTAGCACATAAGCTAATAACTATGTTTCAAGTTTCAATATCATATCTTATGCATAAGAAAGAATCTCCTTCTCCTCCTCATCTCCATGAGGGTGATATATACTTTCCCTCTAACTAGGTCCATGTTATCACTCCTTCATTAGATGAAGTAACCTATGTTATTGTTCCTAATTCCCATACTAAACCGTTCCACACCTCTCCCCTATAGGATGTGTGCTTACATGTTCAATCTAAAATAACTAGGGTTTGCACTTATGAGACTCCAAGGGATAAAATTATTAGTATGAGTAAGCTAATATTAGAATTATATAATCAAAATCACTTATTTATTGAAAAGGTTAAATCATTGGCAAACCAAATTACATACACATACTCTTCAGAATATGCTAGTGTAAATCATGTATATGCATCTACACCTAGAATTTTTTTGCCTAACACTCTTTCATATACAAAATATAACATACAACACAATGCATCTATTATAAGTGATTAAAAAATATTACAAGTGTAGACACCAAAATTGATTCTAATCCCCTTGGTCACTTACACACATTATTAATTTAAAATAAATTACTTATTTTAAATTAATGACATCTCCTCGACACCTCACCTAGACACCTCGCCTAGACACCTCACCTAAGACTATTTCTTACCATATGACTCACCCCATGACTAAGTCCTTCATATCATAACTACCTAAGACCTATTCCAACCTTCCAACTAACCCTCATGCCTAATAACCCTATCATTTGACCGTTCTCCAATGACAAAATTCACTTGGCGGATGGGGAACGGGCAAAGGGATAAAAATAGCCCCTTTTACCCGTTCTCCACCCATCGACATCGGTCAATAGTCGGCCAACACCAGTGGAACCACTAACATCAGTTACTTAAATTGACTTTTGACATTGGGTTAATCCCCTTGGACTCTCTCTTCGACCCTCAAAACTCTCTCTAATCTGTAGACACTCTTTCTCTCTCTGGCTCTCTCCCTCGGACTCTTGGACGTGGATGCGCACACTCTGAGACCAAGCATCAGACATCATCTTTTGCTCTCTAGGCTATAGAAACTCTACATAATCACTCCAGACATTGGATTGGAAACATTGCATGAGATCTTCGACATCATCCACAACCAGAGCTAAGTATTCTTCTATATTATTTCAATATTTAGAATACATTAGTAATTAGTTTTTATTTACTATTTCTAAATACTATCAACCAGACCCAACCTGACCTTCTTCTTGGAAAGGCTGAGAGGCCTTCCCCATATCTTGACCCTTTTCTCACACCTACCTTCTACCCTTGCCCTATCTCAGACCTTATTCGTCTCCCTGTAACCCTACACAGATCTTTTAAACTCCCAGATTCCTTCTGTCAACCACAGACATAACCCAAAAACCCATCTAAGGCCCATTGCCCCTACCGATGTCGACAGTCTAACTAACGTTAGCAACACTGACCAATCGATGATGAAAGACTAATCAATGTCAGTGACTATGATAGATTTACAACAGAGAATAGGTACGCATTGTCTACTTTCTCTTTCTTAGTCTTTCACCATTTCTCTTTATACAACACTCTTTTTTATAAACAGTGGACTGTCATCCCTCAAGCAAGCCTTTATGCTTTCAGGACTGAGCATATTGCTTGGCAGTCCACCATATATCTCTTTAACATTCTCCTTGTTTGAGTCTTATTCTTATCTACAGGTGTCTTCCTCCATAGCCAAAAAGGAGCTCCTACAACATCTGGATATAGTGCATAACTTAATCCGGGTACGTATAAACCCCTGACCATTTATCTTTAATTTCTTCCTTCTTATGAATGTAAATATCAAAAACGTAGAAAAACATTCTGGCACGCCCGGTGGGACCCTGGAGTTTTCCTTGGGTTCATTTCTTCTAAAGGCAAATTTTCATATAGGTGCATTAGAATTAGATTCTCTCCTTGCATCCTTCTTCTATCTATTTGTTTCGAAAAGAAACCATAAGCACAAGTTAAAAAGAACATCTTTCTTTTTCTTCTTGTTCTTCTTGCCTACATCTTAGAGTAGTGAAAATTCATACTCTTAACCTTTCCTCCACTTGTTTGCATCTGAACAAAACATTTCAATTTGGATTAAAAATGATTGCATTTCATTCCTGCTTGAATGCATATTTAGCTCATCTAGTAATTAAATGCATTATGAATAAATCGTAGTGCACATATCTTACACAACCTAACCACATTCACAATCAAACATCTAAACTCACCTGAGACAAGGCCCATCTATGATTTCATCACCTAGCAGATACCTTACTCTTCCCGGTGATCCTACTTGGATTTCACCACCAAGAGGAGGACCCACTATGTTCTCTGGCAGAGTATAAACTATAGGTGAAGTATATATTGGCTAAGTGGCCCAGCTCAGCTCTGGGTTCGTGAAGTGAAGGGAGCAAGCCCCAGCACCAAGCCATGTACAGAACCTAACACATATTTTTAAGCACCAAAACATAACTTGAAACCAGCTTTAGACTACCTCTTTAGGATCCATTCTAAAAGCCCACTTCCAAAACATATTCTTCTAAGGCATAAGCCATTATGACTCTAAAATTTACTCTTAGGAATTTAATGTTTAGAGGTTGCTTTCCATCTAATTTTCTATTCTTATCTAATTTTTTGAGCTGGTAAGGATGCATTATTCTGAGCTCCAAAAATAACTCAGAACTTTCTTTTTCTTCCAAAAACTTCCAATTTTTTGACTTTCTAGAAATACACAGACACCGACATCAGTTTTTCCACCGACATCGGCAACTTATCCTCACTGACATCCATTTTTCAACCAACATCAACAACATATCCCCACTGACATCATTTTTTCCACCGATGTCAGTTACTGTTAACAAATTTTCTTTCAAAATAGCAAGCTTAAAACCCAACTTTCTTGCTGTTCAACACATCTTTTGGTCCTCTAAAATTAAAACATACAGTTTCTAGAACCTGAATCCTTTTGCCTTAGATCGTTTTGACATGTATTTAAGCCAAATCTCTTGTTGACCATGCAAGGCAACAACCACTCCCACCTTCGCCTTCTATATCAAGTCTCCAAATGGAGTATAATTCAAAAACTGAACGTACTCCTATCCAACCAACCCCAACTCAACCTCCTATTGTTCCCAAAGGGGATCAAGACTTTGAAAGGTTCCTTGACCTCAATGTCAAGGCTCTTCAACACTATCTCGCAAGAAGTCAAACGTGAGATCCTTTAGGTAACCCAGTTTATGGGATGCCAACTTCCTTAGTTGAAATGGCAATCATATCAATAGCATCCATTACCCAACCCATGGTCACTCAGGCCACTATTTCAACTATTAACCCAACCATGGCCAATCTTCAAGATTTGGCCTCCCTTTCTACTTCTGGACCTACCTTCATCAGGGTTTCCATATCCCCTCAACCACAAATAATTCAACCAAGTTCGACACCTTTTCAGAACTTGATTGTCTCTAGCCTACCCACTCTTACACCCATAAACACAAGAGTGACTACCTATCCTTCAACCAGTGTTGCCACCACTCAACCTCTTTTGGTGGAATCTAGTCAAGTTGTGCCCTCTAACTTCATGGCACAATCTCCCTTAACCTCAACATCATTACCCATGACGAACTACCAATATGTTGCACCTATACAAACGCAACCTAGCACATCATATGCCCCTCCCAATGCCTTCTAGGTACCTTACAACCTAGGGGGTGCCCCTCCTACCAATCCATCAGCTGATCTAATCAAGATGCTAATGGATAAGCTATCCAATCTTGAGACATCCATTTCAGGTTCAAGCAATGTTCTTTCATACGAACAAATCCGCAACGAACCCATTCACCCTTTGGTGCCTATTAGACCATACCCTAGCTAGTGGGAACTCTCAAAATTTACTCTCTTTCAGAGTAAAGAGGACCCATAACAACACCTATGAGCATTTAGACATGCTTGCTACCTTATAGCACACGATGATGCGTTACTACTTCGCACATTTCCCATGTCACTTTTTGGTGCCACCCTTGATTGGTATAGTTCTATTACCAGTCACTCTCTCTTTACCTTCACTTAATTAGCTCAACTATTTCTAGACCACTTTTCAATCAACATCACTAAGAAGGTCTCCATTACAGACCTCTATTCTATTAGACAATTCAATGATGAATCAATAGCTGACTTCGTTGCCCGTTGGAGAGGTTTGATTAACCAACTCTCCTTTTCTCTACCTCAACCTGAGCTCATTGAGCTCTTTTCAAGAGCATGTGCCAAGCACCTCTCATCTACCTTACGGGTCTAAACATTCTACACATTCGACGAAGCTTTCACCATGGCCCAAAAGCTTGAACTCCATGCTGTTGAAGAGTATAGAGTCAAATTGCGTAGTAAAAATACCAACACAAAAGCCAATGACCCTTCTTCTTCTAGACCTTCTTCTTCCCACTCCAAGTCCAAGGGATCAGTAAATGTTGTGGTACTTGGATCATCATCCTCTACCACAACTAACCAATCTGAGCCTTCCACATTAAAATACATCACAAGACAATTCCAACAATGATACATACAATGTTAATACACTCTAATAGGAGAGTCATACGCTTTCGTGTTGGGTAAACTAGTCAAACAGGGGGTCCTTAATCTCCCTCAAATCTGACCACCCCAATTTGACCCCTCAAAAGCCATCCCTACATGGTATAGGGAAAATGACTTTTGTAACTATCATCATGTCAAAGTTCATGACATAGACAATTGCAAAACCTTTAAGAATGTTATTCAAGACATGTTGGACAAAGGGGATCTTGTTTTGGATGACCCTATTACACTGGCCAACCAAAACATGGATGTCTTTAGACAACCATTTCCTAACCATCCTCCTAGTCAGAATAACATTTAGACCATAGCCGATGACCTTCACAAGCGTAATATATGCACGGTCGACATGGTTCTAACCAACCTCTCCCATAGTATGAAGAGGTTAATCAACTTATTTCTCCACCACAGGTAAAAGAGCCTTCTTCTCCTATTTGTCCACCATAGGTAGAAGAGCCTTCTTCTCCTATTTTTCCTCCACCAATGGAGGATAATCTTCCATCCACCCCTCTTTCACATGTAGGAGAGTTAACTTTGACTTCTCCCATATTAGAGGATGCTTTGATGACACCAACACTGGTGGCTTCACCCTCATCCTCCTTATCATCAATGGGGGATCATACTTCCCCCACTCCTAGACCACACATCAAAACCATGATCATCCCTGTGCTCTATCCTCTCGAAGAGCCACATTCACTAATCCCTTCTCTACTACACGAGGAACTTGCCACCTCACCCACTTCGGTCGAAGAAGATATGGTAAAGGTAGATTTGAACCTCACCCCTCACAATAGTAGTCCTTACACTAAACTAAAGAAGGCTACTAAACCACGTTGAAAAACTCCTCCACCTTCACCATTACCATCTATTTTGGGTCCACATCCTTCCACTTTAAAAGGAGTGCTCCCTATTTCAACACCTCATAGAGGCAAATTACCTCCATTACTCTCTTCACCTATCAAACACATACTTCCTCTAAAACATTCGGTGCCTCTCACCAAGCAAGTGCCATCTACACGTGTGGCCACACCACTGACTAAAAAGAGGACACGATAAACTCCCTCAACAACTCCTAAATAGATGTTGTCAACGTCTACTACAACAAGGAACACAGACCCATTAAGGGGGTATTATGCTTTGATGTTATTCCAATTGTTGCATTCCTCTAGCATTACTCTCCTACCCATTAAACCATATCAACCTCTCATACCAAAACCATCTTGGTTAGATGACACTAAAATCTGTTGGTATCATCGCACACCTGGGCATGATACTGAGCATTGCTATGCCCTTAAGGTTGTCATTCACCAACTCCTGAAAAAGGACACCCCTCACATTGATGCTTCTTCTGACCACTTTTTTGACAAACCACCAACAGCCTCACAAACATCTTCACCTAAATCAAAATTCCAACACAAGACTATAGTCCCTCAACCACCTTCCCCTCCTTAATTCAAAATCAACACCATTGATGTGGCCATTAGGTCAAAAAACCTATAGGATAAAGACCAGGCTTCTACACCTTGGACATGTCCATTCATCAAGCCTTCTCAACCACCAAAATCCAAGATTTTTATCTTGGGCACATCACAACTATCATCTCTAAGGAAACTTCCTCCTAACTTCTCTAGTCCACATGATGTTTGGTATAAATGACTTGTGGACTACTTGACATATTTTATCATCCCTCCTAACCTCTCTGGAAATAAACAATGAGATTTTATCAAAAGTACTACTCACTACACCATGCTAGGGGGTCTTCTCTACAAATGAGGTCTCGATGGCCTCCTTATCCAATGCCTAATAACCACTGAGATATCCCATGTCATCAAACAAGTCCATGATAAGATTTGTGGGGGACATTTCAGTGGTAACTCAGTTGCTAAGTGCATCCTTTGCCTGGGCTATTATTGGCCCACTATTAACCAAGACTACAATGACTATGTTCAGCATTGCACCAAATGCCAACAACATGCTAACCAACTTCACGTCCAACATCGACCAAAACACACCCACAACCAAAATCTAAAAGAGGGAAATTTTAAAATCAGAGATCTCATTCTTACAGAAAACTGACATGTGACCAATATGGAAAGAAGCAAATAGGACAAGTTTGCTCCTAATTGACTCAGACCTTACATCATAACACAAGCATGGATCAGGTACTTATCATCTGTCTTCTTTCGAAGGCTAGCCAGAACCTGAGCCCCTTAATGCCTTACATCCTTGACCATTCTATTGTTACTTAAGTAATCATTCACTTGATGTTTAACTTGAGCTCATCCCTTGAGCAACCCCCCATCATCATCATGCCTATTTCTTTCAACCCTTTTTCCTACAAACATTAGTTAACCCTTTTTTCAAGCACGAATGCCTTGTCCTAATAAAAGGGAAACCCCTAAACCTCTATAGTCTAGTCTATGACCAAAAGTTTAGTCAAAAACCAAAAAAATATAAGATTGGGGATACCTAACCAAAGGTCATAAACTATAAATATAGACTACTCCCTCGAAGGATAGCTACATCATTACTGTAATAAATAGACTGCTCCCTTAAAGGATAGCTATTCAAAGACATCAACACATACAAAGTAGAATATAGACCACTCCCTCGAAGGATGGCTATGCCTAAAGTTTGCTACATACACAGCACAACCTAACCATAAAACAACACAACATCCCCAAGTGGACTTCCTGTATTGATCAGTCTACCAAAAAAACAACAAAAAAAAAGACGGACAAACTATAAAGTCATGGACTTGCCTATAGTCGTTCTCAGGGTCACCTATAAAAGGGGCAAAGTTATCCCTTCTCAAAAGGGTTATGCTACCCTCACCTATCACAAAATCAAACCTATTACCCTAACATACCCAAGGGATTTGAGCTCACTTAAAGTCAAGTGATTCCAGTACTTCTCTAACATAAACCAATGGTCAACGACATAATGCATGAATGGGGCTTTTATTTCCAAAAACTTTATCTATGCAATCATTATGGTCCTTGTCAATAAAAGAGCAACGTGCCTTTCACTTCTTATACATCTTCATCACATACAACCAAACCAAACCAAACCTAACCAAACCAAACCAACCCAAAACCAACATCTAACCAAAACCAACCAAACCAAACCAAACATTTTCAGACCACGAACATGACATAGCCCATTCACACTAGTTTTTATGGACAACAATACACATAGAAACTATCAACCCAACACAATTTATGTCAAGCATATACCATCACCAATATGGAAACTTGTTGAAGCATAAATATACTCATTTCATTTTTGGCATACACCATCACTAATATGGAAAATTGCTAGGGACGAAAAACCATATAACCTATGTTACAGAATACACCATCACATAATGTGGAAAAGTTTATAACATCATCATATACTCATCATTTATAACATAACCAAACTAACCATCAACCTCTTTGAACCTTCTTCCCTTTTGGGGAGAACTACATTGGCCTGAGGCCCTTAAAAATAAGGGCTATATATGCAGCACTCAGTTGACATGGGGTCTTCTGAGGTTAGCTCGGCTATTCGTTCATTCGTCTACCTGATGGACCAACCATATAACCTTTAATCATCACTTAACTTAGTCAAAACCAATCCATAACCTACCCTTTTCTTCCCTTTTAGTGAGAATTACATTTGCTTGAGGCCCTTAAAATAGGGGCTATGTAGGCAGCACTCAGTTGACATAGAGTCTTCTGGGGTTAGCTCAGCCATTCGCCTGATCATCTCCCTAATGACGATGGCCATTCATCCATTCGTTCATTCATCTACCTGATGGACCAACCATATAACCTTTAACCATGACTTAACTTAGTCAAAACCAATCCATAACCTACCCTCTTCTTCCCTTTTGGTGAGAACTACATTGGCTTGAGGCCCTTAACACAGGGGCTATGTAGGCAGCAATCAATCTTTTGAGGTTAGCTCAGCCATTTGCTCGTTCATCTCCCTAATGACAACATCCATTCATTTGTTCATCTACTCGATGGACAAACCATTTAACCTTTAATCATGACTTAACTAGCCCAAACTCATGACCAAACTACTAGCCCTGACATTGTAGAAGTCACCTTTGAACTTCTCATGGGGCACATTGGAGATCACACACATCTCCCTGACCACAACACACAACTCTTGAGATCACTTATATCTCAACCCAACTTGACCAACAACCTTGGAGATCGTGACTATCTCCTCATACCATAACCACTTCTGAGACAACTTTGCCTTGGTTGTTTTGATTGCATATATGCTACCTCACGAGTAGTTATCAAATTGTTTGTACCTCACATTACAACCCTCACAAGTATTGAATCACACCCAAGTTGATCCGCACTACTTGTGACATTTTTGTGTTTTCCAAGAGCACTTCTCAAGCTCGGGATACTTGGAACACGATGACCATTGGAGCTATAGCTTTGATCATTTAACCCAATCAACTATGACTAAATGCTGGGGACCAATTACTTCGATTTTAGCACTCCTCGACCTTGCCTATGATAATTTAACTTGACTATCACGTGAAGTGGTATACGCGTAATCTCAACTATTGCAGCGTTCACACTCCAACTTCACCATACTCATCCACTACCTATCAAATCAACACTCGATATTAGGTTACCTTCCCTCGACTCCCACTTTGAGGGGGGTTACCTCATCATCATACTTGGGGCAACTTACACCTTATCCCATACCTGGGGCAACCTACTCCTATTTTTGTCTTGCAGTTCATCAAGAACAACCAACAAGACAAAAAGGGGCAAATGTAGACACTAAATTTGTGTCGACTCCCCTTGGTCACTTACACACATTATTAATTTAAAATAAATTAATTATTTTAAATTAATGACATCCCCTCGACACCTCACCTAGACACCTCACCTAAGACTATTTCTTACCCTATGACTCACCCCATGACTAAGTCCTTCATATCATAACTACCTAAGACCTATTCCAACTTTCTAACTAACCCTTGCACCTAATAACCCCATCATTTGACCATTCTCCAATGACAAAATGCACTTGGCAGATGGGGAATGAGCAAAGGGCTAAAAATAGCCCCTTTTACCTGTTCTCCACCCACCGACGTCGGTCAACAATCGGCTGACGCCGGTGAAACCGCTAATGTCAGTTACTTAAACTGACTTTTGACATCGGGTTAATCCCCTTGGACTCTCTCTTTGACCCTCAAAACTCTCTCTAATCTACAAACACTCTATCTCTCTCTAGCTCTCTCCCTCGGACTCTTGGACGTGGATGCGCACACTCTGAGACCAAGCATCAGATTTTGACTTTTGCTCTCCAGGCTACAGAAACTCTACAAAATCACTCCAGACATTGGATTGGAAACATTGCATGAGATCTTTGACATCAACCACAACCAAAGCTAAGTATTCTTCTATCTTATTTCAGTATTTAGAATACATTAGTAATTAGTTTTTATTTACTATTTCTAAATACTATCAACTAAACCCAACCTGACCTTCTTCCTGGAAAGGCTAAGAGGTCTTCCCCATATCTTGACTCTTTTATCACACCTACCTTCTACCCTTGCCCTGTCTCAGACCTTATTCATCTCCCTGCAACCCTGCATAGACCTTTTAAACTCCCAGATTCCTTCTGTCGACCATGGACATAACCCAGAAAATTATCCAAGGCTCATTGCCCATACCGATGTCAGCAGTATAACCAACGTCGGCAACACTAACCAACCGATGATGAAAGACTAACCGATGTCAGTGATTATGATAGACTGATAGCAGAGAATAGGTATGCATTGTTTACTTTCTCTTTCTTAGTCTTTCACCATTTCTCTTTATACAACACTCTTTTTCATAAATAGTGGACTGCCATCCCTCAAGCAAGCCTTTACGCTTTCGGGACCGAGCATATCGCTTGGCAGTCCACCATATATCTCTCTAACATTCTCCTTGTTTGAGTCTTATTCTTATCTATAGGTGTCTTCCTCCATAGCCAAAGAGGAGCTCCTACAATGTTTGGATACGGTGCACAACTTAATCTGGGTACGTACAAACCCCTGACCATTTATCTTTAATTTCTTCCTTCTGAATGTAAATAGCAAAAACGTAGAGAAACAACAAGGTTCCACTAAAATTTCAAGTGAGATACTATGAGAAAATAATAAAGCTAAGTTTATCAATCTACCTCTTCTACACCTACTAAGGAGATCTAGATATCTTTGTGCATATCATAGAATGCATGGGTACCACATTGATTCATGTTTAGTATTGAAAATTAAAATACAATAGATAATGGATACATATGACTCACATAGTTTCAATTCATCCAAACAACATAGAATAACACATCTACAAATTTGAAAAGGGTCAAATTAAGAAATAATACAAAAATTGTTACCAAAGCATAAATCAGAACAACAAAAGGTTCACAAAGCACAATTAGTGTAATAAATAGTACAAAAAGCATAGATAAAGAAAGTAAAATATGAAAATCTACCTCTTCAAAATGAGGCTCAACTTTCAAATTAGTATGGGTTTGGTCAAAAATATCTACAATAGTTTGATTATCATGGTCAAGGTTTGGGCAGGTAGGCCCAAAGCATCACTAATCTTCTAGTAATTAATAATGTTGGTCGACAAGGTTTGGTGTTTATTGAACATCCTAAAGTAAATTATTCACAGATATAGTTTATCAAGGCAAAAAGTCTGGATACATAGGAAATGTTACAAAAAGAGTAAAAACTTAAATTGTAAATTCAAAATCATGCTAATCCAATAAACATTCTCAAAAAAGGCTTTCTAGCTAGAGAGTTTCCACATCACCATATGTCTACAATAAGCATAGTTTCAAAGGTAAAAATCATAGTCAGTATTCCAAAGCACAATTTAGAAAGGTCAACTCCATAGTATGAGACAATTCCCTCTAGAATTCCAATTTATTATGATTTTGATGATGAATAAGACCCAGATTCATACCTCAACACCATTCAACTACAACATAGTAATCACACTACATAAGAAATTACCATTCCTATTTTTAACACAGACCACATTGATAGTGAGTCTTTCATGAGACTCATCAGTTAGTATTGTTCCACCCTTATTGTATATACTTTCCTTATTTATTTCTCCTTGTATATAGTTTCATTTTCATGTTACTTGTACATAGCTTATATCTATAAAATATAAAAACAATATAATATTTCAAAAACACAAAAAAATGCAAATATTTACTTAGAAAACATAAAATTATAGATTCTATGCATTTCCATGTTTACATTTCTTATATTTTATAGACACTATGTATACTATTTATCTTAGTATAGTTGGTTTAATCATATATACATGCTTCACTTATGCTTATCAAGTGCTTGCATATTGCTATAGGACTCAAGTCCACTACATGGATCTAGATTTTCTATTATCTACCCACTGGGGGAATTTACACAAATCCATGAGTTATTCATTTCACACATTTTCCCATTTAGGTTCACCCTACACATAGTTTTGATTATCAAGTTACATATTTATATACTCTACATCATAACTTTAACATTGTTATATCTTGATATTGATCATGTGACACTTACTCATATTTTTTTTCTAGCTAATACTATTTTAAACTCATTATATGTATCTCTTGGCTCTTACACATATTTGTATTACATGTTCATGCATACTTTCATTTCTGTCTTTCTTATTTTATAATTTATTGTATCTCTATGGTTCTTCTATTCAAGGGCATTTGAATACGCCATTGTTCTTTGGCTCTATGCCACTTCTTTTCACAATATGTATGTTTTGGACATGTGCCCATGTCCTTGTGTTTTCTTTTATAATTGTGTATGCATACATTTTAACATGTTCTTCCATGTGGATCTAATAAAAAATGTTTTTTGTTTGCATATGTGGATATTTGAACATGTCCTTATATGTCTTGATTTATAATATTTAATGACATATGCCCATGTCCCTTGTATTGTGGCCCCTTGGCCTACTTTGTATGCTTCATGTGTGTTATATGTATGATTTATTATCTAAATCATGGCCATGACACTTTTATTTTGAATTTTACACACTCTATTTTTATACATCATGAGGGACCTCATGCATCTCCCCTTCCTACTTAGGTGTTGTGATGGACATCATGCCCCATCCCCTATGTAGCTACTTAGTTATTACTCAAATTTATTGTTACATACATTGTTATATCTATCTTGATAGTCTTTTTAATGTTAAACATAACATACATCACACATTAAAAAATCATGCTCATATTACCTTACATTTTAATGGTATGTATGCATGTTATATTGGTTTATTACATAGATATCATATATGCTCTGGCTAACACACATTTTGCAAATATTTTTTTACATAAAATTATTGAATAGGTATAAAAACTCCCCTCAAAAGAGGGGGAATTTATAGGGTTTTTTCAAAGAGATCATGCTCTCATAATGTACTCATGGTAAACATAGTGGGAAATCATGACATAGAGATTAGTAAAACTAAATAAAAATTAGAACAAACAGACATTATCACCCAAATTGGGATAATAACATCACATGGTGATACTATCTAAGATATGGTACTACCATCAAGTATCCTTAGTTTCATAAATTTCTATATTGGATAGAAAAGTATAGTAGATATAGTCTAGGTTTGTATAGGTTCAATTATAGATTTACTAGTTTTTCTCAGTTTAGCTCAAATTCATACCAATTGCTTAGATTCATACCAATTTGATTATATTTTTGGCATCATGCATGGCATGACCATTCCCATTTATAGTTTAGATACTCATATACATATCATTACAACTAAATCTATAATCTATATGCTCATATATTAGATTTGTGGGCATGTCCACAACACATTGTTTTCATTTTCTCACTTACACATTGTTGATCAGATGGAATGAAAAATTTATTATCATTATCTATGTTATATACATTAGACATCATATTTTAGGTTTCACACTAGTTTCATTCCTTACTCCATCTATAGTGGTTGGCATTCCCATGTGGCTCAAAACTACCTAATATACCTAATGGTTGTAGAGTTGACATTTCCAATTAGACATTTTTAGTTACATCATACATTTTCATTTTTAGATTCATCTACTACACATGGGTAGGTAATGATATATTCATATTCTACTTGAGTTCTTGAGCTACCTACATGAGAGGGTTAGACACACCATTAGCCTAATCTAAGCTATTCATAGGTCATGATCCACCAAGCAAGGGTGGGCAATGATGGAGTCAAAACTGGATTGATTTATTGATCCACCCACACATAAGGATTGATAAAACCATTATCTTAGTCCAATATATTCATTGATTGATCACTACATACATGCACACACATAGGTTATCACTAGGTCTATATACTGGTTCATGTACCCAGTGAGGTGTATTCACTATTTTCCTCTCTTTTATCCCTTTTATTTAGTTTTACTAAGTTTTAGTTCACTCAATTTTGTCTTTGATTTTGATATCTCTTATGTAAGGACTGATATATGCACATTTCACTTGCAGGACATACATTAAAGCATGCATTACATACTCATATCTAAACTCATGGGTTTCATCTTTTAGGTAAGTCTAGCTACACTTATTTTTATTTTATCCTAGTCATTTCAATTTGCTACATTTCTATAATAAAGTGGGGGAAATGTAATCACCTAAAAGTGACACTTGAGTGCTACTTGAGACCACCTATCCCTAGCTTATCCCTAGACCTATCTTAGATCTTATTTTCACACTTATCATGCCTTTGTGTAGGCCAAAAGTGTACTTATGCATCCCTAAATCAGTCCTAAAACCTCAATCTTGCATCTTATCCTTATATACCTTAGGTCCTGACATCTAGACACAAGTGCCATAATAGGGATAATAGTGCCACATGACACTACTATCCCAATTTTGGTGTTATTATCCTTTCCCTCCTTTTACCATAAACATATATCTTTTTAAACCTTAAATCTCCTAAGTTCAGCCTATACCTATTTTAGCACCCATGCAAGCACTAGAACAATATATATACATGAATTTTAACCATCTAACCACTAGATGAAAATTATATGCAAATTATAAATGCAAACTCAGAACAAGTTATGCATAATTAAGGTTATCAATCCCTATTCTATCATACTTTTGTATACTACCATCTACTACATTCATAAGCTCAGATTAATTAGATTTCCAATATCAAGCACATTCAAAGCACTAAAGTAAACTTCATACTAGCTTCACTTGCACTTGCACTAAAACTTAGATGGGGAGAACTACATCGGGCTTGATCCCTCTTCATAGTATTAGTATGTAGGAAACTCTCATAATAGTGGGGTATTGAGGATGTCCATCTTACCCCACTAAAAAACACAATTTTCTTCTTATATCAACTAGATGCCATAACAACACGAAGGATTAGGTTTTACTCATAAAATCAATCAAAATAGGCCATCTATAGGGTTTCAAAACTCATGCATGTAAGAATAGGCCTTACAAATCTAGACATAGGCGCACCCAAAAACTCAAAACAATCCTATACATAAGACAATATCACCAAAATAGGGAAACTAGCACCATATGGTGTTACTATCCAATTAGGGTGCTACTATTCAGTGGGGGTTTTGACACCTAGATTCTATTTATGACACTGAAACCAAACTCAATTTTTAGCCTCCAAATCATGTCTTAGTCATATTATAGCTAATTTAATATTATTTTTATAAAAGTCAAATTAGTCAATTCTATAACAAATCAATGACTTTATTTATTGTATATTTCTACCATAATTTTTAATACTCAGTTCTTTAACAAACATATGATTTACATTCACTAAGTCCTAAAAGATTAAAATAGGACCATATTCTTCTTCCATAGCATTATCCCACTTAAGAGTATTTGATGCTTCATGAAATGAATGTGGATCTGAATTAGATGCAATGAAAACATGCAGGGCATTTTGGAATTGTGAATGGGTTCACCTAGTGTGTAATAGATCTCCAACCCATTGGCTAATAATTTGTAGTGTTTGTCTAGCCTAAAGAGGACTAGTTCTTGAAGATTTAATAGGATATTTCTCATCCTATAAATATATTTTTGTATAGGGAGGAGGTGAATCCTTATCACTATTCTCATCATCAAAATTAAAAGAAGAATCTAGATCATTAAGAAGTGGCTCAAGCAGATCTGAATCATCAAAACTATCATCAAATCCTAGTGCATCCAAGTAAGAGGGATGAGTTTCATGTGTATATTCTTGAGGACCATCTTAAAATTAAACATTCTTCTCAATGAAAAACTCATGATTGGTGGTATGGATAAGCTTGTATACCTTAACACCCTTAACATATCCAATAAAGATGTAAGGTTGAATTTAAGGTTTTATTGCCTTATGTTTCTTCTTCATAATATAGGCCATAGAAAGAGATCTAAACAATCAAAATTGATTTACTATGGGTTTTTAACCACTCTAAGCTTTAAAAGGAGTTACTCCATTCAATTTTTTATGAGGAACTCGATTCTAGATATAACATGTATAGTTGATAACCTTGGCCCAATATTGAGGTATACGAGACTTAGAGTATAACATATAGTTGGTCATTTACTTTAAGGACATTTAATTTCACTCTAAAATAGTATTCTATTGATGACTATATGTAAATTTAAATTGTATTTCAATCCCCTCTAATATATATTATTACTCAAAATGGTTACAAAAATACTCACCACCACTATTAGTGTGCAAAATCTTGATGGTTTTACCTGATTATTTTTTATAAGTGCATTGAAGTCCTAAAAATGATCAAACACCTATGATTTATATTTAATAAAATGCACCCAATTATGCCTCAAAAATTCATCAATGAAAGCAAGAATGTAGTTTATCTTGTTGAATGAAATTATTGGAAATGAACCAATAATGTCCCTATGAAAAATATTTAATATCTATTCAGATATCCATGATTTGCACTTATCATACTTCTCGTAAGGATGCTTACCAAGTAAGCAACCTTAAATGTTCATCATAAAATTTGAATCATGGTAACACTATTACCATGTCTTGACAACTAAGTTTCTCCACATAGCAATAGCTGAGATGGCTAAATTGCTTGCACCATAATTTACTCACCCCATCTGACTGAATGAGCAATGTGGTAGAGGGTTGATCAGGATAAAAATGTGATAAATTATAAAATCATGACTAGTGATATGATTTTATAAATGTAATAATGGAGTCACTTTTTTCTTCCCTAATAATCATGGAATTGGGTGTGAACTCAATTATCTTTCTCGAACCAATGTGAGTGATCTGATAAACAAATAAGAGATTAGTTGATAAAGAGGGAACACATAGAACATCAAGAAATGTCCCATCATTCACTTCAATAGATCCACTCCCACTAACTTCTATGAAAGTTTTATCATCTAATAATATGGAAGGCATATAAAAAGGCTCCAAGGATGATAATGTCATGTGATGAAACCATGTGGTGTGATACACCAAAATCAATTACCCAACTGTAAGATTATGATGTAGTTGAAAAAAGTGCTTTACCCTTATATTTTCCCTTATTAGTATATTTGGCCTTAGAATGGTCTTATTCTAATGAAATCTGATTGGAAGACTTAAGGACACTAATGTTATGCTTCTAGAGAATTTTAGTCAGTTGGTTAATATGATTTCTTCATTCATTTATATTCATCATGCCCAAATTTATTGCAATAGCTACATATGAGTCACTCTTTCTTCAGTTTCCTATATAAAAAAGAGGACTCTTTTGATGCTTTGGACTTAATGTCAAATTTATGACCCCTTATTTGATCTAGTTCTTTCTTTTTTTATTTTTTCTCCTAACATCTAGAAGCCTTCTATTTCTCATGACTTAAAATTAAGGTATGTGATTTATATGACTTTAGTGTACCTATTATAATGAATTTGTCTTATTCCTAGGTCAAGTTAATAGAAAATTCATCCAAAGATGACATAGTACATGTAGTTATAAGGGCACACTTGGTGGCATGGAAGGTATCAATTAAGATAAATTAGTTAGATCCCAACTTAAAAAGGATGGAAAGAATCAATTGATCATCCTTTTTGTCAATGCCACACAGTTTCAATGTCAACCTGAGTGATTTGAACTTTATGAAAAAGTCTTGTATCATATCAAAATAATCTAGACTCAAACGAATTATCTCATTCTCTAACTCATGACATATAATTATGTAATTCTTCATAAAGTATTTTTCCTATCTGTACCAGACTTTAATAGGAGTAGTGGCAGATTCAATATGAAAGAGTAGGTCAGAAGACATGGACAAGCATATAAGACCATAAGCTTCATCACTTTTATTTTACCACTTCACCTTATCTACCTTAGGTGTCAATTATTTTATGTACCCATTGTGAGTTAGTGTAATCTTTCTCTTCAATCAAATTTTCACTTTTGACTTTCCACTTGTGATAGTCGAATGGTGTAAGAATTAAAATAGAACTCAGATCCATGGTGTAAAAAGGAAATATGTGATGAAATACATGTGCTAAAATACTAGGAAGATGAAACCCATTGAATTTTAAGAGGTTAAAATTTACAAGGAACTAAAATATTACCAATGCATACAGCTCAAAAAACTCATACATTAAAAAAAATAGCACCTCAAAAGGAGCATCAGGATGAAAGTTATGCTCATTTAAAGTTCTAGATGGCAAGGGCAATCTCCACTTTGAAAAATTTGAAAATTTTTGGGTGTGAAAAAGTTTGTTGAAATATTTTTTTGAATAAACTTCCCACAAAAAAAATTATTCCCTTTTGGATCAAAATTAAAATGATTTTGGGTTGGAAGTAACTAGGGGCTAAACTCCCATGTGACTAGGGGATAAGATATATTTTGGGTGTTTCCTCTATATTTTGATTGATGGGAGAGTGACATCATCCAAAAAATTCCTCCATTTTGAAAATTAATAGTGTTGTTATCCACTATATTAATTTTGGTAGTCTCTCACATGTCATAAAGTGAAAATTAATCGATAGGGATTTGATTGTGCTTGTGTAAGGGTCCAAGTCTGGATGGTTTATGTATAGAGATGTTAGATTCTATCAAGTGTTATTTCATGTATGTCAGAGTCCATACAGAATTATAGCATGACTATTAAGTTTTATTGAGAGTGTAAGGTTGTTGGGTTCCAGCAGGGTTACGTGTAAGGTTGTCAGGTTCTAATGAGGTCATAAGTAAGGTGGTCAAGTTCTGTCAGAGTTGCATGCAAGGATATTAGTGTCCAAAATACATATTAATAGAGATCATAGGATCTATTGGTGTTTTATGTATGGTCATTGAGAACTAGTGTATGTGAAAAGACCTAAAATTCTACCAACCACCAAAATTGCATGCGAGGGGTTTAAATCCCACTGAGTTGAAGAAACCTCCAAAAATACATATTTTGTATAGATTATCCAAAATATAAAATATACCGACTTGGTTTCTTAACAAACCTAGAAATGGTTTATCTCAAAATCATTGAAAAGTATATATTTTTATAAATTTCAAAAAATAGCCTAAAAACCCTCCAAAAAAGGTTTAAAATAGACTATCATAAAACCAAGTAATGTTTATAGTCATTCCTAAGGTTTTAACACCTTTTTAATCTAATGGCATTATCTATTTTTTACTTTGAGATTCTAGGTATAAATATTTTCATAGATTTATGAGAAACCCTACTAAACACTAGAAAATTGAAATCAATGTAAATTTGAAATAAACAAGAATATAAGATCTCATAACACAATCAATGGATTTTTTTACTAGTGTAGATCTAATACCATGCCATAGTGGGCCATAATCAAGGATCAACTAGTTATGATCAAATACATAAGGTTGAATTTGTACGGAGTAGTGAAATTTGAAGAACAACTCATGATAAGAAGAAGCTTGTCCTTACAACAAAAAATTGTATTAACATTTATTAGCTATAAATTACATAGGAAGGTACATTATATAGTGAGGAATTAGGTCACCCAAAAATTAATTAACTAAACTCACAATTATAAAATGACATAAAGTACATTTCCTTTAATGACCTATTATTAACCTAAGAAAGCTAATAATCCATGTAAGTAAAACCACATAGTGGGGAAAAACCTACACTAACAATTTATTTATGTCTTAAATTAAATTTTTAGTCATTTTAGATACTTTCTAGTGATTTTCTAAAAATCATTTGGAATTGTCAATTAACTCCAGTTTATTGTCTGAGTGTTCGAATGAGTTCCTAAGAGGTGAGCCACACTTTTAATGTTAGTTAAGTGAAATTAAAGTGTATGTAATTCAATTCATATTTTTATGGAATTTGAAATGCCATATTTGGATAGATTTCATGATTTTGTGGCTTTTTTTATAAGTCTTCTTGCTTGTTGACCTTATCTTGAACTTAAGTCAACCTTGTTTTTTATAGTATTTTCTTTATGTTAGCAGAGATTCCTAGAAATCCCATCAAAACATGATAATATAGGGATAATAGTAAAAAGTTTGAAAATAATTATAACACAACCATAAACACTGACTAAACCAAGTTTTTTTTAGTTGGTTATGACATATTTATGCAAATGAACACAATCTTGATATATCAAGAACCTCTAAAAGTACTATACATGATTAAATAGATTTAGGCAAATAGAGAATTCACTATACATAGAATAATGATAAAATAAATTTAGTGGAAACCATTTCATAGCTCTAAAAATATCTATCACATTATAACTCTTTTACAATATAAGTGAGCATTATAAATGGAGCTTTTATAAGGCATTGTCGCTTCATATTACATATTTTTTGTTACAAACAAATAAAAGATTCTTCACCTTCTAAAGACTCTTGACATGCTTTCAAGTGATGAATACATATAAAAAGAGATAAAATAGTGTTATTCACACGTTTCTATCAATTATAATCTATGATTTTATATCCCTATTTACTACCAACACTTTCTTGAACTTAAATAGTTGTCTCATCTCAAGACAAAATTGTAAGAAGCATACACTATGATGAAGCTAAAAATTGTGCCTACTTTGAGGAAATATACTAGAATCATAAGTTGAGATAATCAATCAAGGTTTCATTTACCATTTTTCACCCCTTTCACACTACTTATCCACCCTTTTAGGTTTTTAACTAGGTAGTGTACTAATCTATTTCCCTTGTGAGTTTTAAATAGATTAGCATAACTAGGTGGCCACCCTTTATATGTTTTAAACCAACCAACCTAACCTCAATCCTAATGTTAAATGTATTTCTACTATAAAATGATTCAAAATTATAAAACTAGAGTGTGCATAGTACCTACAATGAAGGTGGTAGCATGGACTATGTTGGCTATGTTGGAGGAGGTTACACATATGGTTCCACTTGCAATGCTACAGAATAAGTAAGTTTTATAGAATCTATTCATAGAGGAAATGGTTTTGGTTGATGCATAGGATACAAAACTAGAACAAGTTTTTCTAATGAAGTTCCTATTAGATTATATTTAGAGTAAAAAATTAGGCTCATGGATGATATCTATAATAGAACTACTCATACGAGACATGTCCTTTTTTAACAATGTCTAATCCATGATAACTTCTCTAACCATATTAATTTGAGTACATAATGACACTTAACACTTGAAAAACATCTAGATGTCCTCATCATCCATCATTAAGATCACAGCGTCTACATTAGGTACTTTCACTTGAATGTCTTGGGGTAATTCTTTCACCTTATCTGTGTGCCTCCTAGATTGAATATTGGAAAATGTATTGCATAACTCATTTTTCCATGTATGTATAATCAATATGACATTATATCTATATTCAAGTGATTGATTCAGTGTGATGTCTAGTGTATCTAAGTTAGTATAATGGCATTCAGTGGTAGCTTTGGATTTATAATCCTTTTTGAAATCTAACATGGCCTCCTTCCATATATTGGACTTCAAATTCATAATATTATGAATTATGTCATGGGATTGGTGCATCATAGTGTCTAAGACCTATTCATATTCGTCAATAATCTCAAAAATATCCTTTGTCTCAATATTAATATTTTAGCCTTGCATGTAGAGTTTTTACATCTTTTACATAGTAATCTAGTTTTAATGAGTTGTGAAAGAGGGCTTAAATTGTTTTTTTTTTTTTTTTTGTCATGACTTGGTCACCTAAAACTTGAGTGACTAAGGTGTGACATACAATATTGATCAACTCACTATATTTAGTGAGGTGAAGGTTTAGATTTACATTCTCATCCTTGAGCTATATTACTTTTTTATCTAAGGTAGACACCTTCTGCATTATAGATTCCTTAAAGGTAGTTGCTCCCTAAATTTGCTTGGACATAGGTAAATAAGAAACATCAATTGAGGATTCTATCACCATTACAGCCAAGGCTAAATTTAAATTCATAGACACCATAGGTTCTTTCATGATTTGTGCCTTGGGTATAGAAAATTATGTGATAAGTGGAGTGTGCACGTATATCTCATAACCATTGGCTAGATATTTTGGGCATGTGTTGTGATGTCTCCTCTTGTGCACCCCCTTCGGTAGAATCTAAGCCATATAATGTGGATGATGTATATTGGGTATAAGGTATCACCACCATATTTTATGTCTTTGTAGTCTATTTGGTTGCACTTTATTATTGATCCATGTTCTCTATTATAGCCTTGGCTTTGGGATCTATCTCAACCTTGGCTTTGGCATCCAACTCAACCTTGGTTTGAGCCTCATATTCCTAGGCCTACTTCTTCAATTTCTCTACCTAAGTGCATAATGTTTTTTTGTCTTCTCCTCTTATTTCACCTTTTCTATAGCCTCAGCTTCATCATTATTATTTTTTTCTTCTTGCACTTCCTAATTTCTCTCTTGTTTTTTCCTTATAACTTATTCCTCTTTCTTCTTCACTTTTACTTATTTTTATCTTTTATTTTCTTCCTCAACCTTTCCCTTTGCATTCATACTCTTATGTTGTTCATCCTCCTCAGTAGCATTATGTTTGGCCTCTTCTTTATTTTTATTCCTCTCTACCTTGTGAACCTTCTTCATAGCTACCTATTGTGCCTTTTGTTCTTCTTTTTGTACCATGGTAACTTTTTATTATGATATCATATCTATTTTTTTGGTGGGATACTTGGGTTGTGAAGGATTTTTATCTTTCAAATTATACATAAGATTTATAAAATCAAGTGTTGACTTTGAATCAGATGAGGGGGTCAATTAAATCATAGTACCTCTTTGTGTTGTTACCTTTTATCTAGATGATAATGGAGGAGTGGGGTTTTTATTCAATATCTTGTATGCTCAAAACATCTCCTAAGGTTGGTTTTTGGGTCCTTTGGTTTAGTAAATTTCAAACTCCATTAGTGGATCTATAAAATAAACCATCCATTTTTTTATTGATGGAGATAGTCTAGACAAAGAATAGGTCCTTTTCCTATGCATTAGATTAGTGGTGGGTTTTCCTAAAATGGTGAGTACTCATCCTATGTAGTGAACTATATTGGAGCTAGATCCATACAAAATGTCTTAGTTTTAAGTCATTTGTGTGTTACTTCTTTCCCAATAATATATACTATTATATAAGGAGGAGGTTGGGTGATATCAACCACATAAATCTTATCACACATGGTTTTGGACTTAGAAGGTGTGTATTTCCTTCCAAAATAAAAATACCCTATCTTACTCTTGAACATATAACTCATTTCCTTTATCTATAGACATTAGATACAAAACTTTGTGTTTCACAGCCAACTCTATAGGATCACATTATACAACATTTTTTGGCACATGTCAGTTGTCTATCCAAGATTTAGTGTTGTAGGACATATTATTTACTAGTGGAGGTGAGCCATGTTGTGTTGGTGCCTTCCACTTACCCATAATATCCTATAATTTATTTACTTCTACCCATGACATTGAATGTGTTTGTGCCTAAGATTATGTAGCAAACATTTATTGTGTACTTGAAGGTATAAACCACAAAGGAGCTAGAAATAAAGGATTTATATCATAGGACTTATATCTTGGAATCCAACATGGTAATTAATAAGGGGAATGGAATGGTTTTGCTTTGGGTAATACTCTAATATTAATCCCATCATGCAGCTTTGTAACATATGCATGTTGCCCTAGGTATTTCATAACATCCTTAGGTATTCTATGGTGTAAGATGATAAGGGCTTGGATATCACCTCAAAATTAGTTATTATTATATATATTATTTTATTATTTCCCCATTTTTGTCCATGAAAGGTTGTAAAATGTAGTTGTAGGCCAAAAATATTCATCTAGGTTGACCAGACCCTATAGTGATTTCCACTAGGTAAAACTAAGCAGTAGGACAAAAAATTGGTATTAGAGACCTATGATGTTACAAAAATCACCTTATAAATATTTTTTGTGATCTTAGAATCAAAAAATACATGCTAACTAAATTTCTCATGCATCTTGATCAATTGGTAGGAAATTTCAATGAGTAATTTTGCTACCTATCATGCATTCATTGTGGTATGCTAGAAGAATTTGGTAATGCACTCAGAGAATACACATCGACATGTCATACATGATATAATATAGGTTCCACTATATTCCATATTAAAATTCCCATTTTTATCTAAATGAATTAGTGGAGCCTTGGTTTTATAAGGCAGAAGAGACTTAACCTAAGCTAAGAGTCATGTTGCTCACACCATGGTTGTAGGGTTGATGAAAATGTTGACATCATGTGAAAGATGCATTTAAACCTCATTATATATGTTTATTATTATGTGAACCACCTCATTCAACTACTTAAAATTAGTAATCTTTACAAGTATCTTTGCATTATAGCCTCATAGAGGGTGTTGGAGTGTTAGGGCTCCTAGTTGTGCTTATTTAGATTGGTCATGGTTGACCATATTAACCTCTAAATTATAAATGAAATTTAATGGGTATATATCATAGTATATATTTTATTTGAGTGTCAAACCAAACATGATTTATTCCTTCTACACATCTGTGAAAGGGATTTAAATGTTTTCATAATTCATGGTTTTTATCATAGATGCATTTGAAAAATTTATCTAGTTAGAGTGGTGCTATTGAGGAATATATGCATAATTAACTGATTTAGACTCATATCACAAATTTATATTATTTAAAAATGTGTTTAAAGACATCATGCTCTTTTTTACCCTTGTTATATATATTTTTCACTCAAATCCATTTGACAAAATGGCTTAAATGTGTTGAGTTGGTTGCATGTGGTTTCCCCTTATAAATTAATGATAGCCGGTTATTGTAAATTTAATGGTTGGTATTATATCTAAAACATTGATTATTTATAATGTAAATTGTTGATTTGATGTGTCATCTTCTCACCAATCCACTTTCCTTTATTGAACATCCTTTCATTATGACATTTGATCTACTTTGGGAAAGATGTAATATTTCAAGTGTATCATCATTAATGGTTTTGAGTGACCATTAATTTTCATTTATTTGTATGTTGGTTCTCATAACCTCATTCCTAGACTTAATTTATGAACCCCATGTAACCATTATAATCTATCTTCTATTCCTTTTGGATTTTTTCATAGATTGCACTCTACAACTTTGACTTTTTAACTCTAGTTCTGATGTCCTGTGATATAGAAATCACAATACACAGACAAACAAAAAATTAAAATAAAAAAAGAAAACAATAAATTAATAAAAAATACTAAACTACACAGTGATACTTATCACCCTCTCTCATTTTTATATGAGAACTGAGAGATATTATTGATGGTATGGCTTAAGCCTACAACCATTTACTTGTCTAGGTAGAATGGTTACCTGAAGATATTTTAAGACAATTGCTACTTGTTGTGAGACATCATGTATGATTTAATGTCCCTTCAATGTAATGTAAAACTTACCTATAAATTCTCTAAATTTGTTATCATATAGTAAGACCACTTGCTTTGGACATAATTAGATTGTAGGTTATGATCATGCCATGCTTTTTGACTTTAATTATTAATTTATTACATCCATTGTGCCTTTTTCTTGTTTTCTTCAATTTTAGTTAAATCCATCAATCATGCCTACAAAGAATATTTATCCTAGTCTCATGATCATTATAATGCATAAACTAGGAACTATGTATTCCATAGGTATTACTACTTCAAGTTCATAAATGAGCTGAAATTGCATGAAACCTGTCACACGCTTGTAATTTTTCTTGTATGCCCACAAGATCATAAGAATATTATCCTCCCAATAATCTCTTAGACATTGTATATCTTGGTGAGAATCTTCCTAATGAATTTTTTTGATTCCTCAGCTTATCCATTTATCAGTGGATGATATGTTGTGATTTTATGGTGCGATATCATAAACTCTTCTTTCAAAGTCTTGATGGTGTTATTTAGAAAATGTGTACCTCTATCAATGACTATTTTTATCAAACATCTAAATATAGTTATAATATTTTTATACATGAAATGGGTTGCATCCTTAATGTTATAGTTTGGTGTTATTATAGTTTCCACCCATTTGGTGATGTAATCTATCATAGTGATGATGTATTTTGTAATATTATGCTTATTTGGTGGATTTATTAGGCCTAAAAAGTTGATTTCCCATTTCGTAAATGGTTTATCTATAGGACAAGATTTAATGACATCTCATATATTTGATTAGGCTTTCCCATCCTTTGGTAGATATCTTAGTGTTTTAGACCCAGTGTGCATATTGAAATAAATTAGGCCACCATAGAACACTTTGAAATATATTCCTTACAGTTGATTCTCCTATGAAATGTCCACCTATGATTCCTTGATGTGCTTCCTTAATAATTTGAGATTACTCATGCTTCAAAGCCACTCTATGGAGTACATTATATTTCCCTATTTTTTACATAAAACCATTAGTTATGTTGAACAAGATGGCTCTAAGAATCAACTATTTTCATCTCTTTCTACATAGTGCACAAGAAAGATCCCCTGCTTTGTAAAATGTGCAATGTCTTCCATGTTCTATGAAATCATAGAGATGTGAAACAAATGTGCATCTGGTGATTTATCTTGTATTTATTATAAAAACATAGCTATATCAATATTCAAACCAAATTACATGACCTTATATTCAACATATCCCCACTCTATAGCAAATATTGTCTTGGCTTGATCCCTTACTATGATCAGAATCTAGAGGTATCTATTAAACCCATCAGTGAAATAATACACTTCATGTCTTTCAATTGAATCCAAGACTTCATCTATAAATAGAATTAGAAAAGGATAAGTTATACATGTGTCATTTATCATATGGTAGTCCCCTCACACTCAATTTACATTGATTTCTTAGGCTACATAACTATTAGAATTAACCAATATTCTTTTTCTACTAGATATATAATTCTTCTATCTTGAATATCAACCATTACTTTCAACTTCATATAGGGTTTTAACCTATATGGCCAAATTTTTAAACAAATACACACTCCTTTAGTTTTATGTGCATTTCACCTAGAGAGGGGTCTACACATTTCACCTATATGAATTTAATTAGAAATAAATCCTATTAATCTTAAAAAAAGTATAATGCTTCTAAAGTCTCATTTTGTGTTAGTAATCACCCAAAGTCACAAGATTTGGTGTTGGTTTGTTCTAACATTTCCTACCAAATTATTTAAGGATTATTAATATATTTTGTTGGAGCCACTTAGAATTTAATCTTACATTGTTCTATATTCTTTTTGATCTTGTATATTAAGATTTTGCAATTGTTGATCTTTATTTTGATATAAAACATTGGATCTAGGCTCCTCCACTTCTCACTCTAAGTTAAAAAATTTGTTCAAATATATGTCCTTATCACTCTCAGTGAACTTTTTAATTTTTGCCTCATCTATGATCCTATTGCATGGTTTGATAAAAAATTGCCTGTTATGTTTGATGGCCTTGTAACTTTGGATAACTATATTCAAATATTGAGTTGTTTCTTTTTGTGAAGGTGAGTCTATCACAGTAATTAAGTATTATGCTTTCCCATAGCATAAAGATATTTTCAACTTATACAGAGCATTTTGTACCTAGGGATTCACATCTAAAGAAACAAAATTCTGAATGAAACCCTGTTGGACCTGGAACTAATGCATTATCTCTCATCTACATTATTGGTGCATGTACTAGTTCAATGGAAGTGTTGCTAGAGTATATATTAATACATTCACCTAATAATTTTATTCTATAAAAAATACTTCAATTCCATTAATATTTGTAGGCCATAAATTTTGAAACATCCCAACCATTATAAGAAATATTGGTTATTGGGTTAATTCAAGGCTATAAAATCTTATTTCATGCATCTTTGAGTGTCATATAGACATGACCAGACATATGATATATATATTTTTTCATATTTTGGACCTTTCCTCTACTCACATCATATAGTACATTGGGGGCATCTACTTATTTTATCATGATTGATGTAGGTCTATATCCTTTATGATCATTTATACATTATTATTTTTGAACTTATAACTACTTACACATGTCTATATCCATGCTCATATTTTCAAAGTGTACTTGATATGCTATGTTACATAGCATTTTTGCTAACACATATATGAAATAACTAGTATAATATGTTTATGTTGTTTACTAAGGATTTATCTATATATCACTTTCTTGAGTGCCTTATATCACTTTCTATTATCTTTCTTATGAAACATTTGAATATGTTCCTTGCCTATTGTAACTTGTGCCATTGAATTTTGATTAGACATTTGAATATGTCATTATATGTTGATTAGACATTTAAATATGCCATTAATTTTGACTATGTGGCATTTGAACATGTCCCTTGTATAAGGTATCCTTAGACCATTAATTTATATTACATTGAGTTATCTTTATGTGTGATTGATTGCTTGATAATATTGTATTTTCACCCTATAGACATTTCCATGATCTATATCATGCATTTTATAACTTTATGTGATCACATACTATGAGCCTAATTGATATATCTACTTTGACATGTTATCTCTTTATGTTACATGATTCATATACAAGTTATATAGTTACCTTATCATTTTTAAGGTAAGTTAACTATCATTTTTTATATCCATCACCTCAAAATGAGGGGAATGTCATAGAAGCATTGCCTCCACATTTTTCATAGTTTATATATTACGTTTGGGGCATGTCATAAGAACATGACCTCTACACTTATATACATTTTCATAGTTTCCATATTATAGCTGAGACATGTCATAAGAACATGTCCTACACACTTATACACTTACTCATCATATCAATATTTTAGTGGGTACATGTCATAAAAACATGACCTCCACACTTTCACAATCTTTAGTTATGTTTCTTGATTCATATATACACTTTGGTCATAATCCTATAGATTGTACTAATTTTGCATAGATTTGAAATAGGTTTTTTCATATTTATGTCAAATATACTCCATCTAAGATGTGTTATAGGTGTATATTCCATTTATTGCACCAAAAATTCCAAAATTTACCAATTATGCTACTCACTAAGACAATGATTATATTGGGATGTATTGTTATCGAGCCTATTATGTTGTAACAGTGGGATAATTTTATAGGTTTAAGTGATTAAATCATTAAAACTCACCATATTTATATATTGGATTGATTAAATCATCTAATCTCACCATATTTATAGGATGAATTGATTAAATCACTCACCCTCACTAAATTATATATATTCACACTTGAGTTGTGTGATTAAGATATAATGACATAAATGATCATGTCACAACTCATCATTACACCAGATTGGGGGCATAATATCTCATGATATCTCGCTTCATCTCTCCAAGTTTTGTTCCTATTCCTTCTCCATCTTCAATGCTTAATAAGTAAGTATCTTTACCAAGTCAAAGCATCAAGAGGTAACATGGTTACATCGACACATAGGTTCACTCCTTCCTTTCTCTCTTTATTTGTAAGCATTTCAATTATTTCAAATTTTAGATTATATGCACTAATTTATACTATAACATGATCTTGGTTATATTACATTCACCAAAAAAGAACTTAAAGTATCCTCAATCAAAGGTAAGGTGTGTTATACAAACCCAGTCACACATTTATTTTTGATAACCTAATAAGTTCATCCTTATACATTACTATATTATAGGGGGAGAAATGTAGATACTAAAATTGATATTTATAGTATTTTAGTCTTTTACATTTGAAAAATATCCATCAAGTTTATATCCTTCAGTTCTAGACTTCCCTACTACCAAAAGGTTCACATTCACCATCTCATTGTGCATAAATGCTTATCTATTAGTCCAATCCATATCATTCTAATGACTTAGGATCTTGGATTACATAAAAAGCTTAACATATGTTAAACATAATTCACTGTATACTTTAGATCTATACCTATTTTCTATCCATGTGGACACTACCAGCTACAGAGGGATATTACCACTAACAATGGTATATGGATCCTTATCTAGTATCAAGTTTCCAAAAGTAATCTAAATTATGAATGATTTTAAACCTACGGGTTGGCCTATTTATCTTATTGAACCTTGTCATGAGATATTTTAAAATGGTATGGTCTAAATAAAAATTTAATTCTTCTCATTCCTTATCTAACAAATACCAAAAAAACACTTACTAAACCTAAATCAATCGATTACACAAGAAATTTACTCTACCCTATTCATCCCTATTTTCATATCAAACATAGGATCAGTCATACCAAATTTCTAAATCATTAAAATAGTAGTATATGAGTGATATTTGTCAATTTACAAGATAGATCACTGTTTGCATATTCATATAGTATATTTCACCCTTGTGCACACAATTTACCACACATAAGGGAGAACTACATAAGTTTGAGGCCCTATTTTGAGTATTGTTTATATAGGTAATTTCCATTGATAGATGGGTCTTTGGGGTAGCTTGACATCATTATCCCACTAATTCATTTTTCAACAAACTCATTTCAAGGGTGAAGAGCTAGGGTTTGATAAATCAAAAAAGAGTAACAATCTATATCATATATCTAAACATGTATACACATAATATTTTAAACTTTATCAATTACTAATGTTTTCTCTCTTGTAGGAACTTATTGAGTCTCAATCTCTCTAAGGGAACACATTAAATGGTGCATCAAGAAATGGGTGGGTAGACCATTGGTGCTTCACAAGATTTTTATTGCCTATACCACCACCCAAAAATAACACAAACCTATCATATACATCTCCCTAAGCCTTGAATCCTCCATTACACACTCATACAAGTAATTAACCAACTCAATTATCCACTACCTAAGACAAACACTTTTTTTCATTTACCAAACATAGTCACATGTGTCAACCTTGTTCTTAAAAATGAGCACATTATGGGACTAAGTTAGCCTAGTTGACTTAGTCTAGGACCTTAATTAATTTATTAAAGAACTAGGTTAACTAGGTTGACTATGTTGGATAAAACATCGAAAGGGCTTAGGGCTAGGTTTGGCTATATAAATATATTATTTTTGCCATTTTCATTAGAGAGAGATAGAGATAATCATTCATTTACACTTCTTTATAATTTTCTCTTCCACCATTATACTTGAGGAATCATTGCTTAGGGTTTACACTTAGAGATAAGAACATTGTCTTGTGGAAAAGTCTTGGATGTATAGGAGAAGTCATATGGACTAAATATATCATATATTTGTGATCTTTACAAACCACAACAACCTATTTCAAAGTACCATTAGGTAAGGTAAAGATTGAGTCTCGATGGGTTCATCTTCAAGGTAAGTATTCCTAGCTCTTATTCCTCTATTTTAGTATATAGAAGTAGCATAAGTAATGGCTTGTGAATGAATTTCTATCTCCATGCATTAGGATTACCTCTGCATTGACTTAAGTAGAATTATTATTTGCATGTTTAATTTTATGTTTATTATCCTCCATTTATGCCACATGTTTTGGTGAGCACTAGATTAGTTTTACTTTACTTTATCATTTACTTTGTTAGAAACCATAGGACCTAGCTAGGGTTATTATGTGGTATTGCTTGAGTAGAGGATTTGGAACCCTATCTAGTGATTTTGTGTGGTAAGAGAAATCTTAGGTCTAGTGGATCCATATTGGTCATGACCCCAATTATCTAAATGTACTAACAAGTGGAAGGGCTAATGTGATTTATCTTCTCTGAGTTAGGATTAATTTGTAGATTAGATTCACTTCACCTTGTCAAATATTTTGGTGAGCCCAATTTGAGCTAACCCTTTCAATTTTTATTTCACACTTTCATTCACTATCATTTATTATTTATTTCATTTTTACATCACTAGATCAAATATATCAACTCAGTCTAACACTCTGTGTATATGTTTAACACATAATGGATACGATCGACTCTATTTTGCTTTTTGTAGGTCATATTCAACCATAGGTAACTGGAGTGATCCAATCAACTCAGTGTACCTATTTTTATATTGGTTTTCATACTTAGTCAACCTAGTCAACTCTATTAGCAAGTTATAAATATTCATTTAAATGTCAATATAGAAACAATAAATTCAATATTTTTAAAATCATCAGATTCTTTCTCGCCATCTCATTAATCTATTTAAATTAATTACAATCCTATTTTTTTTAAAAATAGTCTATAAAACTATACCCTATAGTAAACTAAGTCAAATGGATCAACTTAATTCTGTAGCTTGCTTCTTTCTTAGGAGACTCAATCGATTCATTCAAATATGTTTCTTTGGCCCTTTCTTCAACAAATAGAACTGACCCAATCAATTATGTTTTATATAATTTGTATATTCATTTTAATGAATCACCCTTGAACTCTTAAATCAAATGAATTAGCTCATGTTGTTAGTAATTAAATCATCTTTCATTTTGTTGCTTGTTTGTTTAGAATAACACACATAGACTAAATAGGAAATTTTAATTTATCAATTTAGTCATACTATTTTTTATTTTATTCACACACTTCCAAAAAACATAATATCATAAAGAAATAAATAAATTTTACCTAAGGCCTACCTACTTAGATTTCATCACGAAGGGGGAAGCCAACTCAGTTTTCTAGTCAATTATAAATATATGGTTGATAGTATATATTGGCAAACCACTTGATACCCTTATCACTATGAGATTATAAAGTTAAGGGTAAGCCCAAATACCAAGCCATTATCATCACCAATATAGATCCATTTCAGTCTTAACTATCTGAAACCATCCTTAAATTACCTTTCTAGTTCCTTTCTAAAGCCAACTCCCTGTCACATTTAATTCTAAAATCATAATTTAAAATATTAGGTATGACCGTATAGATTAGCATTTCTATTTTTTTGGTTTGATATTTTATAATTGTATTATATATTGTAAAACTTATATTGGACAACATTGGAACAAGGTTTTTGTTATGTGTGCAACTAGATCAATTGGTTTGACCCTATTGTCTGTGTGTTAATTTCATTTTTATGAAAAATAACACTAGACCTTCTAGAGTCATATCTATCAAAACATGTCTTTAACCTTATAAAAAGGTCAACCCACTTGATTATGTCTCATATAGTTTATCTCTTCTAAAGAACATATTCATTCTATTTGATACAGTCTCTCATAGGCTAGTCCTCAATGCTTCTCCATAAAACACAGTCAACTGATTTGATTGTGTCCTTTCCTAGATTTTTTATGTTGGTCTTCCTTCCAAACTCAATAAAATTAGTTGACTCATACCTCTTGTCTGATTTAGTTCTTTGATCTAAGATCCTACTTAGATAATATAATTATGTATCTGGTTGCCTTTACTCCCATTTTTCACCTTTTCCCTCTAGTCTTAGATTCTCATTCCAATCATCATGAAATCCCTTATTATAATATTTATGGATAACCTTCATACATTTAGATTATATATGAGTTATTATTTCCTTCTTACCTTTGTTACCTAAGAGGATACTTAGTCTTGGTGCACCTTCTCTCACCCTTCATCTTTTGATTATAATATAGTCTAAATTACCCCAACTGATGAAATTAATGAATAAGATCTATTTAGTGATACAACTTACCCTAACTAATGACGTTGATGAATCAGATCCATTTCATACTTCTCAAGATAATTCTCTATCAAAATCACCTTATTACATTATAGGGGCAATTAACATAAGCTTAACTAATAACCCTATAGAAAATATTTTAAACACCAACAACCCACCACCTACCAATCCTCCACCCAATAACCCATCCCCTAATACCAATTCAGGGAATGTTCCTCTTACCAATCTACCTATAAACACTAATAACCCCAATCCACCAATTGACACTACTTAAATTCTTGCACAAATAGTGTAACAAATAAATATTATGTAAACATACAATACTTCTCAAATGATGCAAATACAACATCATTTATTAAACATGGTTAATCAACCTCATGTTCTCCTACCTCAAAATAACTAAAATTTTATCCCTCCACCTCTTAGATATGCCACAATAAATATCATTCCCCAACCCATTATGCTCAACAAGATGCTCCAAAATATTTAAAATTAACCTTTAGCTCCCTTCATTATTTCTATTGATATTGTAAATATCTCTCCAACTATTAAATATGATGGGATTAAAGACCCTACATCTTTCCTTAAAGCATTTGGTAATCTTTAAAAAGAGTGGATTCAAACTAATACCTTTGCCACTACCAAAATTTTAGTCAAAACATTCATAGAAGATTCATTGGAATGGTATAATCAACTCCCTCAACATTATATATGCAAACTCAAATATTTAGTTAATCCTCTAGTAAAATAATTTCAACACAATGATCTTCCTAAAATTTGTCTTAGCCATTGTATCAATGCTAAAAAATCCCCTTCTGAATTAGCTCATGATTTGATTAAATGATGGAAATCTTTAGCTCACAAATATAATCATAACATGACTGATGATAACTTATTTAAACTATTTATAGCTTCTTTAACACCTTCCCTTCAATAAAAGGTTTGAATTTTTTCTTTGCAAACTCTAAATAATGTAATTGATCAAGCTAAATGACAATACTTTCTTATGAAATAGTTTGAGCCCAACCTTAAAACCATCAAGGGATATTTCAAAAAATTTGATAATGAAATTACTATCAATCCTCTTCAAACAAAACTAGGATTAGCCAAAATGGATAACCACCAAGCTTCCCATGCACCATTACTATTCAACAAATGAAACAATTATTGTCTCCTTTTAAACCTTTCACTTACACTAATAATCCACCTACATGGTATGATCCTAACAAATTTTTTTGGTTTCATGCCAATGTGGGTCATTCTCATGAAACATGTCATGGGATTACCAATTTTTTTATTTATTTTATGTTACGAGATAAATTCAATCATGATACTATAAACATAATATGTCATCATGATTATGTTAACACCTCTCAAGAGAAACAAGTTACCAAGTCTTCATACTCTAAGCATCCAAAAACATTTTATACTTCCAACCCACAACACTCAAATGAATATATATGTGTAATTGATGTTGATTATGACCAATATTACACCAATTATCAATATGTGAATGCAGATAAAGTTAATTATCAATGTAAACCTACCCACAAAGTTCTCATCACTAAACCAAAAAACCATCACCTGATGAACAACTTCTCAAAGACACCACTACAACTACCATACCCTCTAAAACAAATGAGAAAGCACTCCAACAATCAAAACCTCAAAATACTTCTCTTCCTACCAAAAACATTTTACCTCCCAAGCCTCATGTTGGTTCTTCATCTTCTAAATCTCATTGGAATTTATTAGAAGAGCTCATCTCAATGCCTTATAAAATACCCCTCATGGACTTATTTTTTACTTCTCCATATCATCGCAAATTCTTAATGCAATAATTATAATGCATTGAAGAACCACCTTCCCTTGAAGTGGAACAACTCCCTCAAGATCCTTCACCAATATAAGTACATACTATTGAAACTATTTGTACTTCTTATAAACCTTCCATATAATTCCTTGAAGAAGATATGATTAATGATGAAAGTCTCTTTTGATATGATGATCCACCTCTTTTCATTAAAATCACAATTAGTACCACCCCTATTCAAAAATTCTTAATAGATGAAGGGTCAAGAATTAATGTTACATGCCTTTGGTTAATTCAATAACTTGGGTATATTAAACATCACCTTAAACAAACTTGTCTCACATGTCGAGTATTTGATAAGACAAATAAAAAACACTTGGTTGTATTTGGATCCCCCTCACTATTGGAACCAAAACCATAAGTACTAATCTCATGGTCCTTGATTTACCACAATCCTAAAATATACTCCTAATTCACCCATGGACACATTGTACGAGGGATATTTCCTCCTCAAGTAGTCAATGTATCAAATTAATCCATAATGGAAAATGATATAAACATGAGGCCGATCCTAATCCGTGGAGTATCCAACTACCCAACCTCAAATCTCAATATTAGATTTCAACCATTCCATGAATAAATAGTCCACTACCTAAATTCATTAATATGAATCCATATTTATAGGTCACTCTTGCTTATTCTGATGATGATGAACTAAATTATTTATAAAACACTTGTAATTCTACCAAGTTACCTCCTTACATTTTGGAATGGATTCCTCCTTTTCTTTCACGTGATTATACCATCCCTCTAGTTGATGAGATCACTAAAATTCCTCCTCTATGTAATGCACATGAAGCTTCTTACATAGAATATGACTTCACATGTAATGAATATGGAGTGTCAAGCTTATTTCAATAGCCTTTAGTAATGTCATAGAAAACATTTAGTGATCTAGGTGCATCCACTTCTAATTATCCCTTATATATAAATGCATGAACTATTTCCCACATCTATGATGAAAATTATATAATGGCTCAAGCTCAATCACAAGACTTGGATGTACAACACTATCAATAAACATTAGCTAAAATTCATGACTTCAACTATGATATCCATGTTATTCATATATAAATTGATAGTGAATCATAAACTAAATATTATGTATCTCTCATTATTCCTCCACTTCTCAACACCCCTTGGATAGATGAACAAATCTCAACTCTAGAAAATTTAGAAATTGGAACCTCTTATACCTTCTACACCACCCACCAACCTACCAAATTTTCTTCCTTCTAATGATATTATAGTTACCACTAAGTCTATACACCTCACTTCAACTGAACCTCCATCTAAAACATAACCTAACACACTTATTACCAATTTAATTAACTCCACTCAACCTCAATCTACAATCCTACCTACACCTAAAATTACCCTTGATGATAAAGCCATAAATGTATGATAAATACATTATGAATATGATCTCCATGGTAATAAAATCATTGATCTCAAATTAGATGTGGAATAATATGTACCCTTACCCATGCTCCCTAGTGATGGATCCATACTTGAGTTACTTCATGCTAGAGAACCTCAACTTCCATGGTAACATCATAAACTTGGAAACTTCAAAAGAAAAGATCCTTATTTTAATAATTTCATTGCTAGTGTGGATCCTAAAACAAGTCCTATTTATTTTATTCCTAATGATCCATATCAATTCCAAGAGGGAAAAGTTATACCCATTGAATAAACAACAAAAATAGAATATGGTACATCATCATGTCTTAGACCTATCACTGTCTCTAAATAACTAATGCCAACAAAGCATGATAACTTTATCTTATTATTTGATAATTATTATGAAACCTTTGCTTGGTCATATGAATATATGTTAGGTATTGATTTTAGTATCATTGTACATAACATCATCACTTACCCAGATATAATACTCATTAGACAAAAATAATGAAATTTTCCACATGAAATTTCCACCTTATGTCATAAATAAATTATTAAACTTTTAGATGCCAAGTTTTCCAAACTTGTTGACTATTTTTAATGGGTATCAAACATTATTCCCATTCATAAAAAAATCACCATGGTCATTTGTATATGCATTGATTTTCACAATCTTAACCTCATATGTCCAAAAGATAATTTCCCATTACCTTCAATAGAGGTTATCATATATTCCATTATTTAATATGTAATATTGTCACTTATGGATGGTTTTTTAGGCTATAATAAAATTCACATAGCCCTTGACTCCCAACACAAAATAATATTTACTACAAAATGGGGAACCTATTCTTATGTCAAAATGCCTTTCATTCTTAAAAATGTCAAAGCCACCTATCAATATGAAATGGCTCACATTTTCCATGATCTTATAAAAAATATAGTGGAAACCTATGTCAAATACCTCATTACCAAATCTAAGAGTCACACAACACACCTCACTGATCTATCTATCATTTTTTATCGATTAATCAAATATAAAGTTAGACTTAACCCATACAAATTTGTATTTAGAGTCACATTTAGTAAATTTTTATGGCTCCTAGTCTCTCTTTGAGGTATTTATATTTATTCGGCTAAAATCAACACTATATTCAACATGCCCATTCCTCACTCCATTCCCAACATTTACACTTACCTTAGAAAGCTTAGGGCAATTCGATGGTTCATCCCAAAAATGGCTTACCGTATCTACTATGTTAATTTCCTTCTCAAAAAATTAATGCTTTAGAATGTATAAACTCAAGCTAAATATCTTTTAATAACATGAAATAATATTTTCTCCATCCTCCCACTCTTCAACCACCATCAAACAACCTTCCTTTAATCTTGACCATACCTCCTCTCCCCCCATATTAGTTAGGGTAATGCTTGACCAACAAGATGATACCAGTAGAAAATACACTATTTACTACATTAGTTAAGGCCTCAATGACTAAAAAAAATACTATACTAAAGTAGAGCATGATTGTCTTGCTATCTATTATGCATCTAAAAAGTTCCATCACTATATGCTTTATCAAACTAATTATGTCATTATCCACTTCGATCCACTTCATCATTTTTTCTCCAAAACATTTCTACCTAGAGAGAGAATTATAAAATGGATGGTCATATTGATGGAATTTGATCTTTGAATTATCACAAAAAAATTTATCAAATGGCAAGTCATCACTGACCAAATTGTAGTAGCACCTATACTAACAATAAATGACCTTCAATATATTCTCCCTGATGATAACATTCTTTATATTGAAGGTCTTAACTAGGATATCTCTCTTAAATAATATTTCCATAGCTTCATTTTTTATTTAGAGGCAAATAATCAAGATACCAATATAATTCCCAATACTACTAATTCCAAAGTAGTTATCTAATAACTCCCTAAAATCACTAATGATTTGCATGAAGATAACTAGACACTACAAAATGCCTTCAAGGAGCTAGGGTAGTTTGTATTCTAACAAACCCACATGGTAAGATAATCCCTTTGGAATTTAGAATAAACTTTGATGTCACTAATAAGATGGTCTAATATGAAGCTCTAATCTTAGGCATGAAATCAACACTCGGCTTAGATATCCCATATCTACATGCTTTGGGTGACTCACAACTTATTTTCCACCAATTCAATGGTGATTATAAATGTAAAAGTGAAAATATAAATGCATATCATCCAATGGCTACTACACTTGCCAAAAATTTTGATTCTTTTACCATTGAGTAAATTCCAAGAGATAAAAATTCCATAGTTGATTCTCTTACTTCTTTAGCATTTATATTCATCCTCATCAAGTACATAATTATTCCCAATTTCTGATCCAAATAATAAAGTCACCTTCTTCTATCCAACTATATAATTCACTCATTTGTCACATTGAGGCTATCACTATTCAAAAAAGGATACCACTATTAGACAAATCCCATGGTATAAAAACATAATCCAATTCCTTGAACATCAAACCTACCCTCCAAACATAGATTATTGTCAAAATACTAGAATATGTAAACACGCCTTTAAGTATGTCTTTAGATACAACACCCTTTTTTACCATAATGTAGAAGGTACCTTACTCTATTGTGTGATGCAATAAGAGGTTCTTACTCTCCTTGAACAAAAAACATGGGGTAATTTAAAATGGTCACTATAGTGGACATTCTACAACATATAAATGCTTTTGTATGTGTTACATTTTCCCTACTTTAGAGAAGGACATTATCAAATTTTCCAAAAGGTGTAATCATTACCAACTTCATGATGATTTAATCCAATCACCATAAGCTGAGCTCTAAATAATGGAGTCTCCTTGGCCATTCTCCATGTGGGGATTATATCTCATTGGTAAATTACCTCGGTCACAATATGGTCATGTTTTTATCATTATTACTACTAAATATTTACCAAATGGATAGAAGCCATGCCTATTGTCAATGTCACAAGAAACACTATTTATAAATTTATCCTTAACCAAATGATTTATCTCTTTGGAGTTCCCTATACTATCATCTTTGATAATGGTGTTAATTTTAAAAACAAGGACATGAAATAATTATGTGCTAAATTTACAATTGCCCACAAATTTTCCACACCTTACCATCCATAATGCAATGGCCAAGTTGAAGCCACTAACAAAATTCTAAATAAAATCTTATAAAAGACCATTCGATAAACCCATACTAATTTACATCTTCATTTATATCCCACACTTTGGGCCTACCATACTAATATATGAACTACCATTGGGGCAATACCATTCTCACTATTATATGGTTTCAAATCAATCCTACCATTAGAAGTCTAACTCCCATATTTATATATATCTCTTCATGGTATCAATCCTAATGAATAAATATGTGAAGATCACCTTCATTCCTTCTATCTTATTTATAAACACCATTTAGCCACTTTTCAACATAACCATCAATATAAATCTTGCATCACCAAATAACATAATAAAAATGTCAAAGTCTACACATTTAATATTGGTGATCTAGTCCTCAAATTAGACTACACCCATGATAAATAAGGAAAATATGCCCAAAAATGATGGGGCCCTTATTTAGTAAAAGACATTTTTGGTCTTAACACTTACTATCTACAAACTAATTGAGGCCAAATTTTCAAATAACTCACTAATGCACAATTTTTTAATAAATATGTTCCTTAAATATCTCCCTTATTTTCATAATTCTATATATTGTCCTCCTAAAACTTCTCGTAGGACATTTCTAATGATCTCACCCTTTGTATTAGTATATCTTATACACAAACCTTAGTTCCTTACTTTGGTCCTTTGGTTTTTTTAATTCATGAGTTAAATTGTAGTATTGTGGATAGATCTTGATTTTATTCATGAATAATTTTTTATTTTATACATCGATGTTTCATGTTTTTTAAATTTTGATCACAAGTTTATTATTTTACATTTTTTTTCATTTTTATTTTTCTTTGTGAATTACATTGTAAGACCATGGATATGACCAAGCACTCCTCAAAAATATCATTTCTTACATTTTTGCACCCACTTGAGTTTCTCTTTTATGAGTTACAATGTAAGACCATAGATAGGACCAGGCTCTCCTCATAAAATCTACATATTATTTTAAACATTTTTTACCAAATTGAGTGTTATTTTTATAATGTTTATACATGGTTACAAGTTTGTGATCCTATATTCCCAACCTTGATTTTTGTTTATTTTTTAGATAAAACTTGCACAACAAACGATGTTATCATATTTCCATACACTTACATATATGCTTATGACAAGGAATCATACTTACCTCTCACTATATCCCTTTACACATTTTCACATTTTTTATGATTTTAAGTAATTCTAATTATTTCATGTTCATTCCCCTTAATTTCCTTTCCTTTAATTTCCCTTTGTATAAAACAAGGTCAAAGTCAAGATAACACTTTTTATTTCTCATGAATAAACAAGAATCTTATACACCATAATCTCTAAGTCCTCTTTCTTAGCAACCAAATCCAAAGTTTTCAAATGATAGTGATTTTTATCACCCATGTTTAGTTCTTCAAATTTTTATGGAGGAATAGAAAATTCCATCACAAAATGCAATGATCAAAAGGTAATATAAAAATCTAAAAGTCAACATCACACCAAAATATGTGACTTATAGCACATATCCTATCCCCAATCAAATCTCAAACTCTATAGTTGGCCTCATCATATATCCAAGGTCCATTAGGGTGTGATATGCTAGTATATTAGGATAGGAGAATTCAAAATACTCTAAAGTTCTACTCACTTTCTCACACAAGTACCCAATCTTTGCAGTAGACTGATGACTCTATAAGGGATCCTGAGGAATGGGAAACACATTATGGGAAGGTAGGTCAATTTTAATTTTCATGAATTTAGCCTTTATAGGATGATAGTCATACTTAATTTGATAACCCAATATTTGTGTGGTTAGGAGAATTTCTTTAGAGTCTTTAATGTCAAAATTCATCTTGTCTTGACAAACTTAATTTTAGTGTCTTGAATTCAATAAAGAGTTTATCTACCTTGATTTTTCTACATCTCCCCCACCACCCATTTTATTCCCCCTTGATAGGAAATTTTGAGTATAAAAATGTTTCCCTACTTTTTTATTCCTTTTCTTCACATCTTAAAACATGCTAGCATTACTTTTTTTTGGTTTTATTTATCTTTAGAATAAAACAATATGCTTGAGTGACTATGGATTATTTTATTTACACCATTAATTTGCATTTCTAAAATTACCTTGGTTTCATTTGTAAAATGTGTGTTATCATTCCTTTTTTTTAAACAACTACATTTATTTCTATAGATTCATCCTTTTTTTTAGATAGCTATGTCTGTTTCTATATTTTGTACTTTTTCCATTGGTGGGTGAGTTTGGATTGTTACTTCTCACTCACAATGTTGTTTTTCCTTTCATGCACTTTTTACATTGATAATTGATTAAGGATTTTAATAGCTCACTCATCAATTTTGTTTTACCATATTTTACCTATCTTTGTTTAAGTAAGGATTATTACTAATTTCACATTGATGTTAGATTTCCATTTTCATGTTTCCTTAGTTTGATTTGGTTTGTTACCCTTCTTACTTAAGGTGTATATATATATATATATATATATATATATATATATATCATTTAGTAGCCTTGGCTTTTTGGTTACCTGATTAAATCTAAATTTTGGCTTGGTCATTTGGTCCTAACTTAGAATTTATCACCCTAGTTTTTATAATTTTCAAGTACATCATGAATACACATTTCAACTATCTTGGCTTTCATGTGTTTGTTTGTCTTTGCTCTTTAGTTTTGTATCCTTGGGGCTTGTCCAAAGTAGTCTTTTCACCCTCCACTACCAAAAATACATACACAATAGATAACCATTTAGAATTAAAGGTAAGTCAAGGTATGCATATCTTACATTTTTTATTTCAATTATTTCCTTTCAGTTATTTAATTTCAATTATTTTATACTTTAAAATACTATATTTACTTAGCTCAATGTTGTGTGTCATTGTGTTCTTCTTTTAAATCACCATCCCATATTAAAAATACATGAGATGTGATGAGATTCAACTGGGGAATACATATACACGCAATATCTATAAAATTTATCAATTATTGATGATTTCTCTCTTACAAGAATTCATCAAGTCTCAATATTTATAAGTGCATGTCTTAAAGGGTGCATTGAAAAAGGGGTGGGCAGACCATTGGTGCTTTGAAATATTATTTTCCCTATACCACCAACACAAACCTCTCCTATAAATTTCCCTAAGCCTTAACACCTCCCTTACACACTCCTCTAAGAAATTCACCACCTCAATTATCCCCTACCTAAGTCAAACCCATTTTTTTCATCTACCAAACACAATCACATGGGCCAACCCTATTATTATAAATGAGCATGTTAGGGAACTAAGTCAACCTAGCTGACTTAGTTCAAGACCTAACTAGTTTATTTATTAAATAATTGGGTCGACTAGGCTGAGTATGTTGGCTAAAACTTCAGAAGGGTTTAGGATTAGATATGGATATATAAAAATATAATTTTCATCATTTTCATTAGAGATATATTGAGATAATAATTTATTTTCACTTATTTACAATCTTCTCTTCCACCATTATAATTGAGGAGTCATTGCTTAGGGTTTACATTTGGAGAGAAGAATCTTATCTTGTGAAAAAGTTTTTGATGCATATAAGTCATATATCCTAGATTTAGCCTATCTTTATGATCATTACAAGCCACAACAACCTCTTAAAAAATATCATTATCCAAGGGAGAGATTGAGCCTTGATGGGTTTATCTTCAAGGTAAGTATTCCTAACTCTTATTCTTTTATTTTGGTAGATAGAAGTGGCATAAGTAATGGCTTGTGAATTTATTTTTATCTCTATGCATTAGTATTACCTCTAAGTTTACTTGAGTGGAGTTTTTATTTACATGTTTAATTTTATGTTTATTATCCCCCATTTGTGCCACATGATTTAGTGAGCATTAGATTAGTTTTACTTTACTTTATCATTTAATTTGTTATAAACCATAGGACCTAGCTAAGGTTATTATGTGGTATTACTTGACTAGAGGCTTTGTAACCCTTTCTAGTGATATTGTATGGTAAGAGACCCCTTATTTAGGTCTAGTGGATACATAATGTTCATGACCCTAATTGTCTAAATGTACCAACAAGAAATAGGGATGGTGTGATTTATCTTCTCCAAGCTAGGATTGATTTGTAGATCAGCTTCACTTTTCATTATCATATAGAACACACCAATAGAAATGCAATATATAATCTAGACCAATTAATTTAGTCACTTCAAATCTAGTCATTATTCTTTACTAGACACCCATATAAAAGTGAGATAGTATCATTGATTGTAGTATCTAGATGCAATGATGGTGTCTATGGCCACAAAATTAAAATTTCCATAATCTAACAACTGATCTAAAACACTAGACATGTATACTTTACCCCTATCTTTAGTCTTGATATACCTATGCACAATAAACCAACTAAGTATCATTGTTCTTATTTATTCAAATATCTTTCAATATTTGTATTTTACTATTATAAGCAATCTTTATTGTATAAATTTATAATATTATTTATCTAATTTTTTTATTAATTGGTCTATTATAGATTATTTTAACACCATTGTGTTATAACTACTATATTTTTTAACCCTAAATTCCACACATATATAAATTTAGGGTTAAACACTTAACAAATTATTTATTTTTAGACCTTGTATTAGGAGGACTAGAAATATAATGAGGCTTATTCATGGTAAGGTGTGAAACTTCATGATCCTTAATTGTGTGGCATAAATAGTCAAAATATTGAAACTACTTGAACATGATAGATTCATGTAAATAATCAAGCAAACTTTGCTTGAATATGTATTAAAAATCATTATCAAGAATAGGATTTTCCATGTTAGAGAGAATAGTCTCATAATGAAACACATAATCATAAATAGGTTCATTAGATTCTTGTTTAATTTTGACTAACTAAGCATAAGATAATTTTTCACTAATGATTTCTAAAAAAAGGAGCTATAATTTCATCATCCAAAAGGTTGAAGGATTTCACTAAGTGAAAGAAGAAGATAATAGAACCATGTTAAATCATGATCTTTTAGACTCCTTGGAAATATTTTGGTCAATAATTTATCATTCGATGCATATTATAAACATGTTGCATGGAAGGATCCATTTTTTAATTCAAGATCACCTTTGTCATCATATAATAAAATATTAGGAGTTAAAAAAATATAGGTAGTGGATAAGATGAAATATATAAGGCTAATGAATTATGAATCAAAATATGTAAATACCTTTAATAACTATCTCTAGAAACACCTTGCTCTAACTTTAACACCTAAGCTTGTAAAGCTAAAACAATATTCTCAAGGTAACATGTAGTAGGTGAGGTTAGTGATGTAATATAAATAGTTTGTTGGTGATAAAAAATGTTTTGTCAACTAATCAACCCTTTGATTATTAAAAAAGTTAAGTTGGAATTATACTAGTCTAATGGTAAGGTTCTAAAGGTTCAAATATGATCCTAAAGATATGAGGGGTTTTTTTTATGTTCTAGGAAATAAAAAATAGGCTATTGAATATAACATATTCCATTATAATTAAAAAATCCACTTATCAAATAATGAATTAGTTTCGATATGATTATGTATCCTATCCTATCCAACAGAGAAGGCCTATGAACAAGATAATATCTTAAAGGAAAGAAATCTGATTCAATAATATAATATATTCTCAAAATAATATCTTTCTCTATTGCCTTAACTTCCAAGTAAACACCAAGACAATAAACAAAAAATACAAAGATAAAATAAAGTCTAGAAAATATATTAGTTCATTTGCATGCCTTCAATAATCAAATAACAAAACATAACTCAACAATAAAAAGAAAAGAAGTGAACAAAAACATCAAACACTAGGTAAAAGAAAAAACTAATTAAGAACACCTAAATAATCTAACCTAAATTAAACTAGAACTAAAACTAAACTAATCTAATATAAACTAAACTAAGAAAATAAACTAACTTAAGAACTTAATAAAGTAATATAAAAAATAAATAGTAAATTAAATACACATTATATTAAAACTAAATAAATAGAAAAGAAATTAGATCAATTAGAGATTAGACTAAATTAGATTTAAACTAAATTAAAAATCAAAGTCAAAATAAATTATAGTATAAACAAAACATGCAAGTCTCAACAAAGAGAGTTATTTTAGAAAAATAGATCATTTTTATTTGAGAAACCAACATCTTATTTACAAAACATCTTTAAAAGATAACTTTTATAATCAATTAGATCAACAAAATGTCACAAATAGAAAAAATTTCATCATTATTCAAGTTGAATACTCATATTCTACACATAAGACTACAAGAAACAATCATCAAAAGATGTTAAACTTGACAAACTTTAGATAATCTATTATAAATGATAATACAAAACTAGATATACCTATGTTACCTAAGAAATATACTCGACCATCAAAGAAAGTACCATTAGTCTATCTGCAAAAGTCATGCTATCTCAAAGAAATTACATAGAAGAGAGAGATAAATGATTGATTTTACAATGTATAAGTCTTTAATACCTGTGTTTTTCCTCCTCTTAAAATGAATCCTTGATTTCCTTTTATACTTAAAAAATTGGTTGAAATAAGTTGTAACTAACCTTAGTTAGTTACTTGTTAACTTAAATTATTGACTTTTAAAAGCTAATTAATATTGGCAGTTATTAGTTAAGATTTATTTAAGACTTAAAAGTCTTAAGAAATCAATTATTTGAAAATAGATAAGATATTTCCTAACAGGTGGGGACCCTTTAATCAATTAATAATAATAATAAGAAATACATATTTCAATAAATAATAAGACAACTCAAAGTTAAATGATATCCTTATCTATATTAATTCCATAATGCATATAATCAAAATTGCTTATATATATATATATATATGTATGTGTGTGTGTGTGTGTGTGTGTGTGTGTGTGTGTGTGTGTGTGTGTGTGTGTGTGTGTAATTAAAAGTCTATTATGCTTCTAAAATATTATAACCAAAGTATCAAAATCTAAAAGTTACTTAAATATTATCAACTTAAAAGTTCAACTTTAAAATGAAAATGTATATTTTTGATGATCAAGAATCATCAGAATCATATATGACTTCAATCATAGGCTCACCATTTTCATTAAAACATTCATTATATTCTATTTCAGCTATAATAAATTAGACCAATTTCAATCTTAAATCACTTTCAAAATCATCTATCTTCAATTTAACTCACTTCAAAACTCTGATTTCTGTTGGAGTATCTGATTCATCCTGACTGTTTAAATGTTTTTTGGAAGTAGTTGGATGTATGACAACAAGTGAACTTTACAAACTGAGCTTCATGCACCCTATAATAGGTATTTTTTGAGGTGGTATAGGCTCACTAGAACAAGAAATCAAGTCAAGATTCATAAAATTCTTTGCATGGGCTATCTCATTGGCTAGATGTGTTGGTTCATTAACATTATTTAGTCTTTCTTGACTAGGTGATTGAATAGGTAGTTGGTTTGGATTATTCTACAAATGATGGGAAGAGATACTATGGTATTGAGATCTGGCTCCTAATATATGGCCATAAAAACCTCTAATTTCTCTATGATTTACAAGGTTAAATGGTAAATTATTTTTCACATTCCAAAATTTAGGGTCAGTGGTATCAAAATAGATAGACATTTTGGATATTTTATTGGCATATATAGGGCTCAACCATTTAGACCTAAACCCCCTCTAGAAAATTGCCTATTTGGTGCCTTTTGATTCATACTACCAAAAATTTTATTCCTTTCCCAACTTCTATTATCATTATCCCTATTTGAATCTAGTTGGTCCCAGCTAGACATTCTATATATTTTTTAAAATCTAATTATTATATGACTGAGTATCAACATGAATATATCAATTATGTAAATTAATCTATGCTTCTATATTTCTAGCCTTCAATCACTTTATGAACATTTCAAGCTATATCAATTGAACAAATGAAGACTCCCAACTATCTAAAACTGAACTATTTATATGAAAAACTTCTAACTATGTCATGTCCTATTAAATATTCAAAATCGAATACATAATAATAAAATTATATACTTCATAATTTTATTACCCATATAGCATTTGATTCTCACTACACAATTGCCTTCTTAATATATGCATTATTCACAACTACAACTACACATATTTCTTATTAATTGATAATAAATCCATAATTTTGAAAGAAGTTCCATTAAATAAACTACATGTATTTCCCAAATTGGCATAGAATCCAAAACACCAAAAATAATTTTAATAGAAACCTTTCACACAATATAAACATCTGACATAGACATATCCTTTCCAAATCATTATTTCAAAACTAAGAAAATAACTTATCATAACTTTTCCAAAACTCTCAATCATTTCTTATTGTTCTTTAAATATCCATAAATTTGAAATAAAACCCATAAAATATATATATTGCATGCAAACAACTATATCAAAATCTTTCAATAAAGTTTCCTCACAGTATATCCATAATCACTTTCAAATCCATCAAATATCTCCATGAAAATAAATATATAGAGCTCATTATTTATTCCAAACCTCCAACATAACTTCAAGAATCAATTGATAAAACTAAAATTACCACTATAAGAACAAAATCAAACTAGAAACCCAAAACTAAAATTTGTATACTCACAAGAAAATCTCCTTTATTCGTTCACAAAATACCATTCGAGTATACTTATCATTTCATATCTAAAATTGAAAATCTTTAGAATTTCTTAATTTTAACTTCAAAAACCAAGATGAATATATTTATATCAAAAATGAAATCCACTTTTATCATCAATATCTCATGCATAGAAATGATATGATAAACCAGAAAGATTTCCAACTGTCATTTTCAATAATAATTCCAAGATTTATGCATGTAATAGATTTTAAACAAACAGTTTAAAATACTAAAACTTATTGAAATATCATGCAGAGCCAAAAACTATTTTTTTTTTCTCCATGTAAACCTATCATAGTGAAAAACTATAATCATATCCTTCATAACTATTCACTTTCATCAATGGTGTGCCTGTTTACACTTGCATACAACCTCTTGCCTGTAATTTATTTAAATCTATCCTGGTAGAGTGTAGCTTCCATAACAAGCTTTGTAAATGACTAAAAAATGAAAAAATAAAGCTATTTGTAACCAAAAACCCATGTATTAACTACCTATGCCTATGTGCATCCACCACATTGGTTACTTAATTTGAGGTAGATTGTTTAGCCAACTGTTAATTCATTTAGCATGGCTTCCAAAATTAGTTATGAAAAAATTACTTACTAAACACCAGATAAATCATGTAATTATATGCACGTACCATTTCATTAAAGTCTTTTAAACTACCTTTTATTTCACAGAGATCTTGAAACATCCAACTTATGTAGCAATAAATCTACCAACTAGATTGCCAATTAGACCATTTGAATATTAATAATACAAGCCTCAAGTTCAACAAACATAATATAACCTAGGCATAACTTTATTCCAATTGGTCTTTGAAATAAGTATGCACCCCATGACCATTTTAGAACCTTCAAATTAGGTACACCACCTTCGATGAATATTTACCATAGGATAGTGTATAGATTTAGAAACTTAGAACCACTTAGGATATTGATAATCCTTAGGAATATAATATCTTAGGTTTAAATATAAACCAAACTCAATTTATGGCAAAAATTATATAATGTCACTATTCTAACTTGTCATCAACATGATAAAGCCTTATACGTACTTGTAATTAAATTTCAAATGAACTAAATGAAAACATTTTATAAAAAATCCATAGAATGCCTTCAAAAACCATATGGAACATTTTTTTTCTTAAACTAAAAATAGTGCCATAAACACTCCAATTGAAATCAGTTTGATCAATTCTATCAATTGAACCCTCGTGGCTAAAAACAAACATTAACAATGATTATATATATATATGCAAATTTTATTCATTCAACCATAAATGCTTTTTTAAACCACTACAAGATAGATATGAATTCATAAGAAAATTATTACCCAAATCATTCTATTAAAAAAATGCATATTCATAATATTACCAATTGAATTAGGTCCCCAATTGTAGTTTTAGATTATATGACTAGTTCATCACTATGGTAGTTAGGAGTATGAGTTTTCAAAAAATTCTAGGGGTATGAAAAATAGGCATAACATAATCATTATAGCATTGGCATAAGTTGACTGCATATGAATGGACATAGTAATCTGAGAGAAACTTTATGTTTCCCCCACATCTTGGGTGGCACCACATGTGTATCCAAAGGTGTAGACATAGGAATAGTATCAGTGGTAATAGTTTGAACAACTATGATGTAATGATACCTCCAAGTGAATTAGTATAGATGAGGAACTCATGTTTTTATTCATTATTATTTTCATAAAAGCATTTTCAAATTTTATGTGCATATAAAATTCGTCAAGAGGATTCCTAGGAAGTGGAGATGGATGAGGAGGAACATTATGATGACCTCCATTGTGTACTATAGGATGGTTCACCCTACCTCTTTGGATAGTGGAAATGTGGATATATATAATACATAGATGATATTTATCACAACCTCAAGGTGGGACCAAGTAAGGCACATATGAATGTACTTGGGACTCCATATTCATATAAGATGTACTACTAAAGAGGTTTAATAAATTTTCATCATTAATTTTAGCCTTAGTATTATTGTACATGGATTTGATCCATTTCATTACATTGTAAAGAGATATATTATATATTTCAGGCCAACAACATGTAATTATAACAATCATTGCTTGAATTAGAAAAAAAATACACTAAATATCCATTATATCCCCCATACAATGTCTAGAATAATAAACAAACCACCCACATAAATATGTGAGGAATTTTTATAATTTAAAAATGGGTTTTTTTATAGAAATTGGTAGATAAATGAAACCTATAAATTAATTGGAAAATAGGCATACTATTCACCCTCTGTGTAAATAACTAAAAATAGTAAATCATAAATTCTATAAAATCCATATGGTATTTGGGCAAACAAAAACATTTTTTATCCACTCAATGCTGCTATAAAAAAACCTTATAGCATTTGAAAAATATATCAATTTTAGAACAAGGAATGATCATAATAAAGGAAGACATAATAGGAGGATGAACATGAAACCCTACGGAAAAAGGGAGAAATCATTATATTTTCACCTATAGAGATGGAAACAATATGGAATTAAGTCTAAAAATCAAACCCTAAGGTAGAAATAAGAAAAACCCAGGAAATAAGCATAAAATCCTAAGGTAAACCTAAGGGTTGGCAATGTTAAATCTATATACAATTTCACCAATATGTTTTACCCTATTTTTATTATGTGAGCCTTAATTGGGATAAAAATAAAATATTAATTCAAATTATAAAATATCAAAACTAACCATAAGTCTGAATGTACAAGGTTAGGATTTATTTGACAATTAAATTTGATAAATATAGAAAGTACAACAAAGGGATAAGATACTTATCTTTATCATGTTATGTGCAGGACTAAGATATCTAGTAGGTATTAGGAAAGATAATAAGTTATATTGTGAGTCATTTAGATTAGGTTCTATATCTTTTCTTATACTCAAATGGTATCATCAGCCTCAAGTTGGTACCATTCAAATGCTATGTTTTGAGTTGGATAATTTTGTCCTCATAGACTTTGACCTTAAATTTTGATAAATAACTCTATCACTACCTTTGATGTGTCCTTGTGTGTGATACTAAAGTTTGATTACTTGTGAATTACCCATAAACCCATCTCCTTTACTTCAACACACTTTATCCTCTTCAATATAGTTTAGGCCTTAAAATTGGGGGAAAAAGGTGGGTTGAGCTATGCTCAATTAGTCCCTAATTATTTTATGAGTGTTTCCTACATATCTAATGCTCCAAAGAGGGAAATCAAGTTGCATGTGGTTCTCCCTATAAATTTTATGTATAAATTATGCTTATTCAATGTATGCAACCCATCTCCTTTACTTGTGAATTACCCATAAACCCATCTCCTTTACTTCAACACACTTTATCCTCTTCAATATAGTTTAGGCCTTAAAATTGGGGGAAAAAGGTGGGTTGAGCTATGCTCAATTAGTCCCTAATTATTTTATGAGTGTTTCCTACCTATCTAATGCTCCAAAGAGGGAAATCAAGTTGCATGTGGTTCTCCCTATAAATTTTATGCATAAATTATGCTTATTCAATGTATGCAACCTATGATCTAACATTAAACACTTAGCCAATGGTAACATTGACTTGATTTTTAGGTAATTCAGACTTGGTTAATACCTACTCTTTATGGTTGATTTGAAAATTAGAAGTAGTGAAATACTCTTTAATGTTTAATATCTTGTGTGTGCTTGATAGACAAGTGATTTATGATAAATAAACCTAAAATTATTTAGTATTTATATATGCCTATCTAGTTAATTTATTATGCCACCAACATGATAATAAGATGGGACAAACCATAGGAATGTTTTTATTTTGTAATTTGATCATTGTTTGGTAGGGGATGAACCATTATATTCAAACATTATTATCTAAATAATATGTTCTAAATCTAATTTTTCCATTCAAAAGATAGGAGTAGTGATTTGATGACCTCAAGATGTATGAGTAAGAAAATAGTTGGTTTGGCATAGAATATAGGTTTTCTTTAGATGACTAACATCAAATTGGAAGGATTGGACCCATAGATAGCATGTACGTGTGAGAGTATAGAGAATTATATTTATATATTTGCATATAATTCATGTGGGGTAAAGGTAGGCTATAATTTTTAAGTGTATAATACGAAAGTTTAGTATCTAAAATAGGGTACTTTATCTCTCATTTGAGCATGGATTAGAGGATGAATGCTTTGGAGTTATCAAGTCAAAATTACTTTTAATAAGATTGGACATAGGGTTTGAGGATTTTTTTAATATTTTTGAATATTTCATGTGTAAAAGTCAACCTTTAATGGAAATCATTGTGAGGTTTATGTTTTATAATGAAAAGTAAGCTAATGTGACTATGTGAAGGATATGTGCAATGCATTTTATTGTATTATTCTTTGTTTATGTAGATGATGATGATGATGATGTGTGTGTGTGTGTGTGTGTGTGTGTGTGTGTGTGTGTGTGTGTGTGTGTGTGTGTGTGTGTGTGTGTGTGTGTGTTTTGATTTGTTGATTAAGTTGATGTGTGTTTTTTTATCTTTATGTTTTTTTCTCATTTAACATGGTTCTCAATGATCTCTTTTTGTGACTTGGGTGATTTTTTAAGTCTTCAATATTAAGTGATATTTTGGTGTTGGGAGTGTAAGTGTCCTTATTTATTTTCACATAATCTAACTTTCACATGCCTAAGAGAGATAAATAAAAATTAAAAAAGTTTTGTTTTGTTATCAAGATCTTGTTTGAATTAGATAATGAAGATTATGTTTTTTAATGGTGGGGAACATCTCTTTAGAGCATGTGGAGGCCTAGTTTGAGGCTAACAAATTTTTGTTTGACAAGAATGTTGTTAAAATTAAGTGTTTAAAGATTAATAAGTAGTTGAAATAAAATATCCAAAACGTTCTTTATGAAATTTTATATTGTGAGTTATCTAAACACTTCACACATAGTTAGTGGTGTATGTGGTCAATTAAAGTGGAAAATTTGGTAAAAAGTATGCTTGAATCAAAGATAAATTGAAGCATTATAAATGATTGTATAAATAAAAACCGATATTTATTTGTGTATGGTGGAGAGGCGTGTTCAATAGATAATTTATATAACTATTAATTTTGACATATTCGTGTTGAAAGGAGTTAGAATTTTGTTTTTTCTAAGAACCTTAAAGGCCATTTATAGTGAAAATTCCTATTTGGATAAATATGTTCATGGTTTATTAGGGAATTTTAGACATGAGGATGAGTATTGTTAGCCAATTTTTTCTACCATAAGATAGAATTATTAAAAACTTTGTCTACCAAGATTTAATCTTGTTGATATCTTCATAAGTAACCTTTTGTAATGCATGTTATCATAGTTTAAGGTAAATTTGGCAAGTTTAAGGTAATGGCTCATATTAGTTTGTGTTTGGATAGTTATGTCATGTCTTGGTCAAGATGGTTCAAAAGGTATTCAAGGTTTAATAAGTCTTGCTAGGTCATGTGACATGTGTAAAAAAAACCTTGTAGTATCTTGGTCTATACAAGTGCCCAAAATATGTGAGACACTCATTCTAACATTATAACCCATTTAAAATGCTTTCTTGTCCATTTTTTAACATTAAAAGAAGGAATATGGTAATATATGTCATTAAAATGGTTGGAAATTTATTTTTTCACATTACTCACATCCGTAAAATCATGGAATATTCCATTAATGTTGCTCCACAAGGTTTTCAAGCAAGAAGATGACAATTTTCATGGAAAAAGACAGGTTTTTTAGAGGGTTTTTATAAGTTTTAAAAGTGAAGTTAATTTACAATAAATTAAAATTCCTCATCCATCTCCATTAATCCAAAATCCATGCTTTGGGGAGATTTACAAGTCCAAAAATGAAGAAAGCCTATGCATCTCTCTTATCAACTTCCTTAGCGGCCCCAAGAGGGTCAACAGTTTTTAGTTGGTGTGTAGAGGAGATAGATTTGGATTAAATTCACTTGGTTTTTGATGGGGGTACTTATGAAATTAAAATATATGTTCATATTTATCATATTTATGGCTCTTCCTCTATGAACAATCATTAATAAGTAAAGGAGTATAAAAGAGACTTAAAATCCTACCATGGGTCAGTTTTCCTCAAGTGCAGAGTTTTGAGGTTAGATGGATGTGTGATAATATTTTTAAATAATATATTAAACATTATTTTACCCCTAAAATAATATTTAACTCATTTTTATTCATGTTCAAGTCTATGGTGTTGTCAAATAGTATTGATCTAATGGTTAGTTTAAGATAGTTTAGTTGCAGGGTCTATGAATTATCTTGAATATGTTTAATGAATTAAATTAAACATAAAATAGTTGACACAACAAAATTTAAAATATACCAACCATATTAAAACACCATTGAGTCAATGATCCTCAAGATAGAGAGGGTTTTTTTCATATATAATTAGACTATGTGAATCAATAGATATGACTGAGAGATGTCTCCTCAAGTAGGGTTTTATTTTCATTATTCACATTATTGAATTGAGGAGGTCATAATTATAAAATATTTAAGATAATATTCATGTATCTCAAGATTTATATTCTATTTTCAATATTTCACCTTCTTCAATTCCAATCCAAAGGAGGTTTGTGAACATACAAGTCTACAGACCTATAGGTCACTTTTGGAATTAGAGGCTTGTTATTGGGAAGTAGATATAGCCTTATTTAAAATATTTTATAGTTTTATATTTCCCTCTAATATATATATATGTGTGTGTGTGTGTGTGTGTGTGTGTGTGTGTGTGTGTGTGTGTGTGTGTGTGTGTATGTATATATATATGTATATATGTATATATACATATATATATATATATACATATACATACATATATATACATATATGTATATATATGTATCTATATGTATATATATGTGTATATATACATATAGATACATATATATACATATATATACATATATGTATATATATGTATGTATATGTATATATCTATATATATATATATATATATGTATATATATGTATATATGTATATATATATATATATATGTATGTATATATATATATATATATATGTATGTATATATATATATATATATATGTATATATGTATATATATATATATGTATGTATATATATATATATATAACTTGAGATCCAAAACCCTCATACTAATGGAAAAGAGATGAAGTCTAAGAGTAGACAATGCATGCAAGCATGTGTACAAGAAATGAGCTTGAGAAGAGAAGAAGTGTGAATAAGACTTGAGTTGAAAGATTTTAATAAAATTATATAAAATATAAAATAACTTAATATAATCTTAAAGGAGTCTTTTTTGACAATAAAATATATCAATTTCCCTAATTTATGGATGATCTAAAACCATTAAGGACATAAGAGGATAATGAGAAAATTGAAGGTTATCCTAGGGAAACCAATATGGAATTGGTTTATTCTTCATATATAGGACTCAAAAATGTGAATTGTATAAATATGAATATCACATACACATTATAAAATTCCACTGAAGAGAAAGATATATGTAGCTGCATGCACTCAAGGAGAAGAAGGTATCTTGCCTAAACAGACTATGTTAAACTAGGAAGAAGACTATGGGGTTTCAATAGAGATATAAAGTGATTATGACCCAATAAAATTTATATAATGAATTTATAATAAATATATATTTATATACATACATTCATCATGGTTCAGTTGAGCATAATAGAGAAGTAAAACATAGTGAAATGAGGGTTTAGGCCTAACTAACAACCTTCAGGCCTATTTTAAGGTAGTGGGAAAAAATGGAATGTTAGGTATGTGTTTTTAAGTCAATAAGTATGTATATGATCCATTAAAAACATGAAAAAAACATAATATATTTCAATAACCTCCAAAATGTCTAAAATTCTAAAAATAAGAAGTCTCCACACTTGTAGTCTAGGAGCCAAATTAAAGACCACACATGCCTAATATTATGAATGAGAAGAATGTGTATGATGGTGTGGTGAGCATGGAGGGAACAATTTAAGTATGTGTTTATATACTTATCCATGGAATATAATTATAAAAATACATAAAACAAGATGTATGTAAACTTACAGGTCTACAAACTTGTAGGTCCACACTCTTAAGAAAAAAATGAAAATCTTGCATTAGAGGAGACATTCTGAGCCTTAGGTAGTCCTACCACCATATGAGACTTATAATTGATATTTTGAGATAATTTAGGGTGACACATATGTATTTATATATCATCAAATGTCCTTATGAAAGGGATAAACATAGTCAAATGCCCATTAAGTCTAAAATTACCTAAATCATGCTTTGACCCTCAAGGATAAATGTACAATTTCAAGTGCATGTAATTTTAGGAGCATTATAATGGGATTATATGTAGATTATGGAAAATGTTTCCAATACATTATGAACACTTCTATGGTTCAAAGTGAGTATGGAAGGTATGTAAAGCTAAAGTCATCTTTTTCAAGCTAAGGAATCACAAAGTAACCCAAGAAAATTTCTCCTTCACATGTTCACTCATGTGGGAAAATGCATGGTGTAAAATGAAATTTGTATGTGTTTTATATGCCCTAATACTCAAATATAATGTAATTTTTATCTCCTTTAAAGCTTTGTATAGTATGAACCATCCTTAAGAAGACTAGGCACTTAAAATTGCCTTGAAACACTCCTAAAAACTTGAGAAGGTATGGTTTGATGCTCAAAACTTAATGGAGGTTTTACATGGGTCTAATAAACATTTTGAGGTGAGGGATAGCTCCATCCAATTCCATATTTTCTAATAATATATAAGGGATAGTTTATTAACTTTAATAACCATATTTAAGATGGCAAGCATGTCTAAACCCTTCTTCAACCCTTAAAAGAACTGAAGAGAGACAAAGTGAACTAAATGAATTCAAGTGGATCTATTTGGATATTATATGGTAAATATGACATGAATGGGTCTCATAGGCATATAAATAGGCCATTTTTTAGCATGTTTAAGGTACTATTGTACATAAATAGGCTTAGAAATGATTGTGGTACGTTTGGAAATGTAGGTTTGGGTGGCTCTTCATGAAATCTAACTGAGTGAAGCCTAATAGAGTTTATTAATACCATATATGAACTTTATAAGACATTATAATATTCCATCCAAGCCTTCATGAGATATATCAACTAAAATTTATGGTTTTCAAACCAATTGTAGAGAAGTAGAGAAGAAAAATCAAAGAGTCTCAAGGCACCTATGAAACTGGCAAAAATTGGACAATATGTTGTAGGTCCTATAATGATTGGCATACTTAAAACATTAGTATATAATATTCTCACATATGAACAAGTGCCAAAAATAAGGATAAGCTGCTAGAAACCAACCAATTGACTTTATTAATCTTCAATAAAGAAGAAGAGCATTTTCAAGAGGGAAGGGTCATGTGTTATTCCTATGCCAACTTCATGAAACTCATCATTACTCAACATGAAAACATGTTGAGATATCCCTTAGGACTATTTATAACCTCTTTTCTTATTGTAACTACCCTCATGATGGATGACACCTATCATAAGTAACTCTAATGTCTTCTCTCTCTCTCCTTTCTCACTTTCTCTATAAGTATGCCTATTTTTTGGCATTTGTAAGGATCCTCCACCTAAGTATGGAAAATCCCTACTCATTTTTATGCATTGGATCAATAAATACTACTAGTTTTACACCCTTATTTGATTGTACTTTGTGTGTATGCATGGATAGTTGATCATGTTAAGTGATTTAATTAGTCTTCCTTGACATGTTATCATATTTGAACACCTATATGTAGTTTGAAATCTTCTTTTACAAGTCATGTGAAGTGTTAAACTTAATTTTAAAGGTTTAGTGAGTTTTCATATTCATTATTGTCATTTTATACCTCTTGATTAGTGCTCCTATCCTAAGAATTTATCATAACCTCCACATTGAAATGATGATGTAAGAGATTCATATTGGGATTAGTGTATATTTAGATTAGTAATATGGTCTACATGTGTAAACATAGTTGGTTGTTAATGGTAAATAAATTTGGTGTATCACCTCCCTATGTATGTTTATTTCATGGTATCCCTCTCCCTTTTCCTTACAAGTTGGTAGTGTAGAGTTTTGAGCCTAGTTGATACATCAAGGGGAGCTATCTATATAATCTATAGATTCAATATACCTACTAGGCCACCCATAGCCTAGGATTGTATCCATGTTGACCCAAATTGGGAATTCTTGAACAACCTTCAAAGGGTGAAAATTTGGGTGATAATAATTATCTAAATCTACTCACTCTTATGAATAGATTGATTGTGAAGAGCATTAAAAATAAAGCTACACAAGTTTGGTGAGGAAAATAAATTTTGTTAAGATGGATTCTCCTACTAAAATGGAATTAAGATTTCCCAAATATAATTAAATTAGAGAAAATTTATTGGTTGAAAATAATTCTAAAAGGAAGGGAGGACCTAATCAAGGAGATGTCACTAGAACCCATAATAAGCAATGAGGGCATTTGATTTCCCTATATAAAGGATAAAAATACTCATGTGAGTTTGGGGATGTGCACATGGGAAATTATCTAAGTGAGTAATATCTTTAGAAGGAAGATGGATGAATCTTGAAAGATGATATGGAAGATGGTGTGAGAACCACAAGTGGTGAATAAATATCTGAATCTAACTCACTAAAAGATGAAACCCGCTAACAACTATATTTTGAATAAGAAATCGATCAAGACAAGTTTTAGGTAAGTGGAGTATATTTTAAAGGTAGTGAGGGCATACTCTTGGAATAAATTATATTCTAAATTTTTTCATTAAATAAGAGTGATTAGGTAGGCATAATAATTTCATAATGAAGTGGAAGTATGAACACTACATTGTCAATAGGAGTTGTTAGTGCATAGGGTTTATTAGCTGGGGGTAATATTCCAATAGAAAACATGATAGTTTTTAGTTGTGGGGAAATACACAAGGGAACATTGTACTAATTTTATTTTTAGGTTGATAGGAAACTATTGGATCTTGTGGAGGTGTGGCTTTAAGAAGCAACACATGGTAAAAAGAATAATGGTAATTTATTTAAAATTTTACTATGAAATGTAGATAAATTTACCTGAGTGAAAGGTAATTGAGGATGCCAAGCATCATATAAATAACATGAAATTACATAGACACAACTGGGGTGGATGTATCAGATACAAAGTCAAGCTAGATTATGACAACATTTTTAGATTGTGCACAAACATGGTATCAAAATATTGGCCCAAGTCAAATATTAGTCGACTTTGATTTGTTGAAAAAAACATTTTAAAAGTAATTTCATATACTAAATTTTGAGAAATAAATAATTTTTACCTTAAAATAGATTAATAAGGATAGAAGTTAGAGGTGTGATGTATGTTTTAAAACATAATTATTAAAATTTTCATATGAAATTGACCTAATATAACATGGGAAATGGTGTTCTAGAGGATAGGTTGAAACATTTAAAATACAAATGGAGATGGAAAATTTTGTATATGCATGTATAGCCTTAGATGCTATGCTCAATATCAAAATGGCTAAGAACTTTGATATATTGATAAGACTATTGTTATAAGTCTAGAATTTAAATTTAGAAACACAATTGCATAATCAATCAACAGGTGTTATGCACAAAGGAAAAAAATCATTGTGGTGTAGTGACTATGAGTCAAATGATGTTACAAAACATAATTGAATAAATAAAAAGGTAAAAAATGGTGATATTTTAATATGAGTTATGTAAAGGTGACACATAAAATTATAGGATCTATGACACTTACAATTTTTTGTTGTTGCATTGAACCAATCAAGTCATTGTCATGTGTTAATATAGGATCTATGATACAAATACTCATGACACATAAAATTATAGGGTAATTGATGAGATAAAGTATGAAAATGAAACAAACTATGAAAAAATACCATTGCATTGTAAAAACATAATCAAGGTGTTTTTAAAATCAATTAAATTGTAACCAACCTTAATTTATAGGGTTTAACCAAAACTAAGGTAATAATTAATACCAATACCAAGGTGGTATAAATAATTATAACCAAAGGGAAGGATATTATCGATGTGAAATATATTTTGGATGTAGAGGAAGAGGCATAGGTAGTCCCAGGTGTGGTCATAACCTATTTTAAGTTTAGTGTTAGATATTACCAAAGAGATTGTATAAAGTATCAAACTTATGGAAATTATAGGGGTGATCACAAGAAATAGATTTATGTCAAGTTATGTCAAAAAATATGAAGAGTATGACGCCAATAAGGCCACTTGAGTTATATTTTTAGACTTAGTTTATTTTGGATTCTTTAGGTGTTTAGGATGATTATTTAATTTATGTTGGAGTGGGCCACAATCTAAGATCAACTAGATAGGGTCAAATATAATAGGCTAAATATTTAGTAGTGAAATCTAAATAAAAACTCAAAAGATGAAGAAGCTTATTTTCACAACAAAAAGTTGCATTAATATTCATTGTTTAAAAATTACATAGGAATGTATATTATATAGTGAGGAATTAGGTCACCCAAAAAGTTAATTAACTCAACTCATAATTATAAAATAACTTAAAGGACATTTCTCTTAATGACCTATTATTAACCTAAGCAAGCTATTAGACTATGCAGGTAACACCATATAGTGAGAAAAAAACCTACACTAGGACCCCACCTTAATTGTAGCTTAAGTGGGTAGAAGAATTGGGTCCTGATACAGAGGCTTGATGAGGTAACTAAGTATATAGATATGATCCCCCATAGGAGAAATAAGATGGAGCTACTTAAACCTCAAAAAGAGCCCAAAAATGAATATATTTGATCTTGATGAAGGGTTTGGTGAATATATCAATAATTTTTTCCATTATCTATATGTATCAAAGATCAATGACCTTCTCATGAATGAGATCTAGAATTAAAATCATGTGAACCTTGACATGCTTGGTCCATTGATATAGGACTAGATTTTCATAGATCTAGATTATTCTTTGCTTATCATAGAAGATGACCTTTGGTCCTCAAAACTAACTTCCAAACTCAATGAGAATCACCTGAAGCCAAATAACCTCAATGGTAGCATTAACAAATCTTATATATTATACCTTAGTATAAGATAAATAAATAGAATTTTGATTCTTTCTTGACCAACTAATCAGACTTAAACCAAGGGAGAAATTATATCATAAAGTAAACTTATGATTTTGCATATCGCTAACCCAATCCAAATTTGTATAACCAATCAAGTAGATATCGATGCCTACTCCATAGTTAATCCCAAAACTATGAGTACCCTAAATTTAATGGAGAATCCATGTAATTGATTTATAGTGTAGCTCATGTGGTTCATGTATAAATCTAGAGACTATTCCCACTGGATATGAAATATCATGTCTAGTGTGCATAAGGTAGATGAGACTACCAACATATTGTAAATATGAGGTAACATCAACCAAAGGATATGGAAAATAAACCTTAAGAAACAAACTAAATATAAAATTAGTCATGGTTGGCTTATAATCAACCATGTTAAATTGTGTAAGTAAATCAAGAGCATACTTGGATTGTGCAACAGTGATCCCAAGGTCAGATTGAGAATTTCAATCTCAAGGAAGTAATACAATAAGACCAAGTCAATCATTGAGAAACTATTAGACAAATTAGTTTCACTATTTTTATGGTACATGAAGAACTCCATGTTATCAATAGGTCATCCACATAGAGAACCAGAAGTAACAGTGAATTATCCTATCATTATATGTAAACATTCAAATTAGAATGGCATTTAGTGAACCCAACCAAATGATTAAATTATTATATCTTGGTATATAAATCTCAAGGAGCTTATTTGATGCCAAAAATATATTACCAAATTTTATAAACTAATTTTTAATCTTCCATAAATCCTTATGGTTACTCCACATATATTTCTTCTTTGAGGTGATTATGAAGAAAGGAACTCTTCACATCCATCTGATGAACATCTTAGATATGTGTTATGGTAATGGTGAGATATATTTGGATTGATTTCATTTGTTAACTTAGGGTGAAAATTTTGGTATATTCAATGTCAGGTACCTAAGAAAAACCCTAGGCTACCAAACATGCTTTGAACCTATCTATAAACCTATTTGCTATAAAATTTATTCGATAGATCCACCTACATTGAAAGATTTTTATTCACTTAGGAAGATGGACTAAATTAAAAGTGTTATTCCTTAGTAAGGAATAATATTCCTCGTCCATATTAGTATCCCACTTAGTATTACCTGATGTCTCATGAAATTATTATGGATCAAAATTAGATGCAATGAAATCATGTGGGACATTATGAAATTGTGAACAGGTTTACCTAGTGTTTGATGGATCTCCAACCCATTTCCATCACTTTGTATTTTATATATATATATATATATCCCAAAGAGGACCAGTGATCAAAGATTTAAGAGGATATTCCTTATCATTTGAAGATATTCTAGGAGAAGGAGGTGAATCCTTATCACTACTTTCATCATCAAAACTAGAAGAAGAATCTCGATCATTAAGAAGTGGCTCGGGCAATGTCATCAAATCACAATGCATATAAGGAAGAGGAAGCAATATCATGTGCAGAGTCTTAAGGACCCTCTAGAAAATGAACACTCCTCTCAACTAAAAACTCATGAGTGGTGGAATGGATAAGCTTTTATCCCATAAAACCCTCGATATATCCAATGACTATGAAAAGCTAACTTTGAGGTTTTATTGACTTACATTTCTTCTTCAAATGAAGGCCATAATAAGAGATCCAAACACTTAAAAGTCATTTATTTTGGGTTTCCAGCTAATCTAAGATTTAAAAGGAGTGACTCATTCAATTCTTTATGAGGAACTTAGTTTTGCATACAACACACAATTTGATGGCCTTGGCCTAATACTAAGGTATAAGAGACTTGGAGTATGGCATAAAATTGGCCATTTATTTCAAGGACCTATTCTTTCACTCTATAATACCATTCTTGTTGAGTACTATATGGATTTGTACATTGTATTTTGATCCTCTCTCATGTACATAACTGCTCAAAATGGTTACTGAGATAATCACCACCATTATCAATGTTCAAAATCTTGATGGCTTTACCTAACTAATTTTATACAAGTACATTGATGTCCAAAAAATGATCAAACACCTCTAATTTCTAATAAAGAAAATATACCCAAGTATGCCTCAAAAAGTCATCAATGAAATTAATTGTGTAATTTGTCTTGTTGAATGAAATTTTTGTAAATAGACCAACAATGTCATTGTGTAAAATTTTTAATATAAATTTATCTCTCCATGATTTTCCCTTGACATACTTGTCCTTAGGATTCTTACCAAGTATGCAACCTTGGAAAAATCTATCAGAAAACTTGACTCTTAGAAACATTTAAACTATGTCTTGACCATTGAGTTACTCCACAAAGTGATATTTGATATGGTTGAATTGTTCATGCCATAATTTACTCACCCCATCTAAATGAGTGAGTAGTGCAATAGAGAGTTGATCAAGAGCAAAATGTGAGAAAGTATACAATAATGATTGGTTATCTACTTTACTAAATGCAATAATGGATTTGATGTTTACTTCCATAATATCCATGTAATTAGGGTTGAACTCAAATGCCTTGCCCTAATCAATGTGAGTGATCTAATAAATAAATAATAGATTGGTCGATAAAAAGGGAACACATGAACATCATGAAATGTCACATTATTCACTTTAATATATCCGCTCCCACTAACTTTTGTGGAAGTATAATCACCCAACAAGGTGGAATTCATATAACAAGTCTCTAAAGATGAGAAAATGTCATGTGATTAAGTCATGTGGTGTGATGCACTAGAATCAATTACCCATTTGGAAGACTGGGATGCAACTGCAAAAATGCTTTGCCCTTATCTTAATCCTTCTTACTATACATGGCCTTAGAATACTCTTATGTTAATGAAATATATTTAGAAGACTTAGTGACACTGATGTTGTGCTTCTTGATCATTTTATCTAGTTTGTTAATATGTATCTTCATGCATTTAGATTCATCATGCTTGGATTTATTTCAATAGCCATATGTGAGTCTCTCTTTCTTGGGTTTCTAATTTGAAGAGGAGAACTCTTTTGATGCTTTAGACGTAGCATCAATTTTTTGACCCTTTCTTTGTTTTGGGTCCTTTTTGTTTTAATTATTTTCCTTGCTACCATAAGCCTTATGTTTGTCATGACTCACAATTAAGGCATGTGATTTATATGACTTCAATGCATCCATTATAATGAGCTTGTATTAATCCTAAGTTAAATCAACAAATAATTCATCTAAGGATGACATAGTCAATGTAGTTCCAAGGGAATTCTTGGTGTCATGGAAGATATGAATGAAGATAGATTATTTGGATCCCAACTTGGCAAGGATGGAAAGAATCAATTAATCATCATTTTTGTCAATGCCACATAGTTCCAACTATAACCTAAGTGATTTAAAATTTGTGAATAATTCATGTACCATATCAAAATCATTTGGGCTAAAAATAATGATGTCATTCTCCAAATTATGACCTATCATTATGTCCTACTTCCCAAAGAGATTTTCCAATATGAACCAAAATTCATTAGGAGTAGTGGCAGATTCAATATGAAAGAGGAGGTCAAGAGACATAGACATGCATAAAAGACCATAAGATTCATAACTTATGTTTTACCACTTCACCTTATCTACCTCAGGTGTCTATTATTTTTTTTACCCATTGTTATTTGATGTAAGCCTTTGCTGAACAAGTAGATTTTCATTTTGACTTTCCACTCATGATAGTTAAATAGTGCAAGAATTAGAATAGAACTTAGATCAATGGTGAAAAAATTAAATATGTGCTAAAATAATAGGAAGATACAACCCATAAATTTAAAGAGGTTCAAATATATAAGGAATTAAAATATTACCAATGTGTATATCTCTAAAAACTCACACTTTAAAAACAAATGTCACCTCAAAAGGAGTAATAGGCTAAAAGTTATGTGCATTGAAGTTATGGATGGTAAGGGCAATCTCCACTTTTCAAAATTTTATATTTTTTGGGTGGGAAAATTTTTGTTGAAATTTTTTTGGAATCAATTTCTCACAAAAAAAACTTATGCCTTTTTGGATCAAAATTTAAGTGAATTTGGGTTGGAAGTATCTGGGGGCCTAACTCCCATGTGACCAGGGGATAAGATCTATTTTGGGTATTACACCATAACTTTGATTGATATGATTTATGGGAGAGTGAAATCATCCAAAAAATTACTCCATTTTTAAAATGAATAGTATCATTCTCCACTATCTTAAATTTTGCAGTCTCTCACATGTCATAAAGTACAAATTGGCCAACAAGGATTTGATTGTGCTTAGGTAGGGGTCAGAGTCTGGATGGTTTGTGTGTAGAGATGTCAGAGTCCACCAAGTTTTTATTCACATTTTTTAGTGTCCATGGAATTTGATATCATAATCATCAAGTTCTTTTGGGTGTGTGATCAAGGTTGTTAGGTTCTATTAAGGTTACATGCAAGGCTATCAGGTTTTGACAAGGTTGCAAGCAAAGTAGTCAAGTTTTATTATATTTTCATGTAAGGATACTAATGTCTATAGGATATAATTTCAAAGGTCATAAAATCTATTAGTCATTGGGATCTGATGAGTGTGTTCACAAAGACCCAAATTTTTACCAACCACCAAAATTGCCTATGAGGGGTTAAAATTTTATCAAGTTGAAGAAAACTCCAAAAATATAAATTTTTTATGGCTTATCCAAAATATTAAAGAGATCCACTTCATTTATTAACTAACCCAAAAATTATTTTTCCTCAAAGTCATTGAAAAGTATAGATTTTTATATATTTCAAAAAATGGCATAGAAACCCTCTAAAAATCGCTAAAAAGACTGTCACAAAACTACATCATGTTTATAATCATTCCTAGGGTTTTAACATCTTTTAAATATAATTGAATTGTCTATTTTTCACTTATATACATTGGGTATGCATATTTTCATGGATTTTTAAGAAGCCCTACCAAATCTTAAAAAACTAAAATCAATGGAAATTTGAAGCAAACAAGAATGCATGATCTCATAAAAAAATCAATGGATTCGTCTACCAGTGTAAATCTAATATCATGTCAAAGTGAGTCACAATTTATGATCAAATAGATAGGGTTGAATGCATAAGGTTGATTCTGAATGGAATTGTGAAATTTGAAGAACAACTCTCAAGAGGAAGAATCTTGTCTTCACAATAAAAATTTGCATTAACATTCATTAGCTAAAAATTACATAGGAATGTACATTATATAGTGAGTAATTAGGTTACCCAAAAAGGTAATTAACTCAACTCATAATTATAAAATGACTTAAAGTTCATTTCTCTTAATGACCTATTATTAAATTAAGTAAGCCAATAGACCATGTCGGTAAAACCACATAATGGGTAAATGCCTACACTAACAATTTATTTATGTCTCAAATTAGTTTTTTAGTCATTTTTGACACTTTCCAATTATTTCTTAAAAATTAACTAGAATTTTCAATGAACTCCAGTTCATTGTTTGAGTTCTCAAATGAGTTCCTAAAAGGTGAGCCACACTTTTAGTCTTAATTAAGTGAAATTAAAGTGTATGTATTTTAATTCATATTTTTTATGAAATTTGGGATGCCATAGTTGGGGAGGTTGCATGATTTAGTGGCTTGTTGAACAAGGCTTCTTACATCTTGACCTATTCTTGAACTTAAGTCAATCTTGTTTACTTTACTATTTGTTTTATGTTAGTAGAGGTTCTTGGAAAACCCATCAAAACATGTTAATATAGGGGTGGTAGTGTGAAGTGTCAACATAATTATAATTTATCCATAAACACCAATTAATACAAGTTTTTTATAAATAATTATGGTATATTTATGCAAAATAACATAATATTAATATATCAAGAACCTATACAAATACTATACACGATTAAACGGATATAAGTAAATAAATAATTCGCTACACATATAACAATGATAAAATACATTTAGTGGAAAACATTTCATAACTCTATATTAATCTCTATCACATCATAGCTCTTTTACAATACAAGTGGGAATTATATATAGACCTTTTAAAAGGCATTGTTGCTTCATATTCTAGCTTTTCATTACAAATAAATGAAAGACACTTCACCTTTTGAAGACTCTTGGCATGATTTTAAGTATTAAATACATATAAAAAGAGATACAAAAGAAAAATTAGTGTGTCACACACATTTCTATCAATTAAAATCTACAAATTTATATCCTTGTTTATTACCAACACTTTTCCAAACTTAAATAGTTATCTCATCTCAAGACAAAGTTGTAGAAGTGTGCCCTATGTTGAAGCTAAAAATTGTGCCTACTTTGAGAAAATAGACTAGAATAATAAGTTATGGTAATCACTCAAGGTTTCATTTACCATTTTTCAACCCTTGTGCACTAGTTAGCCACCCTTTTAGTTTTTTAACTAAGTAGTATACTAATCTATTACCCTTGTGAGTTTTAAATAGATTAGCATAACTAGATGGCCACCCTTTATAGGTTTTTAACCAGCCTAGCCACGTTCCTAATTTTCAAAGCCTTCCTATTATAAAATTATATAAAATTAAAAAAATAGAGTGTGCATAGTACCGACAATGAAGGTGGTGAAATAGACTATGTTGGCTATGTTGGATGAGGTTATAGAGATGGTTTCATTTGTAGTGCTAAAAAATAAGTCGATGTTATATAATCTATTGGTGGAAGAAATGGTTGTATTTGATGCATAAGCTAAAAAACTATAGCAACCTTTTTCTAATAAAGGTCCTATTGGAGTTGATTTAGAAGAAAAAATTGAGGCTCATGGATGATGTCTACAATAGAACTATCCAAATGAGACATGTCCTTTTTGAACAATGTCCAATCTATGATAGTTTCTTTGACCATATTAATTAGACTGCATAGCAGCACTTGACATTCATCCAAACTTTGGATGTCCCCATCTTCCATCATTAATACATATCCTTTACATTAGATACTTTCACTTGAATGAATTGGGCTAATTCCTCCATCCTATCTATGTGCCTCCTAGTTTGAATACTTGAAAATGTATTCTACAATATTTCATTTTTCCAAGTTTGTATCTTCAACATGTTCCATGGTAGAGTTGACTTTATCATCTTTTTTTAAATCTAGTGTGGCCTCCTTCCATGTATTAGACAACTGATACTTCAAGTCGATAACATTATGAGTTATGTTATGGGTTTGGTGCATCATAGTGTCTAAGACCTATTCATATTCCTCAAGAAGCTCAAAAATAGCCTTTGTTTTACCCTTAATATTTTGGCCTTACATGAAATTTTTTTTAGCTTTTATGTAACAATTCAATCTTTAGTGATTTATGAGAGAGGAATTAAATTTATTTTCTTATGACATGAATTGGTCACCTAAAACTTGAGTGACCAAGCCATGACATGTAGTATTGATCAACTCATAAGCTTTGGTGAGGTGAATGTTGAGATCAATGTTATCCTTTTTGAGTTGTATCACTTCTTGCTCTAAGGTAGACACCTACTGTATGATGTGTTCTTAAAAGGTAATTGCTCCCTCAATTTAATTGGATATAGGTACTTATGAAACATCAAGTGAGGTTTCTTGTACCATTGTATCCAAGGATAAATTTTAATTCAAATACACCATAGGTGCTTTCTTTATTTGTTCCTTGAGTAGAGAAAATTTTATGTGACACGTGAATGGTGTAGGTATATCCCATAACCATTAGCTAGATATTTGGGGCATGTGTTGTGATGCCTCCTCCTATGGAGCCCCTTCAGTAGAATATGATCCTTAAAATGTGGATGAAAGCTATTGGGTCTTAGGTATAACCACCATATTTAATGTCTCATTAGTCTATTTGGTTGTGCTTTCTTATTGATCCTTATGTTATGCTATAGCCTTAGATTTGGGATTTACCTCAGCCTTGGTTTGAGCCTCATGATCCTAGGTCTACTTCTTCATTTGCTATATTTAGGGTGTAATGTTTATTTTGCCTTATCCTCTTATTACACCTTTTCTACAGCCTTTTTTTAATCATTATTATTTTATGGTTCCTTCACTTCTTGATTTTCTCTCTTGTTATTTCCTCATAACTTCTTATTTCTCTTTCTTCTTCACTTAAACTTCATTGGCTCTTTTATTTTCTTATTTATCCTTTCCCTTGCATTATTACTCTTATGTTATTTATCCTCATTAATATCCTTATATTTATCCTCTTCCTTCTTCTTCTTCCCCTCTACCTTCTAAGCCTTCTTTGTAACAACTTGTTGTGACTTTTATTCTTCTTATTGGACTATGGTAGCTTTTGGTTGTGCTATCATATATATATTTTTGAAGGTACTTGGGTTGTGGTAGATTTGTATCTTCTATATTATACATAAGAGTTATCAAATCAAATTTTGACTATAAATTAGATGATGGGGTTGATTAAATCATAGAAACTCTTCATGTTGTTACCTTATGTCTAGATGATAATGGAGGAATGGTTTTTTTTCAATTTATTATAGGCCTGAACCATCTCCTAAGGTTTTTGTTTCGGCCCTTGGGTTTTTGTTGAATTTTTACCTCTAGTAATGGATCTATAAAATAAACCATCCATTTTTAATTGATGGAGACACTCTAGACAAAAAAATGGGTCCTTTTCCTATGCATTAGAGTCAATGGTGGGTTTTCCTAAAATGGGGAGTGCTATTCCTATGCATTGAAAGATCTTGGAGTTGGATCCTTATGAAACATCTCAGCATAAAGTCATTTATGTGTTTATTATTTCCCAACAATATATACTATTATATAAGGAGGCGGTTGGGTGATATCAACCCACAAGTCTTATCGCACATGGTTCTAGACTTTAAAAATGTGTATTACCTTCCAAAATAAACATTCTTTCTCTTCTTCTTGATCATATACCTCTTTGGCTTTTACTATTAGCATTGACTATAAAACTTTATGTTTGACACCCAACAATATAAGATCACAATCTAAAATAATTTTTGGTACATGTCTGGTTATCTAACCAATATTTGGTGTTATAATACCTATTATTTGGTGGTAGAGGTAAGACATGTCATGTTGTTTCCTTCCACTTATCCCTAAAAACCTATGATGGAGCTAATTCTACCTATGATATTATTTATGCTTGTGCTTCAGATTATGTAAGTAATATTTACTATGCATTTAAAGGCATAGACTTCAAGGGTTACACTAATCTATTAGCAAAGGATTTATATCATAGGACCTATACCTTAGCATCCAACATGGTAATGAATAAGTGGAAAGGAGTGGTTGTTACTTTGGGTAATACTTTGATGTGAATCCCATCATGAAACTTTGTAACATATGCATGTTTCCTTAGGTATTGTAGAATGTCCTTAAGTACTCTATGGTGTGAGATGATAAGGGCTTGTATATCAACCCACATGTGGTTTATCCTAGATAGTTTATTGTATTATTACCCTATTTTTGTCTAATCAAGGTTGGCAAATGCAATCATAGGCCAAAAATATTCATTTGGGTTGACCACACCCTCTAGTGACTTCCACTATGTAAAATAGAGAAGTAGGACCAAAAATTGGTATTATAACACCTATGATGTTTCATTAAGGACTTTATATATATATTTTTTGAACCTAGAATCCAAAAAATCATGCCAAATTGAAGTTCTCATGCATCTTGATCAATCGGTAGGAAACTTTAATGACCCCTTTTAATACCTATCATGCACTCTTGGTGGTCTACTAGAACTATTTGTTGATGCACATAGAGAATACACATAGACATGTCATCCACTATATCAATTAGGATCCCCTTGATTCCATATTACACTTCTCCTTTGTATCCAAATTAATTGTTTGAGCCTTGGGTTTTTAAGTAATAAGAGACTTACCCTGAGTTGGGATTCCTATTGCTTGCACCATAGTTATAGGGTTGATGAAAATGTTGACATTATATGAGAGATGGATCACACCCTCATTATATATGCTGATTATTTTTAGCATCACACCTCATTAAACTACCTAAAATTAGTAATTTTGATGAATTTCTCTACATCAAAACCTCATATAGGGTGTTGTAATGATATGGCTCATGGTTGTGCTTCTTTGGACTGGTCATGGATAAGCATATTAGATTTTAAAACATCAATAAAATCTAAGGGGTATGTATCATTGTATCTAATTTTTTGAAGTGTCAAACCAATTATCATTTCGTCATTCTACACATTTGTGAGAGTGCTTAAAATTTGTGCACAATCTATGGTTTCTACTATAGATGCATTTGAAAAAAAAATTGGTTGGTGTGGCACTATTGAGTAATATGTGTATAATCAATTAAATTAGACTCATATCACAAATTTATCTTGTTTAAAAATGAGTGTAATTTCCTCATGATATTCATTCACCTTGTTATATAGAGTTTTTTCTCAAATGCATTTGAAAGAATGGTTTTAATGTGTTGAGCTGGTTGCACATGATTTTTCCTTGTAAATTAATGTCAACTACTTTTTGGAAATGTAATGGTTGGTATTATATGTCTAAAAACATTGGTCCTTTTGATGGTAGTTATTGATGTGATGTGTCATCTTCTCACTGATCCACTTTCCTTTATTGAACATCCTTTCATTATGACATGCAATCTACTTTGGGGAAGATGCAATCTTTCAAGTGTATCATCATTAATGGTTTTGAGTGACCATTGATTTTCCATTCTCTATAAGTTATTTATTATCACCTCATTCACAAACTTAATTGATGAACCCCATGTAGCCATTGCAATATATATTATTTTTATTTTGTATTTGTTCATAGATCACACTCTAAAACTTTGAATTTTCAACTCTAGTTTTGATGTCTTGTGATATAAAACTTGCATTATACAAACAAAAACAATACTAAAATGAAAAAAGAAAACAATAAATTAATAAAAAATTACTAAACTACATGGTGCTACTCATCACCCTTTCTCATTTTTTTATGAGAACTAAGAGATATAATTTATGGTAAGGCTTAAGCCTATAGCCATTTACACATCTAGGTAAAATCATTCCCTTGAAATATTTTAAGACAATTATTCCTTGTTATGAAACATCATGTATGATGTAAGGTCCCTTTCATATAATGTGAAATTTTCTTATAAATGCTCTAAATCTAATATTATACAGTAAGACCACTTGTTCTTGGCATATTTATTTAGATTGTAGGTTACGATCATGTCATTATTTATAACATAGTTTTTTAATTTCTTTCAACCATTGTTCCCTTTTCATTTTTTCTTTCATTTTGGTTAAATCTATCAGTTGTGCCTGCAGACAATCTCAATCCTTAGTCTCATGGTTATTACAATACACAAACTAATAACTATGTATTCTATAGCTAATACTACTTCAAGTCTATAAACGAGTTAAAATGGCATGAAACCTATCACACGCTTTTAATTTGTCTTATATGCCTAAAGGATCATAGGAATCTGATCCTCCTAATCATCTCTTGAAAATTGCGTATCTTGGTGAGCATCTTTCCCAAGGACTTTATTTGCTGCCTCAACTTGTCCATTTGCCTATGCATGATATCTTATGCTTTTATGGTGAAATATCATAAAATCTTCCATAAAAGTCTTGATGGTTTTATTTAGGAAATGTGTACCTCTATCAATGACTAGTTTGATCAGACATCCAATAATATTTTCATACATGAAATTGGTTGCATCTTTAGAACTATATCTTGGTGTCACATTAGTTCCACCCATTTGGTGATGTAATCTGCCATATTGATGATGTATCTTGCATTATTGTGCACTTACTAGGTGGATTTATTGATCCTAAAAAGTTGATTCCCAATTGTTTAAATGGCTTCTATACTAACATATGATTCAATTCCATCTCATATATTTGTTTAGGATTACCCATACTTTGTTATATATCTTAGTGTTTTATGACCTAGTGTGAATATTGAAATAGAGTAGGCCACTATAGACCACTTTACAATATATTCCTTATGATTGATTCTCCTATGAAATGTCTACCTATGATTCCTTGATGTGTTTCCTCAATAAGTTGAGGTCACTCATTCTCTAAAGCCACTCCATGTAGTACATTGTCTTTACCCATTTTGTATATAAACCCATTAATTATATTAAACATGATGGATCTAATAATCAACTATTTTTTATCTCTTTCTACATAGTGCATAGGAAATATCCCCTATTCTATAAATTGTGTGATGTCTTCCATGTTCTATGGAATCACAGATATGTGAAACAAATGTACATCTAATGACTCATCTTGTATTTATTCTAGGAACACAACTATAGAATTATTCAAACAAAATGACATGACCTTATATTAAAAATATCCCCACTCTATTACAAATATTATATTGGCTTAATCCCCTATTGTGATTATAATCTAACGGTATCTACTAAACCCATCAGTGAAAGAATACACTTAGTGTTTTTGGACTAACTTCAAGACTTCATCTATAAATGGAATAAAAAAAGGATAATTTATATAGGTGTCACTTAGAAAATGGTATTCCCAACATAATCGAGTTTCCATATACTTATTAGGCTACATGACTATTAGACTGACCCAATCTTCCTTTTCTACTAGATATATAATTCTTCTATCTTGCATATGATCCATATGATCCTTTAATTTCAACTTCATATTGGATTTTAACCTGTATGGTTAATTTTTCATACACCATGTGTATTATTTTAGTTCTATGTACATGTAACATAGATAGGGTCTACCCCTTTCACTTCTATGAATTTTACTATAAATACATCCTTTTAATTGTTGACATTGTGGACTACACCCTCAGAAGGGAGGCTAAAATCTCTTCATCCACGTGGCATAATGGATACATTTCTCTTGTTGTGGGTGGCAAACTTAAGGGATGAATCTCTAGATTAGGGGCTATTTCCCCTTGATGTACCTTGAGGCCTTGGATTTATTACTGCTAACAATGAGGGGAGTGAAAAGAGAGAGAGATACTAAAAAATAGAACCTAACTAATGTGGTGATGCACCAAATTGGTTGGTCTACTCAGCCTTGACCTACACTTTAAACTAGAGAGAAGAAAACATACACTTCATTCGAATAAGAACCTTTCTTGCATCAGTGTTTCAACAAGGGATCCTATGGAGATATAGGGAGGAAGGACTATCAGCAGTGTTATAAAACACACTAGGGACAACCTGTTCACATGTTCCTATACTCTGAGCTGGACACTTCATGTTAACCTGCAAGAGAAGAACTCGTAATACACTAGATATGCTAGCATAAACTTATGAAAGCATGAAAAGGAAATGACTTAACATAAGAGAAAACCATATACATATGTAAAAGTGTAAGCTCCAATGCAGGTAAAAATGCTTCTTTTGATTCAAGGTAAATTTCTTCAAGGCTTCACCATACAAATGCTGAGAGATCATTCTCAAATTAGAAGTTACAAATATATATATAAATCTTGGGAAATAGATAATTGACCAGTCAAGGGATGGAAACCCATGCTATATTAAACACTTATGTAGTGACCACAAGCCTATGCTACTATCTTATCCTTCTAATTACGTATGGGAGAGCCATGTTTTAGGTGTCCAAGTCACTACCCATGTTGTCTTGGGCCTGCAAAAGCATGGGATACTTTTAGTAACTGCCAAGACCATCCCTAAGTTGTGTTGACTAGGCCATGCTCTCTTTAATTCTAAGCATAACTATTTATTCATTAATGGAAAAATAAGAAAACATGGGCTGCTCTCTTCTGTAGTTTGAAAACCAACCCTTTTATTGGTTTTTAGTGGAGACTATTTCACCTAAGTGCATTTACTCTTCCTGATGACAACACCTATGCCACCTACCTTGGTTAGGTTTATCCTTGGTTCTATTATTTGACTTGTTATGCTACCTATAGCATTTTGAGCCTTTATTTTATGTGCACATGGCCATGTTCTGGGTTACCCACCTTGTTTTCCCTTACTTTACTATTTCCCTCTTGTCCTGGCAATTCAGGTTCTCAATGCTTATTATTCTCTCTCAAGCTCCTTTCTTTGCTTGTTCACTCCTTTGGTCTTTGGGATCTCAAGTTTTGAATTCCTTTGGACAAAATGTTTGAAGGAATTCCTTCAAACATTTTGTTTGAAGGAAATCTCCTTTGGGCTTGCACTCTTTGACTTTCCTTTAGTGGGCCTTCAGGCTTTGAATTCTGAATTCCTTCAGAAAAAATGTCCAAAGTAATTCTCCTTTGATTTTTTTCCAATGGATAGCTTACTTTCCTAAAATTGATGTTCATGGGCCCATCATCGGACATTTGAATCCCAATGACTAGCTTATCACCCTGAAATTAACATTCATGGCCTATCACCCACTAGGACAATTCCTTCAATATTTTGAAAACAAATTTTTCCAAATCGAAAGTGACCCTTTAGAAAAATTGAAATGGTCCTCTTTAATAACTAAGTTCCCCTTGCAAAGACACTTACCCTTCAGACTTCTTGTCTTTCAAATTTTTTTAGACTTTTTATGGCTGTCAAATTTCTTTGGACAAAATGTTTGAAGGAATTCCTTTGGACATTTTATCTGAAGGAATTCTCCTTTTATTTTTCTTCCTTGGTTTTATTTTGGATAAAAAGTCTGAAGGCATTCTCTTTTGGGCTTGTCGCTTTTCTTTGAAGAGCAAGCTCCCTTTGGGCTTCGTGTCTTTCCCCCTATTCCAATTGGTTGCCCTCTATAAGGGCATTCTGAGCCCAATGTTAACCTTCAAAATTTTGAAAAAGATCCACTTTTTTCATCACTTTCCCCCTGAAAAGGCCCTTTAGCCTCCAAATTTGCCTTTCAGAAGAATTGTAAAGGTCCCATTTGCCACCTCAGTGCCCTTTGTAAGGGTACATAGCCTTTGGAAATCCTGTAAATGACCCTTTAGCTTTTCCACTTGGTCTATTTCATTGATGAAAAGCCCTCAAAAGTAATTCAATTGTCTTTCAAAGCATCCAAGACCAAATATAGGTTTGCAAGTGGGTTTACTTATGAATTTTTTACAAGTAAAGTCACCCATCAAACCTGAAATGCACTTGGCAAGCAAAAGAGGATAACACTTGGGTTTTTTTTATGGGAAATGGTCTAATAGAGAAAAAAATTCATAAGGTAGCTGAGGGATGAACTAGCCATAACATGGATTTAATGACTCTTTCAAATAAAAAGGAGGGGGTGCCCAATTTTGGCCTACAAGACCAAAAATTGGTCAACACATTTGGTGACTCACAGGGGAAACATGTTTGCTATGCTTGAAAAGATTGGTGGCCTAAAATTACATTAGGCATGAAGTCAGGATGTAGCTTGAAAATTTGGAAATAGCCTTGTAAAACCTAAGAACCAATAAATATTTTACCCCAAAAAATAAGGAAAAACACACACAAAGGCTAAAAACACTATACAAATACATAACAGCACGTAGAGAAAACAAGGAAACTATGTATATGACAAAATAAATCTAGTGATAATGCTTAAGATATATCCCATTGACTGAGATATGTATCTCTTCACCATCCAACTTGGATATTTGGAAAGCATTGTGTTGGTTGTATTGGGTGATGACATATAGACCACTCCAAAAGGTGTCAAACTTTGTGTGTCTTCAAGGCTTGGCTTAGTCCTCATCCCACTTCAAGACAATGTCACCATCTAAGAATCTCTTTGGCATAGACCTCTTGTCAAAATGCTTCTTTATTTATTTTTGGTAGCTAGTCATTACACCCATGGGTTGGTCTCTTGCTTCTTGAAGCTCCATTAGTTCACAATACCTAACTTTCAAGCTATCACTCTCCACCAATTGTAGTTGATGGGAAAGATACAAGGCTGGTAACTCAAGTGAGATAGGAAGTCTAGATTCCCTTACATACACAAGTGTGTATGGTGAATTCAAAATAACCCTCTTTGGATTGATCTTATCTGCCCAAAGAGTTATCTTCAACTTGGCATGCTAAGTCCTTTGATTTTTCTCCATTGTCCTTTTTATGATCCTAATCAAATTCTTGTTTATGGACTCAACCAACCCATTCCCTTATGGGTAGTAATTGGAAGAAGTGTTGAGATATATGCCATACTTTAATGCCCACTCACTCATCTTTATTCCCAAGAAAGATAATGCATTGTCTAAAATGATTATGGTTGGGACCCCAAATCCCATCACTATGTCTTCATATAAATCTAAGATTGCACTCTCATTAGCCTCTTTCAAAGCTATGGCCTCTACCCATCTTTTGAAATAATCCATGATAGTCAAACCCACTTATGGCTAGTACTAGAAGGAGGATTGATCAACCCTATAAAGTCATTTCCCCATTGCATGAATGGTTCTTCCACCTAAATAGGATGAAGAGCCATGACAGCAATCCATTGCTTCCTATCAAAGAAGGCACATTTTTGACATTTTCTCACCCAAGCATGAGTGTCTCTAAATAAACTAGGCCAAAAGTAACCAGCCCTCATAATCCTTGTAGTTGTGGCCTTGGGAGAAAAATGGCCACCAGCTGGTCCATTATGGAACTCAGATAGTACCCTGTCAACTTTATTTCAATCAATGCATCTCAAGAGTACCCCTAAAAATTCTTTTTTAAATATCACTCCATCAACTAGGACATAAGGAAGAGATTAGAGTCTAAAATACCTCCTCTTAGTCCTATCAAGACCTTATGGATACTCACCAGTTAGAAGGAAATGAACCATGTATTGTGCCTAACTCTTCATGACTGTAGGTACAACTATTGTAGGTTCATCATGGAGTACCAAAACATCCTCTTTCAGCTCTTATAATTCTATAGTGAGATGTTCACATAGCCCTCTTCCCCTTACCAGCTTGGTGGTATTGATCTCTACATCATACTCCATCAATTTTGTGATCCAGCCTACCCTTTTCTCATTCAAGTCTTAGCTCAGAAAGAAGTCTTTTAAACTAAGATGCGACACCATCATGTGAATATTGTTGTTAGACAACATATGTCTGAACTTCTTTAGACTTTGTATGATTTCAAGCACCTACTTCTCAACATACGTGTATCTAACCTCATAGGCTTTTAAATCTTGGATAAAAAGGTGAGAGGTTGTTCTAAATTATCACCATTCACTTGAGTGAGCATATAAAAGATTACCTCTTCATTCCCAAAGGTGTATAGATTGAAGTCCTTAGAGAAGTCTAGACTATTCAAGGTAGGAGCTTGGGTGATAGCTTCCTTGATGCCTTCAAAGCTCTTTCTTCTTCTTTTTGTCTATGTGAACGTCTCATCCTTTCTTAGCATGGAAGTTAGTGGTTTGACCAACTTAGCAAAGTTAGGAATGAATATCCTAATGAAATTTATTTTACCAAAGAAACTTTATAGGCCCTTCATGTGCATAGGCAAGGATAGTGCTAAGATGGTGTGCACTCTTTTTGGATCAATGAATAAGCCTTCTTTTTAAATGGCATAGACCAAGAGCTTGCCTTCGTGGATGGCAAACCCACATTTCTTTAGGTTGAGAGAGATGCCAAAATCTCTACACATCTCTAATATTTGCCTCAGGTGATTGAAATGTTCACTTACCTCCTTGGAGAATATTGTCACATCATCAAGATAAACCAACATAATGTCATTGATCAAATTTTAGAAATCCATATTCATAGCACATTAGAAGGTAGCTCTAGCATTTGACAATCTGAATGGCATCTTCCTATAGGCATATCTTCCCCACTTGGTGGTGAAGGTTGTCTTGTATTGGTCACATTCTTGTAGTAGGATCTAATTATATTCAAAGTAGCCATCCAAGAGGGAGAATATTTCACTACCTATCACCATCTGAAGAATCTACTCCATACTTGGGAGGGGATAGTGATCTCTTAGTGAGACACTATTCAGGTCTCTAAAATCCATACACAATTTGATCTCTCTATTCTTCTTCCTAATAGGGACCAAATTGGCCAACCAAAAAGAGTGTTTGATAAAGAAGATGATCCTGGACTTGATTAGTTTGGCAAGTTCCTTCCTCATGAGAGGCTTGATCTTTGGATTGATTGGCCTTTGCTTTTGCTTGATGGGTTTGGCACCTTCCTCAAACTCAATGGTGTGTTGGGCCAAGCTTGGGTCAAAGCCCTTGAAATCACCATACTCCTAAGCAAAGACATCAACAAACTCTTGGCATAACATAATGAAAGAATGCTTTTCATATTTTTTACATACCTTCCCAAGTGCAAGAAGCTTATCCTTGTATATCTCTACCCTTTCATAATTTTCTTTCTTTGTTGACATGCTTGCTTTGTCCTTCTTGAGTTACTCATCTTCATTGAAGATGATCTCAAGAGTTACCAAACCTTTGGGAAGCATGTTGGTTTTTAGTTGAATGATCTACCTATCATACTATTGTTACAGCTTGGATTGATTTTTAGAAGTGAACTCAGCTTCTTCCTATAAGAAAAGTGCTATCTACTGGTCACTTTCAAACACTTGCCAATTAGTGACATTGTCTAGTATGGAGGGCCTCAAAATCACCTTTAAATGATGTTGATTCATGCTTTGTCTCACCCTCTTTGGGATATCAAACTGAGCACCAACTATTGCTAGTATACCTGCATGCTTGTTCTCCTCTCTTGGGATGGAAGTGATTTTGAAAGAAGCAAAGTTATCCACAATGTACCACACTCTGTGCTTGTAAGACTTGAGTAAGGAGTTCTTAGTCAAGTTTTGACCTCTCACATGGTTTACAATCAACTCACTATCTCCAAACACATATAATTATTTGATTCCTCTCTTCCTTTCCCATTTTAGGCCATGAAAAAGGGCCTCATACTCTACTACATTGTAGGTGCAAGAGAACTAAAACTTGAAGGTTGACAAGTATTTGTCATTTGAAGGTGAAATCAGCATTGATCCACCACCAACTCCCAACTTGCTTCTAGATCCATCAAAGAATAACTACCACAAAGCACAATCTTCTAGATCTATCTTCATTAATTTTGGCATGAAAACATCTTTCTCATGTATGTAATAGACTCTAATACTAGCCTCTTCAATGAAATTGGCAGGATCATGCTCAAAATTTTCATTTGCCCATTCATCTAGGAGCAGGTCATCAACTCCTACAAGGGAAAATGATGGAAATCGGTCCACCTGGAGCTCTTCTTCATCAATGATTGCATAGTTCACATTCATCACTTTAGGTGAGTATGGCTCCAAATGATCCTTGTGAGGTTTAGACTCAATATTCACTTTATTTCCATAATTTATCCTAAAAACCATGTAAGACCAATTAGCTACCAAGTGTCCACCTATCTTATATGTGAAATCCCTTGACAAGAAAAGAGTGAAGTAAGGAGGAACATCTACCACTACCACATCATGGGGAATTAAGAAGGTTATATAGGCATGGAGAGTCAGACTCAAGCCTCTTACCACTCCTAAGGTATTAGTTGGTGATCCATCCAACTGTATAACTCCTTTGGTCATTTGTTCATATTTGAGGCCTAGCTTATCAGTGATGAATTTGGGCATAACTAAGGTGCTTTCTCCACTATCAATGATGTAATTGTGGACTAAGAAATCATGAATAATTAGGGACAAATATAAGGGGGGGACCTTCTCATCCTTCTTTGCTTCACCTGCCATGGGAGGAGCCCCATTTACTATCAACACATTATCATTTCTTGATGGGATATCTTGCTCACCTAGCCCATGTAATTCCTTTTGGAGTATATCCTTTTGTCTTGGAAGTGCTAAATAATCCCATAATGAGATGTTCATGTGTAGCTTGTTCATTTGTTCCCCTACATTGATTGAAGTATTGCCCCCTTTGGAGCTCTCCTTTGGGACATTCATAGCTTATGGTGCAACCTAAGGAGTTGAAGTTGTAACTTGCAGTCTATAATTGGGAAAATTTTGATTTGCTTGTGGTGAAGGAGACATTTTAGGTGCTTGAGTGGTTGATTGAGATTCATCCATAGCTCTCCTTTTGGACCTGGTATTGGCTGTGACATAATCATTTTGATTACTTGTGCTCCTCACATACCTGACTACATAGAACTCTCCTTCCATGTGATTCATAAGAGTGGAATCAGATTGATCCTACCTACTATCCATCCCAAGTTGTGTTGATATCTCAAAATTTAAGAATTGGGCTACCTAATTACCTTGTGTGGTCATGTTTTGATTTGGTAGTTCACTGGCATAAGCAACCTGCTCTTGGCCATGCCCCAAGGATGGATAATTAGGCTACTCTTACACTAAATTATTTTGAGTGGGGACAAGAGCCTTGGAAGATGAAGGGGCATTTGTACTATAGCTCTGATAAGGCTTGACTTATGTAATTTGACCTTACCCTTGATTATAATTATGAAAGGGAGGTCTATTTGTCTACCCAAACTGTTGGTAGCCTTGATTTGTCCTATAACTTTGAGCTTGTTATCTCTTGAAGGCAACTAACTCATTGGTAACACTCTACAATAGGCTCTTAATTTCATGGAAATCATTTGTAGGGGTAGTAACTAGCTTCTCTTGATTAGGTAGAGGAGCTAGAGTGGGCATAATAGGTTGGACTGAGGGTTGTAAATCAAGAAAGAGTGGCATATGAGGTCTACGAGCTATCTTTCCTACTTAAATAAGGCAATTTTTAGCAACTATGGCTATCTCATAAGTAGCAGGTAGAATATGTCCACCCATGGACTATATCATGAAAATAATGTCACTATTTAGTGCCTTCAAGTAGTAAAGGAAAGCATAGCTTAGGGTTGGCCTCACAAGAATTGGGATTCTATCCCAAGCCTTTTGGAACCTAGTGTTAAAATCTTGCATAAATTCATGTGAGGCTCTCTTCATGGTGGTCAATTGCTCAGATAGAGATAGATGGTCACTTTTTTCCCTAAACCTATTTGTTAAGAGGGTCCCTAACTCATTCCATGAGCTAACTAGTTCATAGGCAAGGTCCCATACCAATCCAAAATTTTCCCTTTGAAGGACAAGGCTAGCAATCTAATGGCTATATTTTCCTCAGTGATATTATGGATGTTGCAAAGGTTGGCTATATTTTTGATATGATCAACAATAGTGATTAGGCCCTCTCCACTAAAGGGAGGAACAATTTTGAGAGTTATCCCTAGAATTGGGTCATATTGCTGAAGGTTCAAAGGACTCTAACCATTGAAGGCCACAAAAGCAAAAGCCATGGTTGTGAAAGGTTTCAACTAGGGTCTCCTTGAGTAGGTGCACTTTATGGCTGGTTTGGGAAAGTGGCTTACTATGTAAGGGTGAGTATTTTTAAACATTTTCCTTTTTTTGAGTTCAAAGGCAAATCAATAAATTCAAAAAGGATACCCCTAGAAGAAGATCATTAAATAGAGACTGAGCTCCTAAATGGAGTCATCAAGTGCTAAATTATAGTTCTTTCTTTTGGATTTTTTAACAATATCAAGACCAGCACCAATCCTAAAACTTGTAAGAAATAGAAATTAGTCCCACCAAGCATGCTAAAAATTGTTGATGCTATGGATTGCAACCTTAGAAGGGAGGCTCAACTCTCTTCATCCACATGGTACAATGGAGACATTCCTCTTGGTGTGGGTGGCAAACTTGAGGGATGAATCTCTAGATTAGGGGCTAGCTCCCCTTGATGCACCTTGAGGCCCTATATTTCCTATGCTAACAATGGGGGGTAAAAAGAGAGAGATACTAAAAAATAAAGCCTAACTATAGTGGTGATGCACCAAATTAGTTGGTCTACTTAGCCTTGACCTACACTTTACACCAGAGAGAAGAAAACATACAGTTCATTCAAATGAGAACCTTTCCTACATCAGTGTTTCAACAAGGGATCTTATGGAGATATAGGGAGGAAGGATTATTAGATGTATTCTAAGACACACTATGGATAACCTATTCACATGCAGCTATACTCTGAGCTGGACACTTCTTGTTGACTTGCAAGAGAAGAACTCACAATACACTAGATATGATGGCATAAACCTATGAAATCATGAAAATTAAATGACTTAACACAAGAGAAAACCATAGACATATGCAAAAGTGCAAGCTTTAATATAGGTAAAAATGCTTCTTTTGATTCAAGGTAAATTTCTTCAGGGCTTCACCATACAAATGTTGAGAGATCCTTCTCAAATGAGAAGTTACAAAAATATATAAAAAGCTTGTAAAATAGATAATTAATTAGTCAAGGGATGAAAACCCATGCTATATTAAACACTTATGCAGTGACCAAAAGCCCATGATGCTACTATATCCTTCCAATTACGTATGGGAAAGCCATGTTGTAGGTGTCCAAGTCATTTACCATGTTATCTTGGGCCTATAAAAGCATGGGATACTTCCTCTAATAACTGACAAAGCCATCCCTAAGTTGTGTTGACTGGGCCATGCTCTCTTCAATGCTGAGTGCAACTAGTTATTCATTAATGGTAAAATAAGAAAACACTGGTTGCTCTCTTTTATAGTTCAAAAACCAACCCTTTTATTGGTTTTTGGTGGAGACTATTTAACCTCAGTGTGTTTAAACTTCTTGTTGATGACACTTGTGCCACATGCCTTGGTCTGGTTCATCCTTGGGTATGTACTTTGACTTGTTACACCACCTAGAGAATTTTGAGCCTTTGTTTTATGTGTACATAGTGATGTTCTGGGCTACCCACCTTGTTTTCCCTTACTTTGCTATTTCCCTCTTATCCTGGCAATTCAGGTTCACAGTGCTTATTAGTATCTCTCGAGCTCCTTTCTTTGCTTGTTCGCTCCTTCATTCTTTGAGATCTCAAGCTTTGAATTCCTTTAGAAAAAATGTCTAAAGGAATTCATTTTAACATTTTGTCTAAATTAATTCCTTCAGACATTTTGTATGAATGAAATCTCCTTTGGGCTTAAACTCTTTGACTTGCCTTTGGTGGGCCTTCAAGCTTTGAATTTTGAGTTCCTTCAAATAAAATGTTTAAAGGAATTCTCCTTTGATTTTTTCCAATAGCTAGCTTACTTTCCTAAAATTTATGTTCATGGGCCCATCATCAAACATTTGAATCCCAATAGCTAGCTTATCACCCTAAAATTGATGCTCATAGGCCTGTCACCCACTAGGACAATTCCTTCAACATTTTGCAAACAAAATTTTCCAAAGGGAAAGTAACCCTTTAGAAAAATTGAAATGGTCCTCTTTCATAACCAAGTTCCCCCCACAAAGACACCTACCCTGTGGACTTCTTATCTTTCAAATTTTTATAGACTTTTTGTGGTTGTCAAATTTCTTCAGACAAAATGTCCAAAGGAATTCTCCTTTGATTTTTCTTCCTTGGTTTTCCTTAAGATAAAAAGTATGAAGGAATTCGCTTTTGGGCTTGTCACTTTTTTTTGAAGTGAAATTTCCTTTCGAGCTTCCTGTCTTGCCCCCCTGATCTAATCGATTGCCCTCCATAAGGGCATTTTGAGCCCAAAGTTACCCTTCATACTTTTAAAAAAGATCCACTTTATCCATCTCTTTCCCCCCACAAGGGTTCCTTGGCCTCCAATGTTACCTTTCAAAACAATTGTAAAAGTCTTATTTTCCACCTAGGTGCCCTCTGCAAGGATACAAACCCTTCAAGAATCCTGTAAATGACCCTTCAGCTTTTCCACTTGGTCCATTTTACCAACGAAAATCCCTCCAAATTAATTCACTTGTCTTTCGAAGCATCCATGACCAAATCAAGGTTTTCAAGTGGCTTTACTTATGAATTTTTTATAAGTAAAGTCACCCATCAAACATGAAATGCACTTGGCAAGAAAAAGAGGAGAACACATGGGTTTTTTTATGGGAAATGGCCTCTCAAAGAAAATTTTGCACAAGGCAACTAAGGGATGAACTAGCCAGAACATGGATTGACTGACTCTTGAAAATAAAAAGGAGGGGGTGCTCAATTTTGGCCTACATGACCAAAAATTGGTCAACAGTAATCTTGAAGTAATTGTAATTCTTATAAAGTCTCATTATGTGTCCATTAATCACCCAAAGTTTCAATTTTTGTTGTTGGTTTTATTCCATTATTTCCTACCAACTTATTTAAGTATTCCTAATATATTTTTTTGGATTGCTTGGAATTTAATCTTGCACTATTTTATATCCTTTTTACTCCTAAATATTAATATTTTATAATTGTTGATCTTTATTTTTATCTTCAACTTTAGATTTAGGATCCTCTATTTCTCACTCTAATTCAAAAAATACATTTAAATATAAATCATTATCACTAACAATGGACTTTTTAATTATTAATCATATAAGATATTATTGCATGGTTTGATAAAAACCCAATCTTTCTATTTGATGGCCCTGTAACTTTGGATAGATATATTAAAATATTGAGTTATTTCCTTTTTTGAAGATGATTCGATCACAATAATTAAGTATTCTACTCACCAATGGAATAGAAAGATTTTCAAATTATATAGATCATTTTGTACCAAGGGATTCTCATCCTTAAAAAAATCTAAATGTAATCATTTTGGACCTAAAACCAATGTTGTGTCTATCATATTCATTTATAAAGCATGTATTAGATCATTGTAAGTGCTACTAGAGTATATATAAAAACATGCACCTAGTATTTCATTTTACACCCTTCAAAATCCATACATCCACACACTTATGAACATGAATTTTTGGGCATTGTCCTTCCTAGAAAAAAGGGAAATTGTTCCCTAAAATTATGTGGTATTTGGAATTGAGCACATAACATTATGTATACCTCATCCCATGGTAACTATTTTATTCTATGAAGTGCTCACCACATAGCAATAGTTTTTTTTAGTGATTAATTTAGTGCACTCACCCTCTAGTATATATTTGGCATAGGATGTTTAAGCCTTAAAATAAATTGATTCCAGTCATTAGTTGAAAATTATTGAGGTAGTTACCATTTTATGGAAAAAACCATGTGCATTGGGCATAACTCATGATCTCTCCTTGACCAATTCAACATGTAGGCATATGAGTCACCACTAACTGAGGATGTAGTATCCTAGGGTAAAATGTCTTCCTTTATTGTATCCATGTAGTCTATATATGTCACACCTACTTTTTACACAAAACCCACTTCTAACCTAGCTGGTGATCACATAGAAGGTGACCTACATTATCCAATTTGAAACAACAAAACTGGTACCTTTGTGATTAAAGGTTTGTAAGTAGACTTTCTGGTTTATAATTTTTGTTGAATCTACATTTCTAGTTGACAAAATTTATATGTTACAGCTCATATGGCATTAGTATTATATTTTGTACTCACCTTAAACTAGGTATTATCCCATATGTATATGATGAATTTGGTTCTTTGGGTATGATGTATGGCTTTTGTTCTTCTTTATTCATGGGTTTAATAATGATTTTATCCCCTTAGTGCACTTTTAGCTGATTATGCACTATATTAATGGTCATTTGACCATCATAGGCCCACTTCTTACCAATTAATGTAGGGTAGAGTGTTTCATCAATTTTCATGTCAATCACCTCATAATCTTAGTTCAACGACTTTGATTTCTACATATTCTATTCGAACAATAGGCTTTATCCTACCATCATCCATGAGGCCTAGTGTGACTATATTATAACCAATTTTTGGTCATCCAATCAATTCTTAGGTAGATAGAGTAATCATATTAACTATGTTATCAAAATCAAATACAATTTTAGGTACTTCATATCCTTCTATCTCAATATCCATATAGGAATCAACATCCCAGGGATTATTAGTTTTTATATACCAAACTACCTTTTTGGTATTCTACTAAACTCATTTTGCACACTCTAGCAAGTTATGAAAAAGATTTGAAATATTCTATGACATATATTCATTTCTTAGAGTGCTCAAATTTTTTAAAAGGTTAGTCAAGGAAATCACTACTCCCTCTTACCTCTTTATGTGGATAATTTATCCATACATCTATGCATCGATGACTATGACATCACCTTCTAATGAAGCTTGTTGTTGTATGTTTTAAATAACTTGGTCTACTTGGTATATCAAACCTTTTTTAATCATAGGGTCAAGATACTTATCCTATTGAACCTTTCTAATACTCTAATCACATGGCATATCTAAAGAAGGCAATCTCGTATTGTCATCTTGTAACTACATACATGAATGCATTCTCATTGGGGCAAAAATTTATGATGTTTATATTTCACATAGTTTTCTCTTTCCTCTAATTCTCCAAAACTAGATAATCTTTAGTATGGTGTTATCCTAAAAATTTACAATTAATGCAGTATATTTGTCTTTGAGGGTTACTCAAGTATTTTTGAGTGAAGTGATTATATTCACCACATAAAAAGCACTAAATTCATTGATGAGCTTACTATTTAGCATTATTTTGACCTCCATGGTACCCCCTCTATATATCCCTTTATTTTTTTGAAAACTCCAACCTTTTGATTATTTCCCATCAAATCCCCTTTATTATTATTGTTTCATAGATGATGGAGCCTAATTTTATTATTATGGTTGGGGAATCATAGTGTTATCACCTAAAAGTGGTATTTGAGTGATAAGAGTGATACTTGAGACTACCCATACATAAATTAGCCATAGACCTATCCTAGATCCTATTATCACACTTATCTAGCCTTCATGTGGGCCATAGGCATCCCTAGTCAATCCTAAAGTAGTCTTACACCCTCATTTTTTGATCTTAGCCCTTCGTGCTTAGTGTTCTTCCAATTGGACACTAGCACCACATGACACTACTATCCCAAAAATGGCACTAATGTCATTTTCCCTATTTTTTCCCAAGCATAAATGTTTTCAAAAATATAATTTCTTAAGGTCAGCCTATATATCTTTTATCACCTCTACAAGTACCAAAATAGTATATATACATGAATTTTAACCCTTTAACCACTAGATGGAAAATAGATACAAAATAAACATTCAAAATCATAATAATTTATACATAATCAAGGTTATCAATCCTTATTTTTTCCCACTTTTGCATACTACCATCTACAGTAGTCCTAAACTTAGATTTCTTAGATTTCTAATCTCAAGCACATTCAAGGAACTCAAGACCACTATCATACTAGCTTCACTTGCACCAACACTTGGGTGGGGAGAAATACATTAGGATTGATCCCTTCTTGGAGTATTGGTGTATAATAAACTCTCTTCACAGTGGGGTGTTGAGGATGTCCAACCTACCCTACTAAAAAACACACTTTTTAGCTCATGCCAATTAGATGCCCTAACCACACGGAAGATTAGGGTTTTCTCACTAAATTAGGCATTAAAGGAAGAATACAAGGTTTCATAACTCATGAACATAGGAATAGACCTAGAGATCATAACATAGGTATAGCCAAAAGTTTAGGATAGTCCTACATAGAGGACACTACCACCAATATTAGGACACTAACACCACATTTCTAATAATGGTGTTATTGTCCAAATGTGGTGCTACTATCTAGGAGGTGTTATGACATTTATATCTAATTTATGACACTTAAACTAGCTTCCACCTTATTTTTGATCACTCAGATCATTCATCTCAGTTATTTTTGAGCTAAGTTCTTACTTGCACTATTTGTTGCTATTTTTACAAAAATCAAAGCTAGTTAATTCTATAAAAAATCAATGGTTGTATTTATTACATATTATTTCCATGATTTAATATACTCATCTCTTTAACAAACATAAGATTTACATTCACTAAGTCCTAAAGGTTAACATATTTGGTAAACCTGACTTACTTCAAAAATTGCTCAAAACCCTAACCCTGAATAACCTTAGGGTTTACATTTTTAGCATTCAAATTTTAGATCCAGACATTTTCTAATTTTACTTGATATAATAATTATAATAATGATAGGAGAGGTGTATTAAATTTTTTTTAAAGTTCAATACTATTGACACCTAAAACTCTTGCCTCAAGTTTAATAGCCTCATATGGGAAGCTTTATAGAAGTGGGATCGAATGCAGTCTATAAAGCAACCTTCAGGATTTTAGAAGCTGGATCTTCATTTAATTTGGGGATGAAAAGGGATAGAGAGAAATGAAATAAAATAATAGTAAAATAATACTAACTAGGGTGATGCACCAAATGATTTGAAGCATTAACATATATTTGCATAAAATAGCATAAATCCTTAAACATTATAGACCATAAAGGAACATAAAGCATGAATTAAGATCTACAATGCAAGCAGAGATTCACACTATAGAAGTAGAATAAAATAAATAGAGAACAAAGATAATTTCCCACTAAAAATAATATAGAACACCACATCCTCTTCATTTTAGGTGGAGAACAAAATATAATAGGCCACAAAGGTACATGCAAAGCATCCAATCACACCTATGAGGTGCACTTGTTAAGGTTATAGAATAGAAAAATACTAATTGTTATTATTCCTAGTCTATTATAATATGACTGAGTATAAAAATATAAAAATTAGTAGATGCAAGATGATCATCCCTTCTAAAAGGAATGAGCCTATAATATATAGGCAAGAAAGTCTCTCATAGGGATGATACCTAGAGATTATATCACTCATGCTCATGATGATTTTGTTACAACTAAAAGAGGGTCTCGAGTTCATGAGTGTAATTATCATTTGGATCCTGGATATGGCAAGACTACACTATTATGTTATGAACACTATGCTTAGGAGGAGTGAAGTGGCACCACGTGGAAGGGATCATCATTTCTCCATTATAATATCATGCTGGGTCCCCTTTTATATCCCTCAACCAATGATCTAGCTACAAAGTCTAACAGATCAAAATTGATCTTGGATTAAAAGAGTTATCACCAAGATTACCAGATCAATGAATGGTCATGTGGAGTGTTCTCATAAGTCCAGTAAGTGCACATCACAAAAAGTTTCTAATGAATGAAATCAAGAAAATAAAAATAGTGTAAAATGAATAAGAGCAAATGAATACTCTATATCATGCTAAAATGAGATGAATTACTTATACAAAGGCTCAAATTTCATAGATCTCAAAATTGTCATAACTCACAACTAAGTAGCTCAAACAATCCATAATATACTCAATGAATAATACAAAAGGAGAGAGGTATATATAGGTAGGAGATGGAAAGATAATACACATTCTAGTGAATGTGGTACTAATCTTTCCAAGTAACCAACATGACCTCTAGATCCCTAAGTAAGCTAATACAACTGGGTAGGGAAAACCCAATGGAAAAAAATCCTATACTAATACCCCCCATAAGCATAGCTTAGGTAGGTGATGATATAATAAATGGGTTCTGACAAAAAGGCCTAATATGATATCCATGTACAATGTAATCTCTCATAAAGTAGAGAAAATGAGAAAACATGTAAGAAAAACTCCCCCCAAAAAAGAGAAATGAAGAAGAGGAGACTAAAAGACCCCCCAAATGATGATGACCCCCTAAATGATGATGCTAAAGCAATCAATAATCCAAGTATAACTCATAATATGATGAAGTTCGATGATAAGATCCTCTACCTAAAGACTGTAGAAGCTCCATCTATATAAAATAATGTTTCTTCCCTTTGGCAAAGGAATAACCTAATGTGTGTACTAAAAGTCTACCCATTCCATCATGGAAGATGAAGATAGTAATATGAAAATATCTAAATGTGGTCCAAATCATATATGTGGCATAAGTCTAGCAAGAATGTGTGCAAAATTTGAAATTAATACCACTAAAGTGAACCAATTAGAATAATGACATTGAACGTTCGCTAAAAGAATGTCCATGTGAAGAGTGTAACATGAATCACCATCTAAAGAATGAAATTCTATAGGAAGAGATTATTCATTGATGCTCATAATAGGTGTACTTATACTATATATAATGAAGTCCTCTAAAAGGCAAGTCTATGAAGGATTTGGAAGAGAAACAATCTGTATAGGAATAGAAGTAGAATCTATAATAGGACAACTAAGGTAACATAAAATATCATCTTGTAGTGGGGGTTTGATAAAAATAAGATCATTTTCCACCATGAATATGTCATCACAAAAAACAAAATCAAGAGGTGAGAGTACAAAAGTCTCAGAAGAGATGATAGGTAGTGGAGGAGGAGGTGTGATGTAAGTCTCAGCTGGATCTCTAAAAAGACTATGAAGAGTGCTCCAAATAGTGGAGGGACATTCTATGTGATCTACATAGTGATGTAAATCCCATGAAACATGTATCAAAAAGTGGCCAAAAATATAGTCATAAGAGTTGGCCCAGTCATTGTATTGAGTTGGGTCAATAGGATCAGGAATCTATCTACATAAGAATGGAATAAGTTCTCAATCTATGAGTTAACATTCCATATAATCACACCATAATGTATAATTTTCATTTCCAACAAGGATCATTGAAGACAAAACAACTATCCTCATCTAGAGTAATAGTGCATGCTTTGGAGATGGACTTTAGACTACATTGAAAAATGAGTCCAATCAAATGAGAGTAATCTATGTACAAGTAACAATGCATGCTTAAATGACCATCAAGATATGCTAACAATGCATCTAAGAATACAAGAGAAATATGTGCAGGTAGTCACTAAATGGGTATAGGTAATAGTTATAAAAAAATGAATGTTGACATAAGAAAGAGTGTAGGGCCCAAAACAAACTCCCTAAGACAATCAGTAGTAACCCCCCTATGTTTTTAATTACAAAACATGCCCAAGGAATGATCAATCTATGCTTATGATCAAGTACCAATGCATGCTCTAAGTATGGATGTTGAAATTAACCAAAATGGGTCCACACAAGTAAGAGAAATCAATGCACGAGTGAAAAAACACTTCTCAATGAATGGATGTTAGACTTAGCTAACAATGCATCCATAATCATGAGAAATCAGTGCAATATCCACTAAATTGGCATAAATAAAAACTACAAATAGGCTAAGCAAGAGGATGTCAGACTCTACCGATAATGCATTTGTATGAGAATTAAATGTGTGAACTAGTTAGGTAGCCCCCCAAATTTTTGGCACTTTATGATTCAGTGCATTTTATAATGAAAATGGGCTAGCTATGTGGGAAATTGAAAAAAACACACTTTTGTAAAAATCAACATTCAATTTTGAGCTACTATTTACAAGATATTAACAAAATAAATTCCTATCAATAGCCCATTTTTAATAAAAATTTCACTAAATGATTAAAATATGCCTGATGCTAAGGGGTTACCTATCTTTCCAACCACTCATTAGAATCATCACTAAACAAGGAATGTAATGGTTTTATGTGTGAGGGAATTGACCTCCTACCAACCCAGGCCTCATCCTTCATCTTTATCAGGTGAAAATACAAGGTAAATTAAAAAACCAATTACAAATCTCCTTACAATGTATTTTTTTAAAAATTAAAAAATAATCAAAAACTAGGTACCCCCACTATGTGAAGACACAAAGCCCCCCCCTCCACATTAAAATTATCTCCACCATATGTCTCTGTCACTTAAAAAACATCCACCTTCATGGATATTGTCCCATTTTACAATCATGGCATCCCACTAAGTATACTTTAAGTAAAGTGGTTTTGGCTAAATCACATTTAAAAAAAAAGAGAATTAAATAAAGCTTTACCTTTGACCCAAAAACAATTATTTTTAAACAACCATGAATTGAATGTTAATGGTGGTCTTGGAAAGTTGGGCAATGGAAATACTATATATCATTCTAAGAGATGAATTGATTTTACAAAGGCTCAAAGTTCATAGCTCTCATATCTCTCAAAGTTTTCACAACTCAAAACTAAGTATCTCAAACAATCCACAATATACTTAATGAAGAATACAAAAGGAGAGAGGTATATATAGGTTGGAGAGGGAAAGATACCACACATTCCATTGAATATGGTACTAATTTTTACATGTAACCAACATGACCTCTATATCCCTAAGCAAGCTAATACAATCGTGTAGGTAAAACCTAGTGGGAAAAAATCCCTACACCAACATGGATAAGTGTGAGGGTACTATGCTTTAGGATCACACTTCTATATATAAACTAGAGATTTCTTTAGTGAGGTTGAGTGTGGAGGTAGAATTTATCAAATAAATGCTCTTTCAAGGAAAGCTGGGCATCCATTTACAAAATTGAGCATGAGTGTGTCATGTGTTGAGGACATATATATCCTTTTAAAAACTACTTCATGGGCTCACCCATCATCTTGTTGACCAATGGCACTATTTGGAGGTCTAACCCAAAAATAAAAGGCTTTAAAGAGCATAAGACCATTGTGTGTCAATCTGGGTGTTCCACCAAAGTCAAAAAAGAGCTTCATCAAGCTAGATGAGCATCAGGCTACCACATGGAAGACGTGGATAGTGGTTAATACTTAGGTGAGATTTCAAGAAAAGGACCCAAGAAAAGAATATGCTGAAATGGGAAACTATCAAAGGGTCCCAAGGAATTACTAACTACCAAGTGATCTCGAAGCCAAAGATGAATTGTTCCAAAATAAAAAACATGGATTTCAATCCAAAATTCTTGGTGATTCATAAGGGTGTCTGCCTATGGATGAGAGAAACCAAAACTATGGCAATCTAATCAATCAAAGAAAATTTGAAAAAATGGGAGGAAGGAGTAGAAATATATAATTTTTGAAAGGCCACCTACAAGGGTGCCCATTATTCCTCCTTAGGTTGGGTATTCTTATTGAGAACCTCAAAGGGTCTATCCAAATATATCATCTCCTTGAAAAAGATGTTTCCCATGCCTTAAACAACCACTAGCATTTGGAACTCTAGCTGGGTAAGTGGTTACAAAATCTTCTCCACCTCAGAGACATTAGGAAACTGATCAAGAGCCATGAATATGGTCTAATAATTCTAATTTTATTTTAGAAGCACCTTGATTTAGTCCTATGGAAGGATGTTATTATCTTCCAAGAAAGGGGAGGGGAGTCCCAACTATACTAATTGCTTGATATGTCCCCACCTATCTCAGAGTACTTGTTATAAGGCATTAAGGAATGACTTATAATTATTTATTGCCTTACTATAGCTAAGAAACTCATTAACCTTAGCCACCACCTACAATTGATTGGCTACCCCTACTACCTATAGTGTTTCCTCTGAGGTGATGTAGAGCTTCTAGACTAGGATCTATGAATCTGAGACCTTGGGGGATATGAAGTTGATCATTGGGTCAATGGATGCACTCACTTGAGAGCTTAATATATACTATTTTATGATGAAAGTGACTATTAGCTTTTAGTTATTAGTCACACCCTTAATCCTCTCCTAGTAGGATTTATACAACTATTGGATCATGGGAAGGATTTTAATGACCTATGGGTGAGAATCAAGGTCATTATTTATCTTCTCAATCTCTTGGTCTTTCATCAAGGATTTTTGTTACATATTTTGCTACAATTGTTGAAAGGACCAATCAAAATTAGAGATATTTTGGTGGATATGAGACATCTTGGTCTCCTTATCTTATAGCTTAGTTTCAATGGCTATCTATAGGTTGGCCTCTGCTTGGAAACTTTCATTCAAGATGTAGCTTTGGAGGTTTATCTTTTCCTTATTGATCTCTACATATTTGACCTTAGCCTCAACACTGAGATGACCAATCGTAGCCTTCACCTTTACAAGTTTCATCTTGGTATTCTCTATCTATCAATCCACCTTGAGATAGTATATGGTCACATAATTTTACATCTCTTCCATAAGCTCAACCTAGTCAGTGGGTTTGGTCTAACTAAGGTTGAGATTGATAGATTGTATAGTGTAGCTCCCTAGCTGCATCTCTCCTTGAGGCTAAAATACTTGGGGGTCAAATGAGAAATCATGAAGGATTTTTATGTGGGGTCATAAAATGATCACATGTGAGTCTTAGTAGAGTTATTAGCCTGTTTTCCCCTCTTTATTTCTATTTGGGCCCCTTGAGCCACCCTTGTTACATCCACCCATTACTAGTACTAATCTGGTGATTAAATGATTTACCCTATGAAGGAGATTCCCTATGATAGTGTGAATGGAATAGTGACTCATTATTGTGAAGTAATAAACCCTACTCCCATGGAGGTGAGTGAATGAATGGTGAGGGTGGAAGGGGAGAAAGGTGGGAGCCCATAGGGTAGGGTGAATTTTGATTACATTATGAGGAAGGATGAGGTAGATGATGAAGGTATGGGGGTGAGGAAAGGTATGTGAGAGGATACCAGTATCATAGAAGAAGGCAAAGAAAGATTAGTAATGGACTGGGTAAAAGAAGAGGAAAGTGGGGCCAAGGTAGTACTTGGCTAGGAAGGTGAGAGTGTCACAACCAAGGATGAAACTATGGAGGGAGATGGGGAAGTGGAAAAGGAGGTGTCAATAGAGATAAGAGGATCTAAGTGTATTTTCTTCTACATGGGTACTGCTAGAGGGATAAAAATGGGTGCCTTGATTCACTTGAGCTAAGATGATCAAGCTGCAAGGTGCTTGGAAGGAGAATGTTGTTGTTATGGGGCCATGGGGTGTGGGAACATGGGACGTGGCCACATAAAAGGATTTTGGACCTCTACTATTTCTTCCTTCTATGGAGGCATGTCCCCTATCTCCTCCCTAGGAGTATCTTCTTTCTCTTCTCCTCCTTCTCCTATCACAATTTTAGGAGTGGATTATTCTTCCTCTTGGCCTTCTTCTAGATAAAACTCATACTAGAGCTTCTCAAAGGTTTCATCTCTATCTTCATCATCCAAACCATAATGTGGCTTGTTTATTAAATACCTATATTTAGTGAAGGCCACTATTTTCTCCTTAGTCCAATTATACTGGGTGAACATTTTTCAATCCCCTTTGATAACTTCTTGGTCAGGTCATATGCTTAGACCTTGTCATAGAAATACTCCCATGGTTTTAGGGTGTCCAATGAGATATAAGGTAGGTCCACATAATTTTAAGGAAATTCCTCCATGGGTGACCTCCTTTGCTCTAGGTAAGGCCAGGTTTGGTGCTTGGGAGTGTTGGTCATATTTAAGGAAGCTATATACCTAGCTAGGTCATAGTTCCATCTATCATTTATCAAATCAAGGCTGAGATCTACCATCTTGGACAAAATTAGGCATACTTGGTTCCTTTTTAAAACTATTATGTCATCTTGTTGACCATTTTTTGCCCAACAGGCCAAAAATTGGTCCCCTTCTATCCCTGCTGTTCTAGGCCATTTCATTCTTCAATTTTGCATGAATTTGTTCATTTCTACAGACTCTGCAAAATATCTACGAACTCTGTAGGTCTAAATCTATGGACTCTACACGTTTTGGATTTCTATGGACTTTGCAGGTTTTGGATTTCTATGGACTTTGCAAGTTTTGGATTTTAATGGACTCTATAGGTTTTAGATTTCTACAGACTCTACACTTTGGTGCATGAAGGATCAATTCAGAGAGTTATGGGTTTTTATAAGGCTTCTTCAGGCTCTTGTCTGAAGAAAATCAAGAAAATTTGGCATCTTTGAACCATTGAACTGGTTCAATGCCTTAGTTCAATGCTCAGTTCAATCGGTTCAAGTTCAACACAAGGTTCATTAGCCTTGGTTCACTCAATCAGTTCAGCAGCATCAGTTAAAGTGGCTTCTAGTTCAATCAGATGGTTCAATGCCAAAGTTTAATGGGCTCAACGTGCTTCATTGAACCATTGAATTGGTTTAATGAATTGGTTCAATCACCTAGTTCAATGCCTTGGTTCAATCAGCCTTAGTTCATTGAACCACTTCAATGACAAGTTCATCGACAAAGTTTAAGGACTTGGTTTAGCGGTCAAAGTTCAACGCACTAGTTCAATCGTACGATTCAATTGAGCTTAGTTCAATGTTTATGATCAATAGCATCAGTTCAAAGCAACTTCTAGTTCAATCAAATGGTTTAATGCCAAAGTTTAATGGGCTCAGTGTGCTTCATTGAACCATTGAACTGGTTCAATGAATTGGTTCAATCATTTGGTTCATCGGTAAGTTCAAAGGCTTGGTTCACTTGGCATTGGTGCACAACATTGAACCATTGAACCAGTTCAACAAGTTGGTTCAATGGGTTGGTTCAATGGGCTCAGCACCCAATCCTAAACCTATTAAATTATTGAACCAATTTTGGTTCAATGGGTTGGTTCAATGGGTTAGTTCAACGAGGTGTCCTACAGTCGAAGGTCTAGAAGCCCTTGCAAAGGGCAATTTAAGGTCCAAAAGCCCTTCTAGAGGGTAGTTCAAGGTTCACAAGCCCTTACAGAGGGCAAAGAATGTTTCAAAGGGCAACCCAAAGATAGAAAGGACAAAAGACTTAAGTAATAGGCCAAATTCTTTTAGACTTTTTGTTTGAAGGAATTCAAGGAAAGGATTTTCAAAGGGCCTGAAGGTGCAGAAAAGGTCAAAGAGCCCACAAAAAAGTCAAAGTGGCCAATTCTCATGGACTTTTTGTCTATGAGAAAAAGCCCAAAATAAAAGACCTAATGATTTTTCCAAGGATATTGATGTCCCAAAAACTATCAAATTTAAGGAAATGAACTAGCTGTTGGGTGACAGTCGCACAAATGTCAAATTTTAATGTAATGAAGTAGCCATTGTTTTTTAATTGCCTGAATGCCAAATCATGGAAGGAGCCTGAGGAACGCAGTGACCCACCAGAAGATCACCCTCAAGGGCTAAAAGAGCATGAAGAAGACAAGGAGTATAAAAGACAGCAATTCAAGTGGTGAAGAGATGGCAAGTTATTGCAGATGAGTGGTGCGACCTACTTCTCTCCAGTTGGCATTTATGAGGGGATAAATAGTAGTCTGTTTATACAAAAGAGGCACAACCATGTTCTTACATTAATGTTTGAATGCCAAAGTCAATTTTGGTGATTATATATCATTGTTCTAGTAGGCCTTTTTTGAGAAATGACATCAGTAGCAGTGATCTTCCTCTTCTCAATGTGTTCAGAATGCACATGGGTCACTGGTAGAAATGAGTGCCAAAATCTTTCACAAAAAGTGCCAAGTTTCTCTTCCTCTTCCTATATATTGTAACTTTCTCATTTGAGAAAAAATCAACTCTCAGCCTTAAGGCAAAACTCTACCCAAAAATCTCTCAGGCTTGTAAGGCAGAGCTGTTGGATTTTACCTTGAATCAAAACATAGCATTTTTACCTCCATTCTGATTTTTGCATCTTTAGTATGTGTCTATGCTTTGATTCTATGTTAAGTCATTTTCTTAATGCTTTTGTAGAATGATTTCAACATATCTAGTGTATTTTTGAGGCTCCTTTTATAGGTTTGTCAAAAGTGTCCCTAGAGGAGTATAGTGAAGTGGATAGGTTGTTGCAGTGTGTCTCAGAACACCTCTAGTAGTTATTTCCTCCTTGTATCTCCACAGACCCCTGACCCACTGATGCAAAAGGTTTTTTCATGTTAGATGAAGTGTATGGGAGCTTGTTCTCGATGGAAAGTGTATGTTTGGGTGGAGTAGATCAACCTTTTCTAGTGTATCACCTTTTACTTTTTAGGCTTAGGTTCTATTTTTAGCATCTCTCTTCCCCTTTTCATCCCCCCCTTTTTACATTTTATTTGTTAGCATTAGGAGAAACTAGGGCCTAAATGATACATCAGAGGGAACTAGCCCTTATCTAGAAACTCTCCCCTCTAGCTTTGTCAGTCCCATAGGCGAGAGGGGAGTTTCCATTATTGCATGTGGAAGGGTGGGAACTAGGCATCCTACCCCCAGGTGCAATCCATTGTATCAATATTTTTTGGCACACCCAGTGGGACCAACTAGGACAAGTTGTGTCTAAAGAGTTGAAGAATTTTTGGTGTGTTTTTTAACCAACCAGCCTTTGGAGGTTTTTGCATCAACACCAATGGTGACTCTGAGTTGAATCAGCTAGTTAAGCAGCCCTGGTGCCATTAAGAAATCACTTTTGTATGTATAATCCCTCTGCACAAAATCATGGACCTTGTTTTCCTTCCTATAATTTTGATCAATCTCAGCCTTTTTATGGCATCTCCCAAAGCAGCCCTCCTAGTTGCCCTTCAATGATAAGGGAAATGGCCCTAGAATTTGAGAAGCAAACGATGGAGATTGATAGACTAGAGGAGTAGTACAGATATCAGCATGAGCTGATGTATAAAGAGGAGTGTTTGTTTAGGCAAGCACAAGCCTTGCAATCCATGGAGGAGGAGGTAATAAAATGGAGAAATCCATTTATTCAAGGCAGTCAGCCTTATGTGCCCCCTCCTATTTTGAAGAAAGCCCCCTCTTATGCACCAAATCCTTTCTATCAAATAGCACTTGCTCGCTCTAGCTCATCTGATACATTTGCTCTTAATCCCATGCGCCTGGCTTTCCAGCATCAAAGGAAACTAGAGCAAACCCCCATGGAGATCAATCTTCTCAATTCCTTATATTGTGAATCTTCCATTGGGGGGAATACCATGAGACAACACGTCCCTCTTTTAGAGACTCTTCTGGTGCATCAACAGTCTCTTCCTATCATTCCTCAACCTCCCCAAGTCTTTCAACATGATGTGCAGATTTTGAGTTGGAGGAAGGAATGCCAAGAACCAGCTTAGAGCCTTGAAGAGGATGATGCTAGTGACCTCCAAGAAAGACTCTTTTAAGATAATCTAGCCAAGAAAATTGAAGATTTAGAGGCTAGGATGAGACTGCTTCTTGAAAGAGAGTTTGAACTTCCAGACCTTATGGAGGAGCCCCAAGACATTGGAGAAAATAGAGTTGCTACCTGTTCACAGGAGCAAAATTCCAATTTTAAGATCATGAACTAGAAAAAAATAGTAGAATCATGGGGCAGGAAGGAGGAGAAGAAAGGTTTTTCTCAAAACCTTGAAGAAGATGAGGTTGCTCCTACTCATGATGATGTTGGTGACTTCTAAGAAAGGTTCTTCCAAGAGGATCTAGCTAGGAGAATTGTAGAGTTGGAGTCCAGAGAGAGATTCCTTAGTCAATGTGTAATGGATGGTTCAAACCCAATGGCACATTCTATGTCTAAACACAACCCATCTACACACTTCCAAGAGAGCTATCAGGCAACACCTAATATAGATGAAGTGCTGACCAAGTGGAAGGAGGAGAATCATTTGATTCTATCTCAAGGACTGCCTCCTCTTCCACATGATTTTTCCACTTCACCCCTTCTTAAGGAAGAACCTATTCTATAAGAGGCGAGTGAGGAGTAGAAGATCCAATCTGTATTTTCCCAAGAGGCTATCATGAGTGAAAATAAAGAAGAAATCATCATCGATGCTCCTTGTGAAGACCTCATCAGCAATGGAGAAGATGCAGGGCATACATATATGCAGATGTTCCAGCAATATGAGGAGGAACAAAAGCATGGTGAGCTCTCTCCCCCCTTATTTGATGAACTTATTTGTTACTTCAATGAGAAGGATGACTATGCTAAGGAGCCTGAGTTGGAGGAGGATCAGGAGAATACCTTTAAACATCTAGAGGTCTTGATCTTTGAGGAGGAATATGAGAGGTCTGTCTTCCTAGAGGAAGGCCTTGAAGAAGAAAGCTTTGAATAAAGAGGCAATGTTCTATGGGATGAGCAATCATTTTGTGAGTCCATTTCATACATCACCACAGTCACCCTTCTTCAAGAAGGCCAAAAGGAAGTAGAGGATGAGTCTGACAGAGTTTGCAATGAAGCAGAAGGAAATGGGTCAGACCATGATACATTACAAATGTACTATACAGATCAAAGGGCTTATGGTGATGAGCCAACAGCCTTTGATTTCTTGGTGAAATGCACCATTATGAAGGACTAGCATTCAACAAGCCTCCAGGGACAAGAAGAATACATGTATGTTGGAGGCATGTTTGAATCTCATCCACTTAGATACCAACCAATCCAGGTGACAGGCAAGAGGAGTAGGTCACCAACTCTCTTTTTCATTCAGCTACTTGCCTAGCACCATAAGTCCTCTTACTAGGAAGGGGACTTAAGAAATTTTCCATTTGATCTAGGAGGGAGGCAAACATTCTTGGGTAGCTGTATATAGTAGTTTGTTTTCAGTTTTCTTTTCCTGCTTTCCCTAAGTGCAGTTTGCACATGTAGTGTTTTTAGCCTTGTGTGTTTCCCTTTGTGTTTGGGGTAAAAAGCTCTGTGTTTGATTCTTGGATCTATTGATAACACTCTTTCATAGCTGCATCTGACTCCATGCCTAATGGACTACAAGGCAACTAGTCTTTAAGCATAGCAGGCATGCTTCCCCTGGGAGTCACCAATTTGTTGACCATTTTTTGCCCAATAGGCCAAAAATTGGTCCCCTTCTATCCCTATTATTCTAGACCATTTCATTCTTCAATTTTGCATGAATATTCTCATTTTTATGGACTCTACAGAATATCTACGGACTCTGCAGGTCTAAATCTATGAACTCTACAGGTTTTGGATTTCTACGGACTCTGCAGGTTTTGGATTTCTATGGACTTTTTAAGTTTTGGATTTCTATAGAATCTACAGGTTTTGGATTTCTATAGACTCTATAAGTTTTGGATTTCTACAGACTCTGCACTTGGGCACATGAAGGATCAGTTTAGAGAGTTTTGAGTTTTTACAAGGCTTCTTCAAGCTCTTGTCTAAAGAAATTCAAGAAAAGTTGGCATATTTGAACCATTAAACCTATTCAATGCCTTAGTTCAATTCTTGGTTCAATCAGTTCAAGTTCAACACAAGGTTCATCGGCCTTGGTTCACTTAGTTAGTTCAGTGGCATCAGTTAAAGCAGCTTCCAATTTAATTAGATGATTCAATGTTAAAGTTCAATGGGTTCAGCACGCTTCATTGAACCATTAAACTGGTTCAACGAATTAGTTCAATCACCTAGTTCAATGCCTTGGTTCAATCGGCCTTAGTTCATTGAACCAATTCAATGACAAGTTCATTGGAAAAATTCAAGGCTTTGGTTTAGTGGTTAAATTTCAACACGTTGGTTCAACCATTGGTTCAATCATATAGTTCAATCGGGCTTAGTTCAACATTTAAGATTAGCGGCATTAGTTCAAAGTGGCTTCCAATTCAATGCCAAATTTTAATGGGCTCAGTGCACTTCATTAAACCATTGAACTAGTTTAACAAATTGGTTTAGTCATTTGGTTCATCGGCAAGTTCAAAGGCTTAGTTCACTTGGAATTGGCATGCAACATTGAACCGTTGAACCGGTTCAACGAGTTGGTTCAACGGGCTCGGCATGCAGTCTTGAACCAATTAAACTGTTGAACCAATTTTGGTTCAATAGGTTGGTTTAATGGGTCAATTTAATGAGGTGTCCTATAGCTGAAGGTCTAAAAGCCCTTGCAGAGGGCAGTTCAAGGTCTAGAAGCCCTTGTGGAGGGCAGTTCAAGGTTCAGAAGCCCTTACGGAGGGTAGAGAACATTTCAAAGGGTAGCTCGAAGATAGAAGGGACAAAATACTTAAGCGATAGGCCAAATTCTTTTGGACTTTTTGTCTGAAGGAATTCCTTCAGACAAAAGGCTCGAAGGAATTTGGGGAAAGGAAAAGGGCCCAAAGGTGTAGAAAAGGTCAAAGAGCCCACAAAAAATTCAAAGCATCCAATTCTTGTAGACTTTTTATCTGTAGGAAAAAGCCAAAAATGAAAGACCCGATGATTTCACCAAGGACGGTGACGTCCCAAAAATTGTCAAATTTAAGGAAACGAACTAGCCATTGGGTGGCAGCCGTGCGAACATTAAATTTAACGCAGAGAAGTAGCCATTGTTTTTTAATTGACTGATCACCAAATCATGGAAGGAGCTTGAGGAACGTAGTGACCCACCAGAAGATCACCCCTGAGGGCTAAAAGAGTAGAAATAAGACAAGGAGCAGAAAAGACAAAGCAATTCAAGTGGTGAAGAGATGGTGAGTTATTGCAGATGAGTGGCGCGACCTATTTTTCTCTAGTTGGCATTTATGAGGGGACAAATAGTAGTCTATTTACAAAAAAAAGGCACAACCATGTTCTTACATTAATGTTTGAATTGCAAAGTCAATTTTGGTGATTGTACAACATTGTTCCAGTAGATCTTTTCTGAGAAATGACATTATTAGCAGTGATCTTCCTCTTTTCGATGTGTTCAAAATGCACATGGGCTACTGGCAAAAATGAGTGCCAAAATCTTTCATAGAAAGCGCCAAGTTTCTCTTCCTCTTCCTATATATTATAAATTTCTCATTTGAGAACAAATCGACTCTCAGCCTTAACGCAAAACTCGACCCAAAAATATCTCAGGCTTGTAAGGCAGAGCTGCTAGATTTTACCTTGAATCAAAACATAGCATTTTTACCTCCATTCTGAGTTTTGCATCTTTAGTATGTGTCTATGCTTTGATTCTATGTTAAGTCATTTTCTTAATGCTTTTTTAGAATGATTTCAGCATGTCTAGTGCATTTTTTAGGCTCCTTTTACAAGTCTGTCAAAAGTGTCCCTAGAGGAGTATAGGTGAAGTGGATAGGTTGTTGCAGTGTGTCTTAGAATGCCTCTAGTAGTTATTTCCTCCCTGTATCTCCACGGACCCCTGACCCACTGATGTAGAAGGTTTTCTAATGTTAGATGAAGTGTATGGGAGCTTGTTCTCAGTGGAAAGTGTATGTTCAGGTGGAGTAGATCAACCTTTTCTGATGTATCACCTTTCACTTTTTAGGCTTAGGTTTTGTTTTTAGCATCTCTCTCCCCCTTTTCATCCCCCCTTTTTACATTTTATTTGTTAGCAGTAGGAGAAACTAGGGCCTAAATGATACATCAGAGGGAGCTAGCCCTTATCTAGAGACTCTCCCCTTTAGCTTCATCAGTCCCACAGGTGAGAGGGGAGTTTCCATTGTTGTGTGTGGAAGGGCGGGAGCTAGGCATCCTGCCCCTGGGTGTAATCCACTACGTCAACACATCTCACATGAAAGGGACATTGTATACAACTTTATTTTTATTCCCCACCATGTAGATGGAGTCTATTACATTGAGCTGGTGACCCAACTCTAGGGATACAATATTATCCATTAGCAATCAACAGAGTCAAAAAGGCTCTTCTTGAAACCTATATACTCTAACGAATGAAAATTGGGCTCCCTAAAACTAATTGGTTATGACCTTGCTACCTACAAGCCAAGCCCACTGCCAATCTATCATCTTAGAGGTAATGGCCTATCAATTGAGGTCAATAAGAATTAGAGTCATAAAGAGATCCAAGAACTCATAATAGTCCTTGATTATAGATAATACATGAGTCCATATGATGACTAGGGCCACCATGTTGGGGAATACTTTTGTGTTAAAGGTGCTAAGATTTAGGTATGAAGAGAAGTACTGATAATGTTGGTATAGAATGAGATGTAGGAAGAAGGATGGGTACCAGAAGGTCCCCATCATCAAAAAATTATCTGTCTCATCCCTCATGGTGGTGGTAATGGCTTTAGCAAAGTCCATTTTGAATGTTTTTCCCTTTCCCACCAAGGTCATCAGGGCAAGTGACCCTAACTGAAAGTCATAGATGTTGTTGTCAACATCCATACCTAAGATGAATGTCAGTATGGATAGTCTCCTTCAAGTGCTACATGGGGAAGTTTTTTAGGGGCATGGGTAGAGGAGGCACCTCCATGAATTTTCTCTTGAGGATAATTATAATGAATCATGCATTTTCTTGGACTTGTGAGTCCCAAGCACTTTGGAGGCTTTTTATGTTGCATATAATAGCCTTGGGGTCATTTAGGAGCCAGAGTATCTCCCCAGTGTTGTTTGCATCAATTTTGACCCTTAAATGGGCATTATCATCAATCACACCAATGTTAGCATCATATATTTCTATGTATAGGGTGTTAATTTCTAGGCATAGGAGCACATAGGACATCATATATTGTGCCAATGTGGACTGCCATATCCTATAGTCGAATGAGTGGTATTCCTTCCTACTAACCCTATTGAACATTTTGGCATGGGTGCCCTCCATTAAACTCTTGGGGTTCTTAGCCAAATTTGGGTTGAATATTTCATCTACAAAGTTAGTCATCAATGTTTAGTCCTTACAGGGCCCCTTGGGTGCCTTCTTGGTATTTGGCACTTTTTTCTTTGCTTGAGCAGGGGCTGAAGCGTAGGCCTTACTTATGATGTGCTTGGGGGTAAGGTCTCCCCTAATACTTGAGTCATGGTCTATTTATTTTTAAGGGTGCTTCTCACTTCCTAATAAAGATGTAGAAGCCTCCATTATTGAAGAATTCTCTCTAAAATCACTTATGTTTCTACTGAAAGTTTAGATTAATGGCTCTCTACTTCACTACTTGTAATTGTAGTCTTGACTCTTATCTATTTTTCTCAATTTCTCAAAGCTCTCAAAAATCTCAAAGTGTCAAGTATTTGGTTTGAGTGAGGTGGGGGTATTTATACACTAGTTCCACTAGGTGTTTCCATCAAGGAAAATTCAAAAATTGGCACCCTCATAAATGATAAGGGTAACACACATGCTAGAGGAGCTACTCACAAGAGATTTGTAGTGATCATTATGGGGAGTCATGCATAGTGGAGCATATAACATTAATGCTAGGTAGAGTATATGACGGTATTTAGAGAACGTTTTTGAATATTTGGGAGGATTAGGGAGATGATGAATGGTGACTAGACCAACCACTTGTGCCAAAGACATTTACTCAAAAAAGGAAACAATAAAGTAAAGGAAACAAAGAAAATGGGAAACAATAGAAATGAAAGGAAACAAAGAAAATGGAAATGGGAAAAAATCTAATTATGTACAAGGGGGGGAGGTGGGTAAGTTAGTTATAATGCTCAAGTTGATCCCATTGATGGAGATCCCCAATATGTTACCTTCTTCATCTTCCAACTTGAAATCATTTCCCTACCTATCACTGATGATGTGAAAAGATCATCTCCAAAGAGAATCAAACTTTGCATGTTGTCTTGGCTTCATAGCCTGCTAATCATATTTGAGAACTAAATCTATCGGCTTAAATCCCAGGTCTGATGACTTTTTGTCAAACCATCACTTAATTGTTTGCTATCATATGATCTTTGCATTGATTGCCTACCCATTACTTCCTGGAGGTTGAGTAATTTGGTAAGCTAAACCTCTATTGCTCTATTTTTTTCAATTTTAATAGCCTTCAAAATCTATCATGAAAGGATTTTTGAAAATATAGGCATAATCACTTCTTTCCCATATATAAGTTCATATAGGGAAGTCTTTAGAATTTGTTTGGGGTGATGCGGTCCACTCACAAGGTAATTTTCACATGTAAGTGCCATTCCCTCTACTTTTCATTGCACATCCTTTTGATTAACTTGATCAAATTTTTGTTTATAGACTCTATCAACTTGTTCCTTTGAAGGTAATAATTGGATAATGCCTTTAGGAATAAACAATTTTGGAGTGCAAATTCAATAATTTTAGACTCGAGGAAGGCTTTTGCATTATCATAAATTATTGTTTTGGGTGGTCCAAACCTTGCCACAAGATCTTCTAAGAATTTGAGAATCACATTTTAGGTCACTTCTCTCAGTAGGGTTACTTCAGTCCACTAGGTGAAGTAGTCAATGGCCATTAATATCCATTTATGACTAGCACTGGAGATGGGATTGATCATTCTGATGAAGTCTAGGCCCTACTATGTGAAGGGTTCATCGATCACAATCAAGTTAATAGGCATGAAAAAAATTTCTCTTTCCTACAAATAACTAGTACTTTCAACACTTTTTGACTATTTTATGGGAGTTAACAAACATGGTCAGCCAATAATACCCCATGCATATGATTTTTTTCGTAGTGGTCTTAGCTAAGAAGTGGTTGCATGGGGAATGAAGTGCATGTCTTGAAGGATTTTCTCCACTTGGGGTTTTTTGACACATCGAAGGAGATCTCCATCAAATTTCCTCTTAAAAAGGGCCCCTTGGACTAGTGTATAACTAGACCCTTACAATCTATAAAAATGCCTTTTATGCATAGGGAGACCATCAAGATACTAGCCGATTTATATGAAAAATATCTGGTGGACCACCTAGGATCTATCAACTTCAAATAATTTTAAAAAGGTAGATTTTATTGTGTCCTATTTCTCTGCTAGGACATTTTTGCATTAAGATAAATACTCACAAATTTTTCTTCCTCTGATTACCTTCATTAGCCTCACCTCTATATCATCCTCTAGGATCTTGGTGATCTAGTTATCCCTTTTCTCTATAATTTCTCCCTCCATGATGTAGTCATGGATGCTAGAGTGTGTTACGTACACCATTACCTTATTTTTTACCATAAGGTGCCTAAACTTCTTAAGGCCTTTGATAATGGTGAAGGCTTGTTTTTCCACAATGTTATATTTAACCTCATTTATGCATAGTGTCCTTGAGTAAAATGCAATTAGATGTTCATTCCTTCCTTCTTCTTCCTTTTGAGTTAGTACGATGTCCAAGCTATGTTCACTTCCATAGATGTACATAATGAAGTCCTTGGAAAAGTTAGGGTTGACTAGTATAGGTGTTATGGATATAACATCTTTGATTTTGTCAAATTCCACTCTTTCTTTAGGTGTCCATTTGAAGGCCTAGTCTTTTATTATCATTAGGGTGATTGGCCTAACCAATCTTATAAAGTTTGATATGAACCTGTTGATAAAATTAATCTTTCTGAGGAAATATTGGACCCCCTTTTTGTTTACTAGCAAAGCCAAGTCCTTAATGGCCCTTATATTTTATAGACAATAGTGATCCCTTCTTTAAACACCACATAACTAAAGCAATTTTCATTTTGGAACTCTGAAGACACACTTTTTGGGGTTTAAAGATACCCCAAATTATTGACATCTTTGGAATACATTATCTAGATGGTCGAAGTGATACTCCTTAGAAAACATAATGAGGTCATCTAGGTAAATGAGGATAATCTTGTTAATTATCCCATTGAAGGTAATGTCCATCACTCAATAGAATGTTGCATTAGCATTTGAAAGATTGAAAGGCATATTCACATATGCAAATGTTCCCCACTTTGTAGTGAAGGTGGTCTTGTGTTAGTCTTCTTCATTCACCTATACCTAGTTATACCCAAAGAATCCATCTAGTAGGGAAAACATCTCCATGCCTACCACCATCTAGAGGATATATTGTATAGAGGGGAGGGGATAATGGTCCTTTAAGGATGCCTTATTTATTTCTCAAAAATCCATGCATAGCCAAATTTATCCACTATTTGTTTGCATGGGAACTAGATTGGATACCCAAGTCAAATTCTTGATTGGGTATATAAGCTTTGAGTCAATTAGTTTTCTAATCTCTTAGGCCATGAGGGACTCAATCTTTAGGTTTAATGGCCTTTACTTCTTCTAAACTGGCTTGGCCCCTTCTACCAAATCTATGGTGTGCTAAATAGTATCTCAAATGTATCCCTTCAAGTCATCATAAGTCCATGCGATGACTCCTTCATACTTATTACAGAAAGAGACTAATCACTCCTTGTCTTTCTAGGGAACTTCTTTTCCAATTTTTAGCTTCCTCCCTCCTTTGACATCAAGTTTGTAGTAATCACCCTTATCCATGATAAAATTGCATTTATCATTCCTTGCATCATTAGAGTCAAAAATATTTTTGATGGTAATGAGGCCCTTTGGCAACTTATTGGTCTTCAATTGTATAATTTGATCTCCATAATCCTCTTTAATTTTTGGATGTAGTTGTTATGCAAACTTGCATGATTACTAGAGGAACATCACAATCTGAGAATCACTTTCAAGCACCTACTAATTTTGGTTATTTTTTGGGATAATGGGCCTAATGACTACCTACATCAATTATTCATTGGTGATTAAGTCTATTATTGGGTTGAATTGGGAGTTTATTGTTTCCATCATGTCAACCTCCACATTCATGGTTCTCAAGATGATCTAAATGTTGAAGGCTTTGAAATATTTAATTAGATCTCATATGTGGTGGTGGTAAGACCTCATGCACATATTCTTTATGGCTATTACCCCATTCACCTACCTCACTACTAATTCAAAATCATTGAATACCTTTAGCTATTTGATGCTCATTCACTCAATGAGGTTAAGGCCATGGACTAGAGCCTCATATTCAGCCTCATTATTTTTATAGGCAAACTAGAATCAAAAGGCTTAGAGGGTCTCTTTTCTAGAAGGAGATGTTAGTCAAATGTTGGATCTAGAGCTAGTCTTACACTTCACACCATCAAAATGCAGAGTCTAGAGTTCAGAATCATCCCTAAGCCTTTCATTCTAATCTTATGTATTCTTTAAGACTTTTGGAATGGCCAAGTCCTTATCATGAATCATGTATGTTCTAAGGCCCATGGCATTGAAGTTTATAAATGGATCATTCTCAATGAACTCATTGACAAGGGCCTCTTCTTTAGAGCTCCTATTGTCTACTACATTCTCTCTTTCAAACATTTTTACATAGTGTATCTCCATTATTGATAAGGAGGTGTGCATTTCTTTGAAGTTTGTCATCACTTCATCTACTATGTGATTCAGGTGAAGCAATTCAAATAGCACCTTTAACTTTGAACCATACTTGGTTCTTAGGATCATATGAGACCAGTCCAATGACAAGTATCCTCTAATTTTAATGGTGAAATCCCTTAACAAACATAGCCTAAAAATATGTGGGATGTATATCACTACAATGTATTATGGTCTAGTTATGCTAGGATAGGATTACAATGTGAGGGGGAGGGCCCAGATGATCCCTAGTGTTTGAACCTTTTTCTCATCTAGTTACACCACCCCTTTATTTAAGGGTTCATACTTCAATTACAGCTTATCGGTTATTTGTTTGGGCATTATTATTGTGCTTGTGCTTGAATAAATCATGGAATTATGAAATAACTTCTTCTCTACAATCAATGTCAAATAGAATGGGGTAGGTTTTTTTTTACTTACCCCTTCCTTGGTATTGATGAATGTGAAGGGTATCTGGGGTTATGCATATATGCTAGCTTCTTTCCCCTTTATTTTCATAGGATCTATTTTTGGATTCCCTTGTGTGGGACTTTCTCATTCCTCCAAGGCTTCCTTTAAAAAATATTTATGTTCAAGGATGGACAAGATGTCCCATAGAGAAACATTGGCTTGAATCTTCTTCAGCTATTATACCACATTATATGACCTTAGAGGTGGGACCTCAGGGTATTTTGTCTTTTTCTACATTACCTTGCTCCATTTTAGATAGGTCTTGGGTAGAGTTTGAGGTATCAGGCCTTTCTCAAAAGTCACTTTGGGTTTTGTGGTAGCTCAGGGTTTTTGGTTAATCTCTTCTTTAAGTGAGTGTAGTAGTATGATTGTACTTGTGGGGTTATATATATAGGGACCTCATTCACATAGACCACATCTTTATCCTCTACCCAGGAGAATATCACATGTTTTGAGGCTATTTATTTCTCTTGTTTCAAGGATATCCCTTGTATTTTCACCATCAAGATTGCATCCTCAATCCTTAGGGATTGGTATGCGTAGGTCAAGTTAAGTGCATTCCCTTATCATCATTGCTTGACAACCTTCTTATATAGGTTTCCCCTTAGATAATTTTGGGGCCCATGGGTATTCTTACAAGAAAATCACCATGAGTTAGAATCATCTTCTAATTTATTTTGATGAGCCACTAGCTCTCTATTTGCATTTGGTGGTCCCGTGTGTAAAGGATTTAGAAATGCAACCATTTGATTCATGGGTCGAGTCTAATGGATTAGTACTCGATGATTTGATGCTTGTTATTTTTTCCTTTTCCTCTCTTAGTATTTATTCTACTAATAAGGTGGTCTCTTTTCTTGGTATTTATTGAAATAAGGCTTCAAAGGCATGGCTATTACCTTTTGAGACTGATTATCTCTTTGGATATGTTTTGTAGAATAATTTTCATATCATTCATCTCCATTGATAGTAAATATGTAGTAGATGTGTTTTCCTAAGTGGGTAGGTACACATACATAGAGGTAGGTAGGGCTCCTAAAGTGCTCAAGACCTCTTCTTGTAGAGACATGGACATATTAGGTAACATCAACATCAACAACCGAGGAAGAAGCCTCCCTACATTGATTAGGTTATTCTTGGCCTTTACTATGATGTCATATGCATCTGGTAGTGTCTAGTCTCTAAGTGATTAAATCATGATCATAATGTCTAAATTAATTGCCTTGAGGTAAAAAATAATAGCCATGCCCATGGGTGGTCAAGCTACCAATAGGATCTTTTGCCATGTTTTTTTGAACTTGGTGTTAAAATCAACCATGGCTTCTTATGGGGCCCTTTTGATGTTTATTACCTATAGCAAGAGGGATGATCAATATACCTTCTCATTTAATCTTTTAAAGATTTTTTTGCCCAATTCATCCCAAGTTCTGATTGAATTGGCTGGCAAAGATTGATACTAGTCAAGATCTTTCCCTTTGATAGAGGCTTATAGTAGACTTAAGGTTGCATTCTACATGTTGATGTAGTGAATAGTGCACACATTTGCCACATAATAGAGATGTTTGGTTGCTATCTTGAAATCCTCTCTTGAAAATTTAGGGAGTGCCTTTAAAGTGTTTGTAGTGATAGAGTCCCATATAGCTAGGGGTATCAAAGGGATATGCAAGCTATCGCTATCCCATGACACAAAGTTCCTTTGTAGGCCTGGATGTACCATTTGCTACTATTTTTATTATGAAGTGTTGGACCTTAAGGCTCTTTGGTGAGTGGGATCCACCAAAGGTGGTGTTAACAGACTCAAATTATTTATAGTCTATGATCTTTTATGGACCTATGGCTCATAAACTCATGCCACTAATTAATCAAACTAGTAAATTGATCCCACTGGGTATGATAAAAAATAAAGAACTATTGATGCCTAAAACTCTTACCTCAGGTTTAACAACCTTCTATGGGAAGCTTTATAGATGTGGGACTGAATGTGGTCTATAAAACAACCTCAAACATTTTAAAATCTAGCTCTTCATTTAATTGAAGGATGAAAAGGGATAGAGAGAAATAAAAGTAAATAATAGTAAAATAATACTAACTAGGGTGATGCACTGAAAGATTCAAATCATTAACCTATATTTTCATAAAATAGCATAAATCCTTAAACATTATAGACCATAAAGGATCAAAAATCATTAATTAAGATCTCAATGCAAGCAAAGATTCACACTATAGAGGCAAAAGAAAATAAATAATGAAAAGAGACAATTTCCCACTCAAAATAACATAGAACACCACATCCTCTTCATTATAGGTGGAGAACATAATATAGAATGTGAGAAAGGCACATGCAAAGTGTCCAATCACACCTGTGATGTCCATTTGTTAAGGTTGTAGAATAGAAAAATCCTAACTATTACTATTCCTAGTCTATTACAATATGATTGAGTACAAAAATATAAAAAATAGAAGATCCAAGATTATCATCCCTTTTACAAGGATGACACCTAGAGATTCTAGCACTCATGCTCATGATGATGTCATTGTAATTGAAAGAGGGTCTCAATTTCATGAGTGTAGTTATCGTTTGGATCGTAGATATGGTAGGACTACATTATTCTATTATTACCACTATGCTTAGGAGGAGAGAAGTGGTGCCACATGGAAGGGCTCATCTCTTCTCCATTATAATAGCATGGTGGGTCCCCTTTTATTTACCTCAACCAATGATATGTCTACAAAGTCTAACAGATAAAAATTGATCCTCGATAAGTGTGGTGGCACCATGTGTCAAGCTTACACTTCTCTAGAGAGACTAGAGATTCCTTTGGTGAGTCTAAACATAGAGGCAACATGTGTCGATCAGACACTCTTTTGAATAAATCTAGGCATGCCTTTGCAAAATTGAACACGAGTATGCCACATGTTGAGGACATGTCTATCCTTTTAAAAAATACTCTATGGGACTACTCATCATCTTACTGACCAATGGCACTATTTAGAGGTCTGACCCAAAAAGAAAAGGCTTTGAGGAGAATAGGGCAATTGTGTGTCGAGATAGCACTCCACTAGAGTGAAATAAGAGATTCATCAAGCCAGATGAGCATCAGGATACCACATAGAAGTAGTGGATAGAGGCTAGTATTTACGCAAAATTTTGAGAAGGGGCCTTGAGAAAATAATAGGTCAAAAAGGGAAACTATTAGAGGGTGCTAAAGAACCACCAATTGTCAAGTGAGACTAAAGCCAAAGATAAATTACTCCAAGATAACAAATGTGGATTTTGATCCACAAACACTTTCATTTACATGTTTATTCTCTTTAATTTAGAATGAACTTAAAAAAGACATAAACAAATGTATAGATACTTCCTTATATCAATTGAAATGAATGTGATGTTTAATATAGCACTAGCATGTTATTTTTATCTTATATGGAATTCAATTGAGAAACAATTTCTTACATACATAGAGGATCTATTGCATAACCTAACAACCAAGTTTCAAGTTTCAACGTTATATCTTATGCACAAGAAAGAATCTCCTTTTTCTTTTCATCTCCATGAGGGTGATAGATACTTTCCCTCTAACCAGGCCCATGTTATCATTGCTACATGATATGAATCATCCTATACCATTATTACCAGTCCACATACTCAACCTATTCACACTTCTTCCTTACAGGGTGTGTGCCTACATGTCTAATGAGAAGCAACTAGGGTTTGCACTTGTGAGACTCTAAGGGATAAAATTATCGGTATGAGCAATTTAATATCATATTTAAAGAATCAAAATTATTTATTAAGTGAATAGGTCACATTATTGGCAAATCACATTACACGTACATAGTCTTCAAAATATGTTAGCATAAACCATGTATATACATCTACACCTAGAAAATTTATGCCTAGAACTCTTTCATATCCAAATCATAAATCACAACAAAGTACATATACAACTAGTGATTCAAAAAGAATTCAAATATCAAATAAAATTTCAAGTGAGGTACTAATATAAATGATTAAATCCAAGTTGATCAATCTACCCCCTATACACCCAGTGGGGAGATCCATATATTATTGTGCATATCATAGAATCCATGGGCACCACACCAATTCATGCTTAACATTAAAAAGGAAAATATAATAGATAATGGATATAGATGACTCAAATAGTGACACATCATCCACACAACATACTATGACACATCTACAAATTCAAAAAGGGTTAAATTCATAAATATTACAAAAATGGTTACCAAAGCATAACTCAAAACAACAAAAAAATCATAAATCATAATTAGAGAAGTAAATAGTACAAAAAAAACATGTAAATCAAGTAAAAGATGCAAATCTACCTCTCTGAAATGAGGCTCAACTTTCAAATTAGTATGGGTTTGGTCAAAAATATCTACAATAGTTTGATTGTCATCATTAAGGTTTGGACAAGTAGGCCCAAGGCATCACTACTCCTATTCTATAATTTGATAATGTTTATCAACAAGGTTTCATATTTATTGAACATCCTAAAAAAATAATTCATAGATATAGTTTATTAGGTAAAAATATCCAAATACATAGGAGATGTTGTAAAAAGATCAAGAACTTTAGTTACAAATTCAAAATCATACTAATCCAACAATCATTCTCAAAAGAGGCTTTCTAGAAAAAAATCCTCCAAAGTACCATATGCCTAAAATAAGCATAGTTTTAAAGGGCACAATCACAATCAATATTCCAAAGCACAATTCATAAAGGTTAACTCCATAGTATGAGGCAATTCCCTCTAAAATTTTATATTATTATGATTTCGATGATGAAAAATACTCATATTAATACTATAACAGCATTCAACTATAACATAACAATCACATTGCATGAGAGATTACCATGCCTATTTTTGGCACAGGATATTTTGATAATGAGTCTCCTATGAGACTCATTGGTTAGTATTGTTCCTCCCTTCTTGTACATACTTTTTTTCTCTCTTGATCCTTGTATATAGTTTCATTTTCATGTTACTTGTACATAGCTTATATCCAGAAAATACAAAAATAATATAATATGTTAAAAACATCAAAACATTCAAATATTACTCAAAAAACATAATAATAGATTTTATACATTACCATGTCTACACTTCTTATATTTTCTAGACACTACATATGTTATCTATCTTAGTTTAGTCAGTTTTATCATACATGCATGCTTCACTTGTTCTTCTTAAGTGCTTGCATATTGCTACATGACTCAAGTCCACTACATCAATCCATATTTGCTATTATGTACCCACTGGGGGGAATATACACTAATACACATGTTATTTGTTTGACACATTTACCCACTTGGGGGCACCCTATACATATTTTCAATTCCTATGTTTTATATTTATAAACACTACATCCCATTTTTAGCATTGTTATGTATTAATATTGATCAGGCCACATTTACTCAAATTTTTTGTCACCTATTACTACTTTAGACTCAGGATATGTAAATTCTATCTCTTAAAAATATTTTCATTACATATTCATGCATAATTTCATTTATATCTTACCTAGTTTATACTTGATTATATCTTTATGCTTCTTATATTCGAGGTAATTTGAATATGCCATTATTTTTTGGCTCTATACTACTTCTATTCATAGTATGTATGCTTTGGACATGTACTCATGTCCTTGTGTGTGCCTACTTGATTGTGTATGAATACATTTAAACATGTTATTATATGTGGCTCTAATCCAAATGTCTTGTTTCTTATGTGTGTACATTTGAACATGTCCTTGTATGTCTTGTATTTCTCAGATTTAGTGCCATGTGCCCATGTCCCTTATATTGTGTCCCCTTGGCCTAATTTGTGTGCCTCATGTGTTTTGTATGTATAGTTTCTTGTATGAATCATTTCCATGACACTTGTCTCATTTTTTTACACACACCAATTTTTTATGCCATGAGGGAAATCATACATCTCCCCTTCCTACTTGGGTGCCATGATGGACATCATTCCCCATCCCCCTAGGTAACTACCCAATTTTTATTCAAATTTATTGTTACATACATTATTATATCTATATTGACACCATTGTGAATGTTATACATGACATACATCTTACATTACATACTTATGCTTAGATTATCTTACATTTTGATGTTATGTATGCATATTATATTGGATTATTACATAGTTATCATATATGCTCCAGCTAACACACATTTTATAGATCTTTTTTTATTTTGAGGATAGTTATTACATAGGTTCAAAAATTCCCCTAAAAATAGGGGGCATTCACAGGGATTTATCAAAGATATCAAGATCTTATATTGCATTCATAGTACATTTTCAGCACACAAGCTTAGATTACAAAAATTAGACTTAGACAAATACAATGGTAAAATAGTGACCTAGAAAGTAGTACAGTTGCACAAAAATCATACTAGAAGGACACTAGTGCCCAAGTTGGGAAACTAGCACCACATTTCAAAAAATGGCACTATTTTTTAATACACGGCACTACTATCTAGTAGCCTTAGTTTTAGGAAAACCCAGATTGGCCAAAAAGGTATAGTATAGATTTGCACAAATTTAGATATAAATTTATCAGTTATACTAAGTTTTGCTCATATTCATACTATTTTAGCTCAGGTTCATATCAATTTTATCAAATTAGGGGCATCATACAAGACATGGCCATTCCCATATTTAGTTTAGTTACATAGATACAATTGATTAGAACTCAATATAGAATCTATATGCTCAAATATCAGATTTGGGGGCATGTGCATGACACATTATTTATATATGCTCACTTACACATTGATTGATCAAATGGAATGACAAATTTCCTGTCATTATCTATGTTGTATACACCTAACATAATATTCTAGGTTGTACACCATTTTCATGCCTTACTCCATCTAAAGTGGTTGGAATTCTTGAGTGGCCTAAAGCTACCTAATATACTTGAGTGATCATATATCTAACATACCCAATTATACATTTACAGTTACTTCATACAATTTAGTTTCAGATGCATCTACTATCCATGGGTGGATAGTGATGGATTTATATCCTACTTGAGTTTTTAATCCACCTACATGAGAGGTTTAGACATGCTATCAGTCCAAGCTATTCATAGGTCATGATCCACCAAGTAGGGGTGGGCAATGATGGATTCAAAACCAAATTGAGTTCTTGAGCCACCCACATGAGCATTGAGAAAGCCATCAACTCAATCCAATATATTCACTAATTGATCACTATATACATGCACACACATAAGTTGTTACCAGGTTTATGCATTGGTTCACATACCCAGTGAGGTGTATTCATTCCTTTCCTCTCTCTCTCATCCCTTTACTCAATTTTACTTATTTACTCATTTTAATATTTTATTTTGATATCTCTGAAGTATGGACTGAATTATGCATGTTTCACTTGTAGGACACACATTGGAGCATGTTTAACATCCTCCAACCTAGCTTCATGGGTTTCACCTCTTAGGTAAGTCTGGGTACACTTATTTTTCTTTTATCCTAGTCATCTTATTTTGATACATTTCTAGAATAAAGGGGGGGTGGAATGTAATCACCTAAAATTGGTATTTAACTGCAAAGAGTGCTATTTGAGACTATACATCCCTAGATTATCCTTAGACCTATCTTATATCCTATTATCACACTTATCCAGCCTTTGTGTAGGCCATAGGCATCCCTAGTCAGTCCTAAAGCAATCTTAGACCCTCATTTCTTGATCTTGGCCCCCATCAAAAAAGTAGCAAATAAAAACGTAGTGGTTAAAAATGTAACATGAAAAACATATTTAGGATAAAACATAGCAAGGAAAAAATGTAGTGAGGATAAAAAATTGAAGGAAAAAAACATAGTAAAGGATGTGATCACATAAAATTTGACACAACTTTTAACTAAAGGTCCAAACTCATGAAATCACATTTTTCATTGTTATTTTGCTTGTAAATTTGGTGCATTACTTTTCCACCATAAAATGTTAACGACTATCACCAAAATGAACTAGAAAACAAATAAACAATGTGATAATCACTAAAATGTCCAAATTATGCTCTTTTCAACATTTTTGTGACACTACTAATATCTCTACATAATATCTCTACATTTTTTAATCACTATATTTTGTCCTCACAATGTTTGTCATATTGTATTTTTATCATATTACATTTTTATCCACAATGTTTTTGTCTGCTATGTTATCACATAGAGCTAGCTGGACACTAGTGCTATAATAATGACACTAGCATCACATGGCACTAGTGTCCCAAAAATGGCACTATTTTCCTTTGCCCTATCTTTTCCAAAATTCTTAAGGTCATCTTAGATATCTTTTATCACCTACACAATCACCAAAATAGTATACATGATGTTTAGCCCTTTAACCACTAGATGGAAATCAGATATAAAATACACATTCAAGGCACTAAATATCACTATAATACTAGCTTCACTTACACTTGTACCAAAAATTAGTTGGGGAGAACTAAATTAGGCTTGATCCCTCCTTAGAGTATTGGTATATATGTAACTCTCTTCATAGTGTGGTGTTAAGAATGTCCAACCTAACCTACTAGCAAACATATTTTTCAGATCATGCCAACCAGATGCCCTAACTACATGGAATATTAGGTTTTACTCATTAAATAATTAATTAAAAATAAAATATAGGGTTTTAGAACTTGTGCATGTAGGAACAGACCTTAGATATCTAGACACATGTGCACCCAGAAGCTCAAGATAATCCTACACATAAGACACTACTGCCAATATCATGACACTACCACCATATTTCCAATAATGGTGATACTATCTAAATATGGTGCTTTTGTCTATGAGGATTTATAACACTAGCATATAGTTTATGACACTCAAACTAGCTACCACCTCAATTTATAACACCTAGATCATTTGTCTCAATTATTTTGTAGATAAGTTCTTACATGCACTATTTATTGATATTTTTAGAAAAGTCAAAGCTAGTTAATTTTGTAGCAAATTAGTTGATATATTTATTTTATATTATTCCCCTGATTTATTATATTTAGATCTTTAAAAAACATATGATTTACATTCACTAATTCCTAAAAGGTTAAAACACACAGTGTTACACAATTATTGGTACTGATATTATGGATACAATGGTGTCCACCCAACTAGACCCTAGGGTTGATACTGTGGTGATGAAGGCATCCACCCAAGAATACCTTGTGTCATCCTAGACATTTCTACTTCTAGACCTATAATTCCATATTTTAAAGTAATTATTTTATATGTTGCAACTATGAAGACATTCTTAGTGATGTATTATTTTAATTCCTATATAGCTCAACAAATCTTGTCATTGTGATTTGAAAACTTACAAAAGTTTTAATATAGGCTCTACATATTTTGTATGGAATGTTGTAGTAAATGACATTTTTATGTTATGTGTGTTACTACCCTACATATGTCACAAAATATTATTTTGATTTTAGGGAAATCATTCCTATGATGCCCTTATTTATCACACTCCATACATCATATGACCATCTTAGGTTTGTTATTTACAATAATATCATCCATATTTCTCATAAAAGCATATACCTTTGTCTCATTTTTAGATCCAGTTGATGGAGCATCTCCATAATCCTCAATTTGTTCTACCTAAAGTATAATTGCTTATGTATCATCCTTAGTAAGGAATTGTGACTATGTAATATAAAACCTAATCCTTGATCATATTCCCTATATAAAATAGGTAGCCTTATCTTTATCTTCCAAAATGAAGTTGACTTTGTTTATTACATCTGAGAATCTATGATCATAATCCCATATTTAATCTCTTCTTCACTATTGAATCTCTTTAAGATCCTGAATGGTCTAGTTTGAGCACTTCTTCATCTTGAATTCTAAGATTAATTTTTCCTTAACTTGTTGAAGACTTAGGGAAGAAACATTCATTTTATAAATTAATTCCATAACTTGGCCTATTAAGGCTCTAATGAGATCACACTTTTTCACATCATTAGTGGTTACTCCCTTAACCTATCATTTCATGTCACAAGTTAAAAAATATTGATCAAGATCAAAATACTTATCATATAGTGTCAAATTAATAAACATCCATGCATTCAAATACATTCTTAGTGCACTTGTAACTAATATTAACATCTTTTGCATAGTGGCTTTTACTAGTGTCTTAAAACTTGTAAAATAAAAACCAACCTTTTCTAACTCCTCCATGTCTATTGTTTTCTTAGTTTCTACACTAAGTTTACCAAATTTATCTATAAATGATTCAAAATAATTTCCTCTTGTCCTAGCCTCTACACTTTGATTTTTATTTTATGCATATATTGGGCTTAGGGGATGCATATTTATGAAATAAATGATCTTTGTCTTTGACTTATTTTGTCTATGACCTTGAACCTATGATAATCCTATGATCGTGTATAACTTTCTATAGAGAATATTCATTCACTTTTATAAATAATATCCTTCTTTATAATTATGATCTACTAATATCCTATATCTACTTTATTGATACTCTAATTTTATCTTTCTCCTTGTTTGGTTCCATATCCTCTTTATCCCAATCTTTGACTTCTTCTTTCTCAGGCCCTTTCATTCCTTACTCTACATAAGCTCCAAATCCTATAATTTTTTAAATTATGTTCCCCTCTCTTTTACATCCTTTATCTTAATCCTAATCCTATTAATAGTTACATTATGTTTATCCTATTTATTCCACATTCTTTCTTGTCATATGTCTCTTTCCAATCCTAGAATTTTCTTTTACTTCTATGTCTTCCATATTCTGAGTTCAGGTTCAAGTTTCTCTACTTATTCCATAATCATCCACTCCTACATTACATACACACCCATAATACTTGATGTGACTATTCCATTTTGGTATGGGCAAGCACTATTATCACCAGATCTTGCACCCTAGAGGAGGGTGTTCAAGCCTCCTCTATATTTGAGCAACATGGGAATACTTCTATGTATGTGGGTTTACCTATAGTATAAGTATACCTCCAGGTTTAAGGGTTAACTTATTGAATATACCTTGAAATTCTTATCACCTACTTAACTAATTGCTTGTGGGAAAAGAGATAGAAGTTTTCATGAAATGAAACTATTATAAGTGGATGATATACTAGAAGGATTTCCACGATACTATCATACTTCTTTCAGTAAGTAATAAGACCTACAAACCAACTTCAAATTCCTAAAATATTCCAACATAAGTTTTTTAACATAGAAGTGATATGCATGAGGCAATACAAGTTAAGTGAACCAAAGGGTAGATTTCACACTCTAAAAATAATAGTACACTTCAAAGGAGACTAATACACTAGCTACACTCTATATGACCTATTAGAATAAGAACTCTTGCATAAACATGAGAGGATAAGGAGAAGTAAGGATAGAATATTATCACTTAACATCACCATACATCACTTTTAACACTTATACAAATGTTCATGAACTCAAAACTAGACTTTAATTTATTTTTCAAAGGCAAATTACAATGTCAAAATTAGTATGGCTTCTCCATACATGTTGTTGTATTAGTATATAAGAGCCAAAATGGATACTACTAATAGAATTTGAGAGAGAGGAGAATAAAATGAATTCTAAGAGTCACTAAAACATGTGTAAAGGTAAGAAAATGAGTTACATCTACAATAGAGAGGAATATGGAACATACAATGTGAGGTATCATAGGACAAATGTCCCTCAAAATCATGAAACTCCTAAAATGTTGAATAGAACTCTTCATTTGCCTACCTAAAAATTTCCTTCATCATTTTTCCTTCTTGGAATGTTCCACATAAAACTATGGATATATATCATGATTTAACTGAGAGGGATAGGTTATAAACTAGCCCCAACATACATTGGTTGTGTGCCTAATCACCAATATTCTTTTGGATATGAGATATCACTACTTGCATTCACAATCACTCCTCTTTCACTCACCTCTCATACTTATCAATAAATTTTCTTTCAATATTTCAATCAAATCCATAAAAATGAGTTTATGACACTTTTAAATAACCTTCATTCCCTTATATCCTTTATTTATACCTTAAAAGGCCTCCCACTTGAAGTTTTCACCTTCTCAATAACTTGTTCACTTGCTAGTTTGGACTAGCTGAGATGAAGGTAATAGAAGAAGAACTTGTGAGATTAATAATGAAAAAAATTTACATGTAAGGTTGTTTTAATTTCCAATATCTCTCGCAAATTGGATTGCATCCTTTGAAACCCTTTCATACCTACACAACACCAAAAACTATTAAAAAAACTAGATATGTGCCATGTTCGTACAAGTAGGTTATAGGTCAATATGATGGGAAGGTGAAAAAAAGAGTATTTTACAAGTATTAATCATTTTCCTAACCAAAATATTTCATATATATATGCCTTTCCTTCAACTTATTTTCCATCAGGTCAAGAACTAGGGTTTGGAGGGTTGGAGATGTTTTGGTCCTTAAGTATTTTTCATACAATCCTGACATTCAATCCTCAAATAAATTCCACTAAGACATTTATAGGGACCCTATCCATATTGTATTATATCCTTGAGCTCCCATTCTAAGTTTTTTTACAAGTGAAAACATTTAAATTTGCCTAATCAAGCTCTTCTCTTCATTCATCATAGGGCTAAGTTAGTTTGGGCCAAAATAGGTTTCTCTATGACTTCCCCTAAACAAAAAATGTTATATCCCACCTTATATCTCCCTATTAAGGTTTAAAAACTCATTTTAATTCTCCTAAATTATTATAAGTGTTATTGGGAACCCCTTAGCCATTAGGCCTAACCAAGACCTAGTACGTTTAGCCTATATATGGCTACTCTCCACCTCCTCTGAGCATATTGTTATAAATTTAGGGTCTCTTATATATTGGTACATGTTTAATACCATTTTATACAACATAATTAATACCCTTATCACATATTTTTATCATATGCTCACCCAATCTATAATTTTCTTATTTCTTGGAGTACCCTCTATCTAAGATAGAAAAGAGGGTATCTCCTATATCTTCTCAAGAAAATTGAGGATATTTGGATCTCAATATATTAATTAAGGTAATATATACCAATTTTCATGGTTATGTAACACTTACATCACTTCCAAACCTTTTGAAACTCCAAGACAGGCTCTGAGAACACTAATTATGCATGGACCATGATCATGACTATAGGTTGGGTTTTGAAGGTTTGTCCTTGATCTATCTCCTTTATATGGGGACATCATGAGATATTAATTGAAATTTTTTGAGATAATATAATAATATTCATCATTACAACCCTTGATTAACTTTTTAAGGTATGCCTTTTCTCAACTAGACTTGACTATAGACTGCATGCTTACTCAAGGAAAGTAAGCTTGTAGGTAATTATTTGTATGTTTGGAATTATCCCTCAGGAAAATTTCTCACCTTAAAGTCTGAAAGGTTAATTTCATATTTTAAATTTTTAAAATTATTCCTTGAGGGAGACCCACACTAAATACCTAGTTCAACTCACATGATCATCCTACAGCCAACCTGTAGGTGTTCATTCTTATGATGTAAGGAGGAAACCTATAGGTGGAAGTCTACATCAAAATTGAATCTCAAACCCCTTTGATTGTCCCTTAGGTAGTAAAATTGTCATTTTAATTCAAATTTAATCACTTACATGTAGATTATACTTCCACTTGATCCCACATTTTGTAGGGCTATTTGAGTTTAACCACTACATAGAACAATGGCATTCTACAGTGGAAAGATGCATGAAATGTGGTTCTTATATCATCTTTCTCCTCTAAAAAAACCATTTATTTATTTATAAATGTGTCACCCTTACATTAGTGATACAATATGGATCCATTTATACTAGTTAAGACTTCAAGATGATTTATCATGAAAATATCCAAAACACTATAGGGTGTCTGTTTGTAAATTTTAAGTTAATTAGTCCCTCAACTTAGTTTTTCCCATCATGAATAATTATTCAACTCTACTTACCTCTCTATGAATTCCATCATGAATCTCATGACATTTCTCAACTATTTATCCTTTATGAGGATCTCCACATGTTCATACACATTTATGCCCACTTTCAAGTCTCTATCAATGTCACTTGTAGGTGGACATTTTAGCACATAGGGTAGTGGAGGTAGGTTATCAAGGATGAGCATGGTTATGGAATTAAAAATAATTTTATAACATTTCAAGGTCTAAAATGTATCTTTTCAACCTATGTAAAATTCAAACAAGATCAAACTTCCTCATTTAAATGTGTATATCTCCTATATGCCTCATGTGTGTGTTTATCAATGGTAGAAGACTGTGTATATGGCTTGTACTAATTATCATACTCAATAAGAAACTATTTGAGATAATTGGATTAATTTTTCATGTATAATATTATTCTCAATACCTTATAACACCTTTTTACCTCTCCATGGATTCTATATAAGTTTTCACACATTTGACTATGTTGGAGAACTAGTTGTCACAACTGGTTATATATCATTTGGAAATTCTAAATTTATTGTTAATGATATAATGAGGTGTTAAAAAATTAAAAACTAAATTAAACCTTCATAAATGTGATATACAAGCTTCATACACGTGACTCAACATGACTATGAGTGAACACTTGCAATAAACTTGACTATATTGGAGGTTGACTATAACTCCATTGGTAATCTCCCTTGAAGCTAATCTTGGAATTAGAGAGGAATAAAAAATATATATTTAAGACATTATTTACAACATATCACCCTCATATGATACCATCAAAAGGAAATGAAGGCTCTGTAGATGGTAAAAACTTGTGTGTCACTCCATATGAGACCAACCTACAACTTAAGTTATTTGACTTATAAAATCAAATCCAATCATAAAACCAAATATTTAAACCATTTGGTAAATATTTCCATTTCCTCTCAAATTAATTTCATTATCTTGATTGTACATACCCTCTCATACAAGAGGAAAACCTACAGGGTATGGGGTTTAGCATGTATAATGAGATAGTTAAATTCTAAAAGATGCTTCATAAATAAAAAGTGACCAATCCTTGAAATAATAGTATTAAAACTAATTATACTAAGTTTAATATCACCCCATAGAGGAATTTTACCTATAACCTCTTCTACTGGCCATACCAAGAAGAAACATGTTAACCAATTTTGCATGTCTAGTGAAGTAAAAAAATAATAGAATGGTTTTTTACCAGTTAAATTAGTTTTAAAGATAATATATTGTGTATTTTAGTATCTATTAGTTTAATAATTACTCCCAAAAACCTTTCCAATGTGTCACACTTCTCTAGATACCATACAACTTCCAAAAATGTCCAAACTACCTCTTTTCTTCTTGCTTCAGCATAGTACCTACTATTTTCAGTTAGGGAATGATAATAATTGATAGTATATGACATTATGGACATTTTAAGAGAGTTTATAGCACTTTAATTTCTTAAAAAACCATACAACCTTCATAAATAACTATAATATGCACTTTAAGTGACATAGAATGACTTAGAAATGAAAATGACTATGACCAAGGTGATGATGCATTAAATGACATCAAATAAGACCATGACACACCCTATATGACCCTATTAGACCCATATACAAGTTTTGTACTATAGGGGGTTGACCTATTTTGACTTGTTAACATTCTTGGCAATTTCTAAGGTAGGTATGCTTGTTATGCCTAAGACCAATAGCCTTTTCCTATCAATTGGGATATGGAGTCACATATACACATATGTGAAATTTAAAGTGCCTTTTAGATATATAAAAACATTATAAACATAATGAAAAGACACAAAACAACACACCACACACTTGTGCCTCATGAGCACTTATGAAACACACACACAAACCAAACCAACTCAAACACAAGCTAAACTAAAAGAAACATTTCCTCTTGAATAAAATGGGAATTTTTAAAACTCTCTTGATCCATTAAATCAATTAATTAATGAGACATGTTGTTTTTTTATCCTTGGTATTAATTCCTCCATCTTCTTCATGGTGTTTGCCAACCTCATTGGAATGATGTTTAAGGAAACCAAAGTAACTCCAATTAGGTTAGCTATGGAAATGAACTCTTATTTCATCCAAATAGGTTCAATTTCTAATATTACTCCTCAGCTATAACCTCCAATGGTGTTTCAACAAGGCATACCTTCTTAGTTTCCATGGTGTTCTTAATAATATTAGGTTCCCTTTCAGCTGCTAATTCTTCAAGCTCATCAAGGAGCTCTGCATAGTCCACCCAAGCTTGGTCATTATCCTCCAAATAAAACTCTTTCTCCACCTTATCATTTACTTGGCCCTAAAATTGGAAAATCTATTCAAGCTCTTGAAAGAGTTCCATTTATTTCTTCCAACCATCTTTGTTCTCCTTGTCATCTAGAATTACTACCTCTTCAATTTTCTCTTCTTGATGTATGAGGTCATCAAGGTGATCTTATTTGTATTCCAATGAATTTGAGGGTGATTCAACATTAGGTTTAAATATAGAGTACTCTTCAAGTACTGCATCTTCTACATTGGTCTAATGAGACTCTTCTAGGACTATAACTTATTGATGAATGACTTGAATTTCACCTTCATTCTTGATAGCACACTCAAATTCATGCTTGAGATGGTCATCAATGACCTCATGATCAGGTGTACTCCTTAGGAGAATAATTTTAATTGATTATCTGCTCAAAATCTTGGTTTATGTCATGAAATTTTTTCCATGTGTCTTCAAGACTATCATTCTCAAAATTTATTTCATCATGGACAATAGGTATGGGGTTTTTATCAAGCACCTCTTCCTTCATGTTTTCATAAATTATTTTATGGATAGATGCAATAGGATCTTTAATTTTTTATCCTCATTCAATAAGTTATAGTTACATTTGTGTTCACCAATGGGAGTCCTTATGGTGATCTCCTCTTCATAGTTACTCATGACATATTCTTACTCAGCTATGACTTGATCTCTTTCCTCTTGATTTTCTTCCCTCAAAATGGATTATTTTTCAAGATAGGGTGAGGTTAAAGGTTGATGGATATGCTCCTAAGTTTGAGGTGAATAATTGGGTATGATGGAGGGATTATGAATTGAATATGGAGAGAGTAGTTCACTAGTAATCTCATGGGGAAGTGATAATTTGGGTTGGTTAGAAAGAAAATCACCTACATCAATAAAAGTTGCACCTTGACAATAGCCTCCTTGAGGCTATTCAATAGTATCATGTTCATTCTTATCCTCTTTGTCCTCCCACATCCTCATCCTATCTATTGAGTATTGGGAACACTTCTTTGCCAATTACATCTTCTCTTTGATCTCCCATTTAGTTCCTTCTAACTCTTCAACTATAGCCAACCCTTGTATACAACCTTGGGCAACACCTTTTAACATGTCCAACATATTTTTAGGGAACACATCAAACTCATCATCCCATGTTCTCATATTATCCTAATTAACTAGTATGTCTAGTATGAGTGCCAAAAAAGATGATATAAGATGGGGTTAATGGAGGAGGATAAATGTGATATTGAGGATTATGAATGGATTCCATATTTAGTATTGTGAGTTAATATTTTGTCTTGTATTATATTGATTTAGATTCCATGGAATCATTTTACCCCTCATGGTAAGACTCATAAGAATACTCTTGAGGTTGATAGGCATCATGGTATGGTTGGTAGGGGGAATATTGGGATTGATAGGAAGGCATTTCTTGATAAGTTTTTTAGTATCTTTCTTCATAGGGTTGTCCAAAAACAAGATGTCTATATGGAGAGGGAAAAGGAGAACCATAAGGCTTCCATGGCTCACATGATTGGTAGCCATTGTGATAGGACTATTGAGAAGTATAATGGTGTTCATAGTAAGGTTGATAGAAAGGTTCATAGTAGGGATATTTATCATAGCTATTCATATCAACCTCATAATTTAAAAGAGATGCAGGAAATGATCAAAACCTTCAACAAAAGATACTTGGGATACTTACAACTAGAATATTTCATTCAGAGTCATCATTGGTGCTATCTTGCTTACTTTCAAAAGTTGATTAGATGAAAGACACACCAAAAATAATTACACTCTCTTGGACCTTGGACCCACCAAACATGCTAGAACTGTTGTCACCAAATATTTCACCCTAGAAGAGGGTGTTGAATCCTCCTCTAAATTTTGGAAACATTGGAATACTTTAGGCATGTGGGTTTACCTATAGTAGAAGTAAACCTCTAGCTTTAAGGGTTAGCTCCCTGAATATACCTTGAAATGCTTATCATCTACTTAACTAATTTCTTTTTGGAAAACAAATATAAGTTTGAATTAAATTAAACTACTCTAAGGGGGTGATACACCAAAATTATTTCCACAATATTGACATACTTATTTCATTAAGCAACAATACCTACAAACCAACTTCAAAGTCCTAAAAGATTCTAACATAAGTATTTCAACATAAAGGTGATATGCATGAGGCAACACAAGGTAATTGAACCAAAGGGTAGATTTCACACTCCAAGAATAATTGTACACTTTAAATGAGCCTAAAAGACTATCTACACTCTATATTACCTATTAGAATAGGAACTCTTACATAAACATGAGAGGATAAGGAGAAGAAAGGATAGAATATTATCACTTAACATCACCATACATCACTTTTCACACTTAGTCAAATGTTCATGAACTTATAACCAAACTTGTATTTATTGTTCAAAGTCAAATTATAATGTCAAAACCATTAGGACTTCACCATACACGTTTTGGTATTAGTCTACAAGAGCCAAAATGGCTATTACTTATAGAATTGAAGAGAGAGGAGAAGAAAATTAAGTCCAAGAGTCACTAGAACATGTGCCAAGTTGAGAAAATGAGTTACATCTATAGGAGAGAGGAATATGGAATATACCATGCAAGTTATCATGGGAAAAATGTCCCTTAAAATTAAGAAACTCCTAAAATGTGGTGTAGAACTCTTAATTTATTTGCCTAAAAACTACCTTCATCATTTACCCTTATTATAACATCCCATAGTAGACTATGGTTAGATATCATGATTTCAATGAGAGAGAGGGGTTATAAATAATAACTATCATGAATTTTTTTTGTCTCTAATCACTAAGATTCTTTTGGATATGAGATATCATTGCTTGTAGTCATATTCACTCCTCTTTCACTTAAATCTCACACTTGGTACCAAAGGTGCTTTCAGTTTTCCAATCCAATCCATAAAAAAGAGTGTATGACACTTTTAAATAACCTTCATTCCTTTAGATCCATAATTTAGACCTTAAAATTCCTTTCACTTGAAGTTTTCACCTTCTCACTAAATTTTTCACTATACCAGTTTGGACTGGATAAGATGAAGGCATTATAAGAAGCACTTGTGATCTTATATATTGTAATAAATAGAATTTTAAGGTTGTTTTAACTCCCAATATCTACATAAAACCAAAAAAAAAAAAATTTAAAAAAAAACTAGTTTTCTGCCCTATTTGTACAAGGTATAGTTCAATATGATTATAAGATTCCCAAAAGAGTATTTTATAAGTCATAATCATTTTCCTAACCAAAATAGTTCATATATATTTATTTCCTTCAAATTCTTCTCCATTGGGTCAATTACTAGGGTTTTGGAGGGTTTGGAGATGTTTTAGCTCTTAATGATTGTTCATACAATACTAACATTTAATCCTCCAAAAAATTCCACTAAAAAATTTTTATGGACCCTCTCCAACTTTTATTATCTCCTTGATCTCCCATTCTAAATTTCCATACAAGTGCAAGTATTTCAATTTGCCTATTCAAGCTCTTTTCTTCATTCTACACAAGCCTGAGTTAGTTTGGGCCAAAATAAGTTTCTATGTGACTTCCCCTACACACCAAAGGTTATATACCACCTTATACCTCCTTATGAAGGTGTTCCAACTCATTTTAATGATCCTCCAATATTATAAGTGATATTGGGAACCCCTTAGCCATTAGGCCTAACCAAGACCTAGTAGATTTAGCCTACATAAGGCTACTCACCACCTCCTCTAACCATATTATTAAAATTATATGGTATATTATATATTATTACATGTTTAATAACACTTATACACCATCATTAATCATAATTAAAATCCTTAGCACATCTTGTTATCCTATGCTCACCTAATCTATAGTTTTAATGTTTCCTAGAGTACCCTCTATCTAAGACAAAACAAAGGGTATCTCCTCTATCTTATTAGGAAAATTAAATATATGGGGATATCAATAAAATAATGAAGGCAATATTTACATATTTTCATGGTTAGGTCACACTTTCATCACTTCCAAACCTTCCAAGACAGGTTCTAAGAACATTAATTGTGCATAGACCATGATCATGACTATAGGTTGGGTTCTTAAGGTTTGTTTTTAATCTATATCCTTTATTTGGGGACATCATGAGATATTCACTACAATTTTTTGAGACACTATAATCATATTAGTAATTACAACCATTTCTTAATTCCTTAAGGTATGCCTTTTCTCAACTAGACTTGACGGTAGACTACATGCTTACTCAGGGAAAGTAAACCTGTAGGTGAGTATTGGTATGTTTGGAATTATCCCTAAACTACATTGATATCCTTGAAGTATCCAAGGTTAATTTAATATTTTAATTTTTTCATATTATGCCTTGAGTGAGACCCCCACACACTACCTATTCCAACTCACATGATCATCCTATACCCAACCTATAGGTGTTCATTGTTGTGATATAAGGAGGAAACCTATAGGTGGAAGTCTACATCAAAATTGAATTTCAAACCTATTTTATTATCCCTTAGGTATTCACAATTTTATTTTCCTTCAAATGGAATCACTTACATGCAGATTATACTTCCACTTGATCCTACAATTTGTAGGGTTATTTGAGTTCAACCACTACAGAGAACAATGATGTTCTACATTGGAAAGATGCATAGAATATGGGGCTTATATCATCATGATCCTCTAAAAAACCCTTTTTTATTTATCAAGGTTATACCCTTACATAAGGGATAAAATATGGATCCATTTAGACTAGTCAAGACTTCAATATGACCTATCATGAAAATATCCAAACCATTGAAGAGTCTTTGTTTGCAAATTTTAAGGTAATTAGTCCCTCAACTTATTTTCTCCCTTCATGAATCATTATTGAAATTTGTGTGGTTATCTATGACTTCCAAAATGACTCTCATGACATTTCTCAACTCTTCAACCTTTATGAGGATATCCATCACGTTCATACACATATTTGCCCACTTTCAAGTCTCTATCAATGTCACCTGTAGATGGACATTTTAACACATAGGGTAATGGAGGTAGGTTAACAAGGATGAACATGCTTATGGCCTTACCACCACTCTTATACATTTTTAAGGTCTCAAATGGATCCTTCCAACCTATGAAAACTTCAAACAAGATCAAAAATCCTCATTCAAACATGGTTATCTCCTATATGGCTCCTATGTGTGCTCATCAATGGTAGAAGATTGTGTATATTGCTTGAACTTATTATCATACTTAATTAAACAAAATTTTAGACTTAAATTAACTATTAATGTACAAGAGTATGATAAATACCTTATAACACCTCCTTACCTCTCCATGTATTCTATATAAGTTTTCACACATATAACTGTGAGTAAGCACTTACAAACAACTTGATTGTGTTGGAGAACTAGTTGTCACAACTAGTTATATATCATTTAGAGAATATAAATTTATTGTTCATGATAAATTATGTGTTCAACACCTTAAAAACTTAATTACACCTTCATGAACTTTTATTCAATATTCATACACATAACTCAACATGACTATGAGTGAACACTTGTAGGAAACTTGACTGTGTTGGAGGTTGACTACAACTCCATTGGTAATTTATCTTAAGGTTGAGATTGGAATTATATGGGGTTGAAAAAATTTACTTAATACTTGAGTTATAACATATCACCCTCATATGAAACCATAAAAAGGAAATGAAGCCTTTGTAGATGGTTAAAACCTATGTGTCACTCCATATGAGACCAACATGTAACTTAAGATGTTTGAATTATAAAATAAAATACAATCATGAAACAAAATATATATACCATGTTGGAAATATTTCCATGTCCTCTAAAATCAATTTTAATTGTTTGATTATACAGACTTACTCATACAAGAGGAAAACCTATAGGGTATGGGGTTTAGCATTTAGAATGAGATATTTAAATTATAAAGGATGATTCATAAAGCACAAGTAACCAATATGTGAAATCCTGATATTAAAATGAATTTTATTGAGTTTAATATCACCCCAAAAATTCATTTGACCTAGAACCTCTTTTATAGGTCATACCAAGAAGAAACATGTTAACTAGTTATACATGTCTAGTGGAGTAATGGAAGATCAAAATCATTTTTAACCAATTTAGTGACTTCAAGAGATGATCAAGTGTGGATGTGAGTTTAGGGGAGTTTAATATTCATCACACAAGCCTTCCACATGTGTTACACTTCTCTAGAGATTGTATAACTTTCAAAACTTCTAAAACTACCACTTTTCTTCTTGTTTCAGCATAGTACCTGCAAGTCTCAATTAGGGACTAAAACTGAATGGAATTATTTGACATGATGCTTTTTAAGAGATTTTATAACACTTTTATTGCTTATAAAACCATACAACCTTCATAAATATCTCTAATATGCACTTTAAGTAACATATAATGACTTAGGAAAGAAAATGACTATGACCAAGCTAGTGACACATTAAATGACATCAAATAATACCATGAAACACCCTATAGTACCCTAATAGACCCATATACAATTTTTGGACTCTAACAGGTTGAATTATTTTGACTTTTGGTCAAAATAGTCAACATTCTTTGTAATTTCTAAGGGTGGTATGCTTGTTATGAATAAGACCAATAGTCTTTTCCTATCCATTGGGATATGGAGTCACATATGCATAGATATGACACTAAAATTTCATTTTAAATAGACCAAAACATAATAAACAATAATAATAAAATATAAAATAACACACCACACACTTGTGTCTCATGAACACTTATGGAACACACATACAAACCAAACCAACTAACTCAAACACAAGCTAACCTAAAAGAAACACTTTCTCCTAGATCAAAGGGGAAGTTTTAAACCTTTATTTCTCCATTAAATGAAGGAATGAATGAGACATGTTTATTTTTGATTCTTGGTATTGATGCTTCCATCTTCTTCATGGTGTTTTTTGATCTCATTGGAATGATGTTCAAGGAAATCAAAGCAGCTCCAACCAAGTTAGATATGGAAATAAACTCTTCTTGCATATAAAAAAATTCAAATTTATCATAGGACTCCTCAAATATAACCTTTAATGGTGGTTTAACAAGGCATACCTTATTAGTTTCCATGGTGATCTCAATAATATTAGGTTCCCTTTCAGCTACTAAATCTTCAAGATCATCAAGGAACTCTGCATAGTCCACCCAATCTTGGTCATTATCCTCCACAAAAAACTATTTCTCCACCTTCTCATTTACTTGGCCCTCAACTTGGAAAAGCTCTTAAATATCTTGAAAGAGTTCCATTTACTGCTACCAATCATCCTTGTTCTCCTTGTCATCTAGAACCACTACCTCTTCAAATTTTTCTTCTTGTTGTATGAGGTCATGAATCTGATCTTCTTTGTGGTCCAATGAATTTGATGGTGATTAAACATCAATCTAAGATATAGAATACTCTTCAAGGACTACATCATCTATATTTGTCTCATGAAACTCTTCTAAGAATGTAACTTCTTGAGTAATGACTTGAAGTTCACCTTTATTCTTGATATCACACTCAACTTCATGCTTGAGAAGATCATCATCAACCTCATGATTAGGTGTGTACTCCTTAGGATAAGAATTTTAATTGTTTATCTTCTCAAAATATTGGTTTATACTAGGAAAATTATACCATAGGTCTTCCTCTTCATGACTATCATGGTCAAGAGTCATTTCATCATGGACATCAAACATAGGGTTTTTATCAAGCACCTCTTCCTTCATGTTTTCATCAAATTCTATATGTATAGTTGCATTAGGATATTCAATGTCTTTATCCTCATTAAAGAGGGTAGAGTTACATTTGTGCTCACCAAAGGGAGTCTCTATGGTTATTTCCTCTTCATAGTTACTCATGACATCTTCTTTATCAACTATGACTTGAGCTCTTTCCTCTTGATTTGTTTCCCTCAAAATGGGTTATTTTTCAAGAAAGGGTGAGGTGAAAGGTTGATGTATAGGATCTTTATTTGGAGGTGAATATTGGGGTGTTATTTAGGGCTTATGAATTGAGGATGGAGAGAGTAATTCACTAGTAATCTCATGGGGAAGTGACAATTTGGGTTGGTTAGAATGAAAAACACCTACATCAGCAAAAGTTACACCTTATCAATATCTTCCTTGAGGATCTTCAATAGCATCATGTTCATTCTTATCCTCTTTGTCTTCCCACATCCTCAACCTATCTATTGATAATTTAGAACAATTCATTGACAAGTGCATCTACTCTTTGATCTCCCATTGAGTTCCTTCTAACTCTTCAACTATATCCAACACTTGCATACAACCTTGGGCAACACCTTTTAACATTTCCACCAAATGGTTAAATATCACATCAAACTCATCATCCCATGTTCTCATATTATCCTCATTAACTAGTAGCTATGGTATGAGTGCCAACAAAATGCTTGATATAAGATGGGGTTAATGGAGGAGGAAGAATGTGATATTGAGGATTATGAATGGCTTTCATCTTTAGTACTGTGAGTTCATATTTTGTCATTTAGTATCTTGATTTTGAATCCATGGAATCACCTAATGCTCATGGAAATACTCATAAAAATACTCTTGAGGTTGATAGGCATCATGGTATGGTTGTTAGGGGGCATATATAGATTGATAGGAAGGTATTCTTGATAATTTTCTTGGTATCTTTCCTGATAATGTTGTCCAACAACATGATGTCTATATGGAAATGGAAAATGTGGACCATAAGTCTATCATGGCTCATAAGATTGGTAGCCATTTCGATAGGACTATTAAGGAGTATAATATGGTTCATAACAAGGCTGATGGGAAGGTTCATAGTAGGGATATTCACCATAGTTATTCATATCAACCTCATAGGTAAAAGGAGATGAGATAAATGATCAAAACCTTTAGCAAAAGATACATGGGCTGATTAAAACTATAACATTTCATTCTGAGTCTCCATTGGTGCAATCTTTCTTACTTTGAAGAGATGATTAGAGGAAGGACACAAAAACAATATTTCCACTCTCTTGTACCTTGGTCCCATTGAGTGTGAAATAAATGTGTTCACAAAATATTTCACCATAGATTATGGTATTCAAGACTCTTCCAGATGTGGGTAACATGGTAATACGTCTAAGTATGTGGGTTTACCTATAGTATAAGTATACCTCTAGGTATAAGGGCTAGCTCCCTAAACATATCTCGAAATGCTTATTACCTACTTAAATAATTGTTTGTAGTAAAAGAGATAGAATTTTTCATGAAATTAAAATACTCTAAGGGGATTATACACTGGAATTATGTATACAAGACTATCATACTTATTTCACTAAGCAACAAGACCTACAAACTAGCTTTAAAGTCCTAAAATATTCTAACATAAGTGTTTCAAAATAGAGGTGATATGCATTAGGAAACATAAGGGAAGTGAACCAGAGGGTAGATTACAAACTCCAAGAAAAATTTTACACTATAAATAAGCATAATATACTAACTACACTCTATATAACCTATTATAATATGAACTCTTATATAAACATGAGAGGATAAGGAGAAGCAAGGATAAAAGATTATCACTTAACATCACCATACATCAATTTACACACATAGAAAAATGTTAATAAAATCAAAAATAGACTTAAAATTATTTTTCAAAGGAAAATAACAATGTTAAAACCATTAGGGCTTCACCATATGTGTCGTGGTATCAGTTTACAAGAGCCAAAATGGTTACTACTTATAGAATTATAGAGAGAGGAGAAGAGAATGAATTCAAAGAGTCACTATAACATGTTTAAAGCTAAGAAAAGAGTTACATATATATGAGAGAATAATATGGAATATAAAATGCAATGTTTCATAAGACAAATGTCCCTAAAAAGCATGAAATTCTTGAAATGTGGCATAAAACTCTTCATTTACCTGCCTAGAAATTACCTTCATCATTTGGCCTTCTAAGAACCTCCCAAAGTATACTAGGGATAGATATCATGATTTTAATAAGAGGTATAGGTTATAAAAAATCCACAACATGCTTTTTTTGTGTCCCTAATCACCAAGATTCTTCTGCACATGAGTTATTAATGCCTGCAGTCATAATCACTCCTCTTTCACTCACCTCTCAAACTTGAATCCAAATTTGCTTTTAGTTTTCCAATTAAATACATAAATATGAGTGTATGAAACTTTTAAAGGACCTCCATTCCCTTATATCCATTAGTTAGACCTTAAAATTCCTCCCACTTGAATTTTTCACCTTCTCACTAACATGTTCACTATGCCAGTTTAGACTGGCTAAGATGAAGGCACTATAAAAAGAACTTATGAGCTTATATAATGAAATAAATGGAAATTTAAGGTTTTTTTAAGTCCCAATATCTCTCCCAAAGTGTATTTCATCCTTTTAAACCCTTCTATACCTACACAACACCAAAAACTATAAAATAAACTAGTTATGTGCCCTATATGTATAAGTAAGGTATAGATCAGTATGATGGGAAGGTTCCCAAAATAATAATTTACAAATCCCAATAATTTTTATAAACAAAATATTTCATCTAGATGCCTTTCCTTCAACTTATTCTCCATCAAGTCAATAACTAGGGTTTTGGAGGGTTTGGAGATGTTTTGGCCCTTAAAGATTATTCATATAATCTTAATATTTAATCCTCCAACAAATGCCACTAAAACCTTTCTAGGGACCCTCTCCAAATTTTATTATCTCCTTGAACTCCCATATTATGATTTTGTATAAGTATTCAAAATTGACTACTTAAGCTCTTCTTTTCATTCTTCATAGGCCTAAGTTGGTTTCGGCTAAAATAGGTTTTTCTATGACTTCCCTTGCACACCAAAGGTTATATACCACCATATATCTCCCTAATAAGGTGTCATATCTCATTTTAATTATCCTCTAGTATTATAAGTGATATTGGGAACCCCTTAGCCATTAGGCCTAACCAAGACCTAGTAGGTTTAGCCTACATAAGGTTAATCACCACCTCCTTTGATAATCTTGTTACAACTGTAAGGTCTATTATAGATTGTTACATGTTAATACCACTATAGACACAATCATTCATCATAATTAAGACCCTTATCACATATTTTTATCATATGCTCACCCAACCTGTAGTTTTCTTTTTTCCTTAAGTACCCTCTATCTAAGACAGAATAGAGGGTATCTCCTCTATCTTCTTAGGTAAATTGAATAAATAGGGAGATCCATCCATCAATGAAGGTAATATTTTCCCATTTTTATGGTTAGGTTATACTTCCATCACTTCTGAAACTTCCAAAAATCCAATACATGATTTAAGAACACTATTTATGTATGGACCATGATCATGATTATAGGTTGGGTTCTAAGGGTTTGTCCTTACTCTATCTCCTTTTCCTATGGAAATAATGAGATAGTAACTACCATTTTTTAAGACACTCTAATCATATTCATCATTTCAACCCTTGCTTAACTCCTTAAGGTATGCCTTTGCTCAACTAGACTTGACTGTAAACTGGATGCTTACTCAAAGAAAGCCTATAGGTGAGTATTGGTATGTTTGGCATTATCCCTCAAGTATATTGATATCCTTGAAGTCTCCAAGTTTCATTTAATATTTTAAATTATTCATATTATTTCTTGAGTGAGACCTGCACTCACTACCTAGTCTAACTCACATGATCATCCTACAACCAACCTATAGGTGTTCATTCTTGTGATATAAGGAGGAAACATATAGGTGGACGTATACATCAAAATTGAATCTCAAACCCCTTTTATTATCCCTTAGGGAGTCACAGTTTCATTTTCCTTTAAAGGGAATAACTTAAATGAAAATTATACTTCCACTTGATCCCACCTTTTGTAGGGCAATTTGAGTTTAACCACTGTAGAGAACAATCATGTTCTACAATGGAAAGATGCATAGAATGTGGGGGTTATATCATCATGATCCTCTGACCAAACCCTTTATTTATTTATAAAGTTTTTACCCTTACATTAGGGATACAAGATGGATCCATTTTTACTAGTCAACACTTCAAGATGATCTATTATGAAAATATCCAAAACACTACAAGATCTCTATTTGCAAATTTTAAAGTAATTAGTCCCTCAACTTATTTTCTCCCATCATGAATCATTATTCAACTCTGCTTACCTCTATATGAGTTTCAACATGACTCTCATGACATTTATCAAATCTTTAGCCTTTATGATGATCTCCATCATGTTCATACACATCTATGCCCACTTTCAAGTCTCTATCAATGTCACATGTAGGTGGACATTTTAGCACACATGGCAGTGAAGGTAGGTTATAAAGGATGACCATGGTTATGGCCTTACCAATAATATTATACCTTTTCAAGGTCTCAATTTCCTTCCAACCTATGAAAACTTCAAACAAGATCAAAAGTCCTCATTCAAATGTATTTATCTCATGTATGGCTCTTGTGTGTGCTCATTAATGGCAGAAGACTATGTATATGGCCTAAATTTATTATCATAATCAGACACCATTTGAGAGACTTGTTTAAACTATTCATGTACAAGAGTATGCTCAATACCTTATAACACCTCCTTACCTATAAAAGGATGCTATATAAGTTTTCAATAATCTTATTGTGAGTAAACACTTGTAGGCAAAATGATTGTGTTGAATAACTAGTTGTCATAATTGGTTATATATCATTTGGAGAATCTAACATGATTATTAATGCTATAAGGATGTGTTTAACACCTTAAACTTAACTACACCTTCATGAATGTGCTAGACAATCTTCATACACATGACTTAACATGACTATGAGTGAACACTTGTAGGAAACTTGACTATGTTGGAGGTTGACTAAAACTCCATTGATATCTCCTTTAAGGATAATCTTGGAATTATATGGTGATGAAACAATATATTTAAAACATGAGTTACAACATATCACCCTCATATGAAACCACCAAAATGAAATGAAGCCTCTGTAGATGGTAAAAATCTATATGTCACTCCATATGAGACCAACCTAAAACTTAAGGTGTTTAACTTTTAAACTCAACTCCAATCATGAAACCAAAGCTAGAAACCATGTGGAAAATATGTCCATGTCCGATGGAATTAATTTCATCAGATGGATTGTATGGACCTAATCATACAAGATGAAAACCTATAAGTTATGGGGTTTAACATGCATAATGTGATAGTTAAATTCTAAAGGATGGTTCATAAATCACAAGTGATAAATACCTAAACTCCTAATATAAAATTGAAATGGACTGAGTTTACTATCACCCCATAAAGGAATTTGACCTAGAACCTCTTCTACTAGCCATACCAAGAAGAAACATGTTAACTAATTTTGCATGTCTACTAGATCAAGCATGGAGGTGATTCTAGGGGAGTTAAAGAGTCATCCCACAAGCCTTTCACATGTTTCACACTTATTTAAAGACTATATAGCTTATAAAACTACCAAACTGCCACTTTTTTTCTTGCTTTAGCATAATACCTACAAGTTTTAGTTAAACACTGATAATGATTGATAGCATCTAACATTATGGACATTAGAAGAGATTTTATAACACTTGTCTTTCTTATAAAACTATTCAACCTTCATAAATATCTCTAATATGCACTTTAAGTGACATATAATGAATTAGGAAAAAAATGACTATGACCAAGGTGATGACACATTAAATGACATCAAATAAGACCATGACACACCCTATAGGATCCTAATAAACCCATATAAAAGTTTTGGACTATATGGGGTTGACTTATTTTGACTTGTGATTAAAATATTCAATAGGCGCCATGGCATTTTCAATAACCAAAATCTTGATAAGAGTAAGTAATCACTAGAGAAACTTTCATCAGATGCCTATCATAAATAGAACATCCACAGCTTTGAAATCCATATATCCCTTCACATAAAATTATATAATATATCCATATATACTATTTTTTATGCAATGATATATCACATGAGTCTAGTCGGTGTCTAATCTTCATAGGTTTTCTAGTCTTTCTTCCATCCAAGCTAAAAAGTATGTCCTCCTTAGCTGAAAACAATAGTATTACACTCTTGAGAACCATGCAACTAATATTCTATGTAATTTTTGCCAGATAATCTAATTTATTTTTGTAAATGTGATCATGAATAACCTTTTACATATAGCTCCATATTCTTCTTGCTTCTTTGTCTACAAAATTGTGAATTCATTCACCGAGCCATCTCTCTGAGTCTCTTTGTCCTAGTATCCATCGTAACATCTTTTAAGATTCCATGCCCACTACATCATTATTAGTAAAGGTTATTATAAATCCCATCATAAAATTTTAATCCATGGATAGTAGTGTAAAGTGTGAACATAATTATAACACAGACATGAACACTAACTAAACTAAGTTATTTATAGTTAAGTATGGTATATTTACACAAAAGAATGTAGTCTTAATATATCAAGAACCTACATAAATACTATACATGATTAAATATATTTATACAAATATATAATTCACTATGCATAGAAAAACAATAAATTCATTTAGTGGAAATAATTTTATAACTCTATATTAATCTCTATCACGTCATAACTCTTTTACAATACAAGTGAGCACTATATTTAGATCTTTTAATAGGCAATGTCACTTCATATTTCAACCTTTCATTAAAAAAAAAATACTCTTCACCTTTTTAATACTTTTTACATGCTTTCAAGTTTTGAATACATAAAAAAAGAGAGACAAAATACGAAATAGTGTGAGTCACACACATGTCTACAAATTATAGTCTGTGATTTTATAGCCTTGTCTACTACCAACACTTTAGTATTTTTTAATTTGTCTTAGAATCTAATTATAGATTAATTAATTATTAATTAAATTTTTTTTTTTTTTTTTTTTTACTTTATACTTTTCTTTAAATAACTTATCATGCAAATTATCTTGTAATATGCATGTTTTAGCTTTATTTTATTACTACATAATTGTGCATAAGTGTTGTACAATAATTACTTTTAAAATTTTATGTTGCATATTTTTATCTCTAATTTTTTATAGGTGTTCATAAAGGAATATTAAAAATCATATATTTTAAATTTTGAAGTTATTTAGTATATTTTTTAGTCAATAATCTCACTTACACATAAGTTTAGCAGTTAGTGATTATGTGACAGATTGGTTGATACATAGCTTCAATTTAAGATTAATTAAGAGCTCATTTTCACTCTATTAAATCATTCAAAACCTTCATTTCATATCATATCCATGTTCAACAAAGGTTCCAAATTGTTTTAGGCCATTACCAAAAAAAATAATGGCTATAGTGAATTTTATTTTCATGAATATTCTTATTTTTAAAGGTGACAAATTTGAGTATTGGAGAGATTGGTTGAAGAGAGTTATTATATGGAAAGGAGTTTGGGATAATGTTCTCTATGGGTACACACCACTTTAATATTATAATACCTTTAATCAAATATATATATATATAAGGCAAATGTATAATAGGTATTCTATCTTCAGAGTGTCATAGACCCAAGCATTTATTCAAGAATTTTTAGGATGAAATAATTACAATGAGGTATGGAATACCGAATACCTTGGATAATTCATGTCAAGTCTATATTAAGTTAAGATAAATAAAACTCTAAACCTTTAAAATTATTTTAAAAGATTTGAGAATATCAAATTATGAAGGGTCCATAGATTATTACATAAGGGTAATTGATTTAGTGCATATAATGAGGGTTTATGAAGATACTATACAATATAGTGTTATAGTAAGAAATATTTGAGATATTTAAATCAAATATGCCCACTTATTTTTATCACTCTTTAAGAGTGTAAATACATGAACACTATAAGTGATTGTGAGTTAGTTGGTTCTCTTTTATCTCATGAAGACAAGATGAGACTATATGTAGGAGATCTAGAATATGGTTTAGAATATGCATTAAAATCAAGAAAAAAGTTTCAAAGACCAAATTTAAAAATAAAAATTAGAATCAATAAAGTTTAAAAAACTCAAATTTAGAGGGAAAAGCTGAATTTATCTTCACAAGTAAGAACAAGAATAACTTATCATTACTCTAAAAAACTAGGACACATGATAAAAGATTACAAGATAATAATAGATAAGAATTAAACTATTCAAGAGAGGCAAGAGAATTATTTTAAAGATAAAAAAATTGTTTTTAAATATCATGAAAATTATTATCTTACATTTTTTATGGAAGTAGAGGATGTAAATAATTTTTTGTGTCTCGATTTAGGTTGCTCAAATAACTTGACAAGTCACAAAGTTAATTTCAACAAATTAGATTATTCCTTCAAAATCCAAGTGAAATTAGGAGATGTAAATTCTATTTAATTTTAAGGAAAATTTATAATTAAAATCACCAAAAATAAATTTAATGGTGATATATAGGATACTAAGAGCATTGATCACAATTTCATATGATCTTATGTTTTATAATAATGGTAATAAATCAACAATTGTTTCTAGAGATTGTAGATTTTTTAAAAATGAAGTGTAAGTTGATTATGATAATGTATCTATAAAATTAATAATTCAATTGGTTAATCCTATTTTATTTTATTTTTAGGGCTTGAAAATTACTACACATATTTTTTATTTCAACATGAAACAATATTAACTCTTTGTAAGAGACTAATCGTCCAATTACAACAACACTAAGCAAGAACACATATTTGTTGAATCTTAATATATACAATCAGATGTTAGATCAATATTATTATATTAGGATAATAAGGATAAAAAATTATTAAATTAAATTATTTTATTATACTTATGATGAAAATACTATTTTGTATTATCATTTGTGACTAGCGAACCTAGAATTTATATAGAAGCTAGTCAAAATAAAGAATGTGTTGATGGTATGAAATTAGTTATGAATTAAATTGAGATTAATTATACATGGATTTTATGTCATCCTAATTTTAATATATATTTCATGGGTACAAAGTGGGTCTACAAGACTAAGTTTAAAAGTGATGGCATAATTGATAATCTAAAAGTTAGACTAGTTACAAAAGGATTTGCACAAATATATGGGGTTGACTATGAGGAAATATATGAAACCATATAAATTTAAGATAACATAAGTATAATTATTTATATATATTATCGTAAATTATTTAAAATATATCAAATATATGTTAAGAGTGTATTCCTATATGGAGTGATTGAAGAAGTATATGTGGAGTAGCCACAAGGTTTTGAGGTAAAGGGTATATAATTTTGGGTATGTAAGTTGAAGAAGGATTTTTATGAGCTTAAAAAATATCCAATACATTGGTACTCAATAATTTATATCTATTTATTGGATAAATACTTTTTAAAAAGATAAAATAAACCAAATATTTGCATATAAGCATTTAATTTTACTATTTTATATGTTTGTCTCTGTGTAGTTGACTTGATCTTTACATGTATCTCTATGAATATGTTGAATAGCTTCAAGGAAGATATAAAATAATAATTTTATATGACTAATTTTTTAACTATTAATTAATTAATTTTAATGTAATTTTATCAAAAATAAAGAGGAAGTATTCATTTGTCAAGCCAAGTATGTCCAAGACATGCTAAAGAAGTACAATCTTCAAGATTCAAATCCCACAGACACTCTATTTATAAGTGAAAAAATATTAATTATGGATAATGTAAGTCCTTATTTGATCAAAATAATTTCATAATAATAGTGAGAGTTTTTATGTATCTCACTATGATAAGATCTAATATCAGTATGGGGTTTCACTAGTTTCTATATTTATGGGTAAACCATCACTCAAGCACTTACAAGTAGTGAAGATAATTTTTAAATATGTAAGAGGTAATTATAATCATGATATTAATTTAATACCATCAATCTAATTATGAATATAAATAAACCAACCCATTTCTCAATGTGAAGCAATAACTTGAAGTTGACTTCTTGTTATATATATATATATATATATATATATATATATATATATATATATATATATATATATATATATATATATATATATATATATATATATATATATATATATATATATATATATATATATATATATATATATATATATATGAGAGGATATATTGATAACAAGAAGTCAAATTCAAGTTATTTCTTTACATTGAGAAATGGGTTGGTTTCTTTGTCTTCAAAGAAATAGACTACAATTGTAATATCCTCTATTAAATATGTATATACAAATTTTACATAAAATTTCACATAATTATTATGTCTAATAAATATTTTATAATTTCATAGAGGTTAAACTTGAGCCAACATAATTTTTTGTGTGATAATAATGAGGTAATACAAATGTCTAAAATCTAATATTCCATGTTAGAACCAAGCCACATTGAACTCAGACATCATTTTTTCATATACTTGGTTAATGATAAACTCTTTGTAATTGAATATGTGATAGTTTAATATAAATTTTATCATACTCTCATAAAACAATTGCATAAGCATATTCATGGAAGACTTAAGGAATTGATAGGCATTTCACCTCTTTACATCAAAGGGGAAAATGTTGAGTATGATGTCAATATGGGCACTTGAGTTATATCTTTAGACTTAATTTTTTTTGTATTTTTAAGTTTTTACGAATTTTAATTAAATTATGTCATAAATTATTTTCTTGGTCATTTTGAACACTTTCTAGTGATTTTATAAAAAAATAACTAGAAGTGCTAGTTAACTCCAATTCATTATCTGAGTACTCAAATGTGTTCCTAAGAGGTTGGTCACACTTTTAGTGTTATTTAATTAAAATTAAAATTTATTTAATTAAATTCATATTTTTAAGGTAATTTAATATGCCATAGTTGGGTAGGTTACATAATTTAGTGGCTTGTTAAGCAAGACTTATTGCATGTTGACCTTATTTTGAATGTAAATCAACCTTGTTTACTTTAGTATTATTTAAGTTGGATTAGAGTATAATTTTAGAATTATAATTATATATTGTTTAGTTTTAAATTAAATCTATTTATTTAGTTTTTAATTTATGCTTTTATTAAAAAAAACTTGTCATGCAAGTTATCTTATAATAGGCTTATTTTAACCTTATTTTGTATAAAGAACGGTGCACAAGTGTTGTACAATAATTCATTTTGGAAATTAATGTTGTATATTTTTATATCTAATTTTTTTTTTAATATGTTTAAAAATTAATATCAGTAAGTATATATTTTCAAGTTTGAATTTATTTGGTATAGTTTTTGGTTTACAACCTAACTTACACACAACTAGTTTAACATCTAATGATTTTGAGATAGATTGGTACATAGCTTCAATTTCATATTAACTAAGAGATTTTTTTTCATTCCATCTAATCATTCAAAATTTAAAAATCATAGAAAGGGATCAAGAACAAAAGGCTAAAGGTGGTCAAATAGTTTGAGGTATTTTCCCTAATCTGAGTGATCACAAAGTAGTCACGGAGCATTTTCAAAATTAGTGATAAACACATTAAGCAACAAAATATTAGAATAATATAAGCACCTACCTTATTTTTTTTAATTTTTTAATCTTCTAAGTAAAATATCAATATTTTCATTTACATTCAAATTTGTATGATTATGTTTCTATTTTCTATTATTATGATTATGTTTCTATTTTCTATAATCTAAATATTCATAATTTTACATCAACTAGATCACACTAATAAAAAAATGAGTAAAACAACGTATTAGTAACATTCAATGGAACATGTGTAACATTATCAAGTGTAGGTTTCTTATCCCTAATTCTCTTTTGTAACTTATTTAACTTAAGTGGCATAGGTTCTAAGCATATAATGTTTTTTTGAATTAAATATTTAAATTTATAAAGTAACTCTATTAGGAACAAAATCATCAAAAACATTTACATCATCATGAACATTATTTTCATAATCACCATCAAAATTATAATTATCAACATAACCAATAACATTTGGATCACTTGTAAGATTCATTTCAAAAACCATAAAATAAGTATAAGGAACATCATTTGAAGTAGCCATTTTTGAATTTAAATAAGCATAAGTACCATGCAAAGGAATTTGAAGTAAATCACAAGTATCATTATTCAATCTAGTACTATGCCTAGTAGGATTTTTAGATCCAAGCTTCCTAGTTGGCATAATATGTGATCATAAACAACATAAAGGAAGCTAGGGATAAGGATTGAGAAATGAGGTAAGCAAAAAAATATGTAATTCTAAAAATTGGATCTAAAATATAAAATCAAACCTTAGGGGGATGATGATTGTGAAATCTTAGATGTAGCATTCATAATAATGGATGGATGCAATGATTTATAAGAAGTGGATGTAAATTCAAGGAAAATAAATGAGATAAATGAAAACACTAGGTTATGTCCAAATTTAAAACTAGACATTAGTCACCAAATTCGAAAGTAGTCACCAAATTAGAAAATCAAACCATATGGGGATGATGGTTGTGAAACCTTAGATTATATGATCGTAATATCAAGTTCACCAAGTTTTTTAACCAAATGGTAATCACACAATCAAATGGAAAAATAGTTCACACAAGAGGGATCTAAGGTAATATAATCTAAAATAAACCCAATGTGCTAAGAAAAAATTGAAAGTATGACAAGTAATTGAACAAGAAATGAAAATCAATGAAAATACAAAGAGAGATTAAAAAATGACACATATGGGTATAATTATGAAATTTTAGAACCAAATTTGGGCTTTATAGTTAATTATACTACACTATGTAAAATGTAGACTATTAATTGTATTAGGACATAACTAACAAGCCATCAAATGTGTATGGGACATAATTTATAGGTCATTAATTATGTAGCTTTATTTTTGTGTTTTTTTTACTCTTTCACTGATTGTGTACTCTAGTAAGTTTATGAATCTATAATTTTCTATAGGTGCATAGGTTGATAGGGAGTAGGGTTGTGTGATCTCTTTATGAAATTGGTAGGAATAATATGTTGGATTTATTATATTTTTATCTTTGACCTAACCCTTAAAGGTAGAAAAAAAATGTGTGTAAGGTAGTTGACTTGATATGCCCCTTGAGGATATGCAACTACATATCCTACATGAATATAATTAGATTCAATGTAGTTCTTTTTTATATGTGAGTGTAATTAAAATACAAGTGAGAGTAATTATTTCACAAACTCTCTTCAGAAATCAAATGTAGTTGTATGTTTCTAGTTAAACCTTCTTTTGACATAAGATGATAATGGCACAAGCCTTGGAAATGATGTATATGCTTTATAAACTCAATATGTAAGCTCCTTCACAAGTGTAAAAATGGATAGAATGAATGTGTAGCTCAATAAATGAAAGATAAGTTCTACTTAGAATGACCATTTTAGATAATTTAGACTTATGCCTCCTAAAATAGACTAGATAAAATTTTAGAAAAGGATAAATTTTCATATATTCCAAATAAACTATACTAAGGTTATGGTAGTAATTTGAATCTATTCCCCATATTTTGCATTTGAGAAAAATTATAACTAAAAAAAATTTAATATTCTAGAGTTATTTATAATAGCTTTTTTTTTTTTGAGTTGGACTAGTAATAAATCCAAATTATCCAAAACCATCCATTTAGCTTGAACTTATACTTGATAAATGACTATGATTAAATTGTAATATAAGATTCTCTAATACATGATGCAAAAATGTTGAACATAGAACAATATGATAATTTAAATTCAATGCATGTGATATTAGATTGAGGAAACACAAACCCACAAAATAAAGAAGGATATAATCAATAGGTCATGAATTATGTACATGATAGAATTAGTAGATTGTTGATTATACACCAGTAGAAAAAAAAACTCATGATAGAGAAAGACTAATTTTTGTAGGATATTTTAGTACCCAAAAATAAAGTGAAATTATTGCAAAAATACATGAATTAATTTTTTTAGATTGTATAATTTTTTAATAACTATGAAGAAGCATAATTTTAGTTTTTCTTCATTTATTATGCAATATAAACCTTCTCGATAACTTGTAATATTGTTATGCAAATGATCTCATGTGATTTGGTGTCTTTAAGGGTTTAAAGAGTTTTAAATTTGACTAATTTTTTATGCTTAATGGATTATGGTCTTGACAAAGGATGTGTGGATTGTTTGTAAATTGTGTATGGCTTCTTGATGCTTGAAAATCAAAAGTTGAGGATAAAGTTTAGGTTTAATTGTGTTTGGTGTTGTAAGCAATCTACTATGAAATGTGTCATACATGTGTTTGTAATATGAGTTACTTGACAGGATTCAAGTTTTTATTGTCATTAGTTTGGCCCCTAATTTAATTCGATCAATACCTAACTTTTAGAGAAGATATATTACTCTAGAATACCAACAAGAATTGCATCCTTATTTGACAACTTGTATAAAAGATTAAAGTGCCAAACACAAATATTTATTTTGACCAGAGTAATAATTTTATATATGTCATACCCTATTCAAAATTTTGATAATGTGAAAATAAATAGGTAAATATAGGACATACCCCAAACTCTAGAAAAATAATTAAGTGATAAATCATTATTTTAGCTTGAATGTTATTTGATAACATGGAGATGAGAAATCTTTCCATGTGTTTGAAATCATTTTGTCTCAAATTGGAGCTAATAATATTATCCTTGCAAGGATGTCAATGTCACATATCATTTTCTAAGTGTTATTTTATTGTATGTACAAGGTTAAAAGGTTGCCCAAAAATAACACCCAAGTAGATGTAAGAGTGCACCAATTTGCCCCATTATTTTCATTGTAGACGCTAATTTTGAATGCCACATTTTTTGTATTTAAAATATATATTTATAAGACCATTTTTATCACAAAAAAAATCTTAATATATCACACAAATTTTTACATTGAAAGCATTTTTACTGGTATGATGCTACCCTAGATTTATCTTCGGATCTAGGGATGTCATTCATGTCAAATCAGCCATGTGTTGGTAAACTTTACCCATAATACTTGGTAAACTCTACCTAAAATACTTAGCTAATTAATAAAACTTAAATGGGCCCACCAATTTTAATTCATGTTTATACTACAATGTCACATATTCATAAACCTTGTTTTTAATCAAACTATTTAAGTGGGTGGGCGTATGACAAATATTTATTAAATTATACAGATAAAGGTGAAACCATAATATAATGTCCCCTATTTTTAATTTATTTTAAAAGAGAGAAAATACATTTAACCAAGCACATTGGGATGCTTTGACATCTCTTTCCCACACTCAAACAAAAAACACACTATGTGATCGATTAAATGCATACAACTAAGCAATACATAAAGAAGATATGGAAGTATATAGTTCACTCAGAAAGTTGCTTTTCACTAGGTCATAGGCTTTAAGGTTATTTGAAAATTTAGATAGCCATAAGATACCACATAATAGTATATTAATAAATAGTCATATAGGAATTAACTTGTTGTACTGCCTAATTTAAATAATTCGTAACTAGATGTTAAACTCCTATGAATGTGATATTGCTACAGGAAAGAGTTGACTATAGGAGGTGAAAGTTTAGTTATGTTTAGTAAAACAAACTTGAATTTAAATTTAAATCAATTTTTATAGTTCATATACATCAATTAATCTTTATTCATTAAATGTGGTTATTAAAAGTTGGTAGTAAGTCATTAACACAAAAATTTAAGAGGTAAAAAAAATCATATGCAAAATTTCTACATGTCATACCAAATTATTTTTAACATCCTTGTCTTTGCTATTATTCAACTATTTTGAGAGATCTTGGAATTTTCACCAACTTGCCTCTAAAACTACCATTCTATCTTTAACTTTAAAACTCATAGAGCTCATTTCAATAAAATTTCAAGGTTTAATTTTTATCTCCTAGGGAACCTTATTTTTTAAAATCTAAAAGTATGATCCTTCATAGTTTTCACATATCACTTCATTTTATTTTACTTATATATCACTATGACTATGTCATATGTGACCTATAAGAATGTGAGTTAATTTCAATTTACATTAGTGCAATGGAATTTATAGTTGGTACTTGTTATCTCCAAATCTTGCACCCTAGAAGAGAGTGTTTAATCCTCTCCCAAATTTGGGAAACATTGGAACATTTCCAAGCCTATGGGTATGCCTATGGAGGAAATGGACCTCTAGATTGAAAGGGATAGCTCCCTATATATGTCTCTATAAGACAATCTTTGTTAAGCTAGTTTGTTTAAAGGGAAAAGAGTTAGAAATTTTTAGAAAAGGTAAATCCTATTCTAAGAGTGATGATACACCAAAACTATTTTCCACATGAATGTCAGATTCTAGTGCACAATATAGCAAATCATAAATCATTCCCAAACTCTAAAGATTATAAAAATAATATTTTAACATAGAGGTGATATGTGTATAAAATGACACAAGGTAAATGAGCTAAAGGGTAATCTTTGCACATTCAATATGGTAATACACATGCAAAAATTCAATACACTTGGATACACACTATGTGACCAATTAGACTATGAACTCTTGTTCAGGTCTAAAGGATAAAGTGGGTAGAAGGATGGAAAATCATCACATGATACTACTATACATCTCTTATACACTCAGACCAAAAAACCAAAAAAATCTTGAAGGAAATAGATTTATGCTAAATGCTCAAAGGCAGAACTTGAATCATTCCATTAGGGCTTCATCATACACTGTGTGGTCTACTTTTTCACTAGCCAAGGGGATATATATATAGCTGAAGGAAGTGAGAGAAGGAGGCCTTTGGCACCAAAGAGAAGAATCAAATTTTTTAGAAGTCTCCATCTTTAGCTGCAACCATCTTTTCCAATGATGCTCACTTGGGCCATCCCATTAATCCATGTCACCATAAGTGGTTACAAAGTTAGCTCATTTTCTCTAAGATGCTTCCACAATAGTTGCACCAATAGAACAAGATGTTTTTAAGCTAATTTCAGGCATCAATCAGTTACTAAAATTGGATCTATCTATTAGAAACTTGTCTTGACACTTAACATATTCTTCTTAGCTCATCCAGATGTGTCATGGCATGAAAGAGAGTCACTTTCATTTTATTTGGTCCTGGAGATGAAAACCACCAAAACCCATGTGGAGTCCCTTTTACATCCTTCAACTTCTCCCCTTTTTTGATTGGCTATCAAAACTGATGTAGATCATTGATTTACACCATTGATCTGCTCCTACACAGATACCTATGGATCATCCTTCATCTGCTCTTTGAGAGGCCAACTCACTTCAGCTCACACTATGTGGTAGCTCCTCATTTTCTAGATCATGACTCTTTTTCACCATTGATCAGTCATTAGATTAAGATTATAAACTAAGTATCTCTAAAAAAATAATTTGCACTTTATAGACCCATTCAGTTTTTCTGACCTACTTAGCTTATAAATTTTATAAGCTATCTTTGAAGAAACCTAGTTTACTCTTTAGTGACCCATTTAGGTTTTTTGACCTATTTGACTTTGGGTTCTTTCATCTTGAAGACTTCACACTTTTTGAGGTCCAAGTCTTCAGGGTTTTTAAACTTGATTACTTCCAACAACTAGTTCCTTGCTCTGAAGTCTGATGTTCATCAACCCATCACCATAAAACCCCAATGGCTAGTTCATGATGCTGAAGTTGACATCCATCTACATGTCACTAGATATTTTTTTGAGAAGAATTAATTTGGGATTTTTAAGCTCCTTGACTCTAGTATTTCCTCTAAAGGAATTCCTTTGGATAATTTGTTTGAAGGAATTCCTTTGTAATTTTTGTTTGCCTCTTCTTCTTGATCATTCCTTTCGGTTCTTGGAAAGTGCCCCTTCAAAAAAAAATTGAAGGGTAGTTGGAAGGGAAAGTGTCCCTTCAGAAAAATTTCAAAGGGCACTTGGAGGACAAAGTGTCCCTTCAAATTTTTTTGAAGGGCACTTTTGAATAAAAGTGTCCCTTCAGAAAAATTCCAAAGGGCACTTCAAAGACAAAGTGTCCCTTTGTATTTTTCCAAAGGGCATTTTTGAAGAAAAGTGTCCCTTAAAAAAAATTCTAAAGGGCACTTGGAAGACAAAGTGTCCCTTCAAATTTTTCTGAAGGGCACTTTTAAAGAAAAGAGACCCTTTAAAACAATTCTAAAGGGAACTTGAAAGACAAAGTGTCCCTTCAATTTTTTCCAAAAGGGCACTTTTGAAGAAAAGTGTCCCTTCAGAAAAATTTTGAAAGTCACTTGGAAGATAAAGTGTCCCTTCAAATTTTTGCGAATGGCACTTTTGAAGAAATTTGTCCCTTTGGAAAAAATTTAAAGGGTGCTTGGAAAACAAAGTGTCCCTTCAAAAAAAATTTGAAGGGCACTTGGAAGACAAAATGTCCCTTTAAATTTTTTGAAGGGCACTTGGAAGAAAAAAGTGTCCCTTCGAAAAAATTATGAAGGGTAATTTTGAAGGAAAGTGAAGGAAATTGAAGAAAACCAAACAAAAGCTTCAAAAATATAAAAACACTTGTGTAAACCTTTCGAGGGGATAGATGGATAAGATTGTACTTAGCCACTTCTTCATAGGGTGAAAAAATTGGCTAACATTCTTGGTGATTCCTAGGGGAGGCATGCCCGCTATGCCTAAGACCAGTCACCTTAATCCTTCTATTGGGCATGGAGTCATGCATAAGGCACTCAAAATAACTTGAACAAGCTTGGCTCAAAACACAAAAACTATATGATCACACCAAACAAATGAATTAAAACACATGTGCTACAAAGTACTTAGGGAACACAACAACAAATGAACGGAAACACACCTAGACAACTATTTATAAGACAAACTTACAAGGATTAATAGCATAGTTTTAGATGTATCCCATTCATAGAGATAGGAAATTATTCTATGTCCATCTTAGCCAGATGGAAAGAGTTGCCCTGCTTGCACTTGTTAATGATGTAAGGGCCACTCCATAAAGTGTCAAAATTTGTATGCCTACCTGATTTTGCTCTATCTTCATCCCATTTCAAAACAAAGTCACCTTATTTGAATACTCTTGTACTTTCTCTCTTTTCAAAGGACTTCTTCATGAGTATTTGGTGATGTTTCATATCCTTATGTGCATTGTCCCTTGGTTGTTACAGTTGCATTAGTTCTATTAATCTAACTTCCATTGGAGTGTTTTTAAGTAGTTCCAGTTGTTGTGCAAGTTATACATCAGGTAGTTCTTAAGATATGGATAACTGAGCTTCTTTCCCATAAACAAGTGCAAAAGGAGAGTTACCAATTGATTTCTTGGAAGTAATCCTGTCAGCCCATAAGGCTATTTTTAGCTTGTTGTGCTATGCCCTTTGATTGGTCTCTAATATCCTTTTGATTATTTTGATGAGGTTCTTATTGGTAGACTCATCCAATCCATTACCTTGAGGGTAATAATTAGATGAGGTAATCAAGTAAAATCCATTCTTTGCTACCCAATTAAAATTTTTATCACTTATGAAAGCAAGTGCATTATCATAAATGATGACATGGGGAACTCCAAACCTTGTCACAATGCTATCATAAAACTCCAAGATAGTATTTTCTCTTACTTCCTTCAATGTAATAGCCTTTACCCACCTTGTAAAGTAGTCAATGGTATTCAATATCCATTTATGTCCAACACATAATGGAGGGTTGATCATGATAATGAAATTGAGACCCCATTGCATGAAAGGTTGGTCCACTTAGATAGGTTTTAATAGGAGGGCTGCAAGTTTCTATTTGCCTACAAAGAAGGCACATTGAGGACACTTTCTAACCCACTGGTAACAATCTTTAAAAAGACTAGGCCAATAATAACCAGCCCTCATTATCTTTGTAGCTATCATCTTAGGATAGAAATGACCTCCATCTGCACTATTGTATAACTTCTCTAGTAGCATATCAAATAAATCATTTTTAACACATCTTAGTAGCACACTATTCACATTCTTTCTAAAAATAACACCTTCCACAAGATAGTAAGGAATGGTTTGTATTCTAAAATATCTCCTTTGAGACTTGTTCAAGCTATTGAGACACTCACCATTTTGAATAAAACCAATGATGTCTTGTGTCCAACTTGAGCTTGCATTTGATCAGTTTGTTGGGGTTAAATTTGGTTAACCAAGGCTTCCTCTTTTGGCTCTTGAAGATCTGAAGCTAAATGCTCACACAATCCTCATCATCTTACTAATCTCATCACTTTAATATCCACATCATACTCCATGAGCTTTTTAATACATCCATCTCTCTTTTCAATGAGGTCCTTGCTTAGGAGAAACTCTTTGGTGCTAGGATGAGAAACCATGACATGTATCTTGTTGTTGGAAACCATGTGTTTGAATTTCTTCAATCATCTAATCAATGTTAGAGCCTAATTCTCAACAAAATAATACTTGACCTCATAATACTCTAATCTTTGGCTGAAGAATGCAATTGGCTGCTCAACCTCTGCATCATTCTTTTGTATAAGCATACCTGAGATTGTATGAAGGTTAGAAAAGGTATAGAGTATGAAATCCTTGGAAAAGTTTGGTTTTAAGAGAGTAGGGGATTCTGTAATTGCTTACTTAATTGCCTCAAAAATTCTCTTACCTTCCTTTATCCAAGAAAAATCTTGGTTCTTCTTAAGCATGGCTATGATAGGCTTTACTATAGTTTCAAATCCTAGAATAAACCTCCTTATAAATTTTATTTTCCCTAAGAATCTTTGAATCCCTTTCTCGTGATGAGGTAAGGACAAGCCTGGAATAGCCTCAATCCTCTTGGGGTCAATAGACAATCCTTCTTTTGAAACAATATGACCCAAAAGCTTACCTTTGTGGACAAAAAAGATGTGCTTCTTTGGATTAAAGGATATTCTATACTCCCTACATTTCTCAAACACCTGCCTTAGATGTTTTATATGATCAGTATCATCCTTTAAAAAAATAGTTATATCATCAAGATATACCAATAGAAACTTATTGATCAGACTTTTAAAAGCCATATCTATTACCCTTTGAAACATGGCTCTAGCATTTGATAAACCAAAAGGAATCTTATTATAGGCAAAGGTCCCACTTTTTTTAGTGAAGGTTGTCTTGAACTGATCTTCTTCATTGACCAATATTTGACTAGCCTAAATAACTGTTAAGAAGTGAAAAGCATTGAGAACCTAAAATAACATACAGAAGTTGTTCCATGGAAGGTAGTGGATAATGATCCTTAAGAGACACTCTATTAAGATCTTTAAAATCCACACAAATTTTGATTTATCCATTATTTTTTTAGATAGGTACAAGATTAGCCACCCAAGTTGAGTGTTTGATAGGAAAGATAATCCTATACTCAATTAGCTTGGTCAGTTCCTTCATCAGTTCTTCTATCTTAGGGTTGATAAGGTATTGATTTTGCCTAATCAATTTAGCTCTAGGTTATAGCTCAATGGTGTGATGAGCTAGACTTGGATTAAAACCTTTCAAATCTTTTTATTCCCAAGCAAAGATATCATGGAACTCTTTGCATAGTTCAACAAAGGCCTACCTTTCAAACCAAGAACAAAGCTTACCAATCTTCAGGAGCTTGTCTTTTTAAATCATCACTCTCTCATAATTATCTTCTTTTGTGGGCATGATCACTCTTTCCTTCTTCTTTTGATCATCTTCATTAAATACACTCTCCAAGGTAATCATCCCCTTGGGTATCTTGTTTGTCTTCAGTTGTATAGTTTATTATTCATAATGATCATGCAATCTCTTTTGGTTCCTTGAGGAGAAACCTACCTCATTTTATAAAAAGTGTGTAATGTGTTCATCAATTTCAAACACCTACCATGACACTTCATTATCTAGGATACAAGGCCTCATAATGACTTTGATGTGAGACTAGTCTTTCTCTTTTTCCACATCAACAGCTACATCAAACTATACCCCTATGGCAGTCAACCTATCAATATGTTTATTTGAAGGTGTTAAAGTCTTCAAGTAGGTCCCATACCCTATTCTTGTAGGATTTAAGCAAAGGATTCTTGGCTATATCTCAATTTCTTACTTGATGAATTACCAACTCGCTATCCCCATAGACCTTAAAATTCTTGATCCCTCTCCTCTTTTCCAATTGGAGGCCATGAACTAGGCCTTCATATTCTACCACATTATCAGTGTAGCTAAATTAGAATCTATAGGAGGAGGAGTGTTGATTCTTTGATGGATAAAAAATCATGATGCTAGATCCTACACCTAATTTTCTCTTTGAGCCACCAAAAAACATTTCTTGCATCCCTTCAAGCTCATGATCTTCATTAATGAGTAAAGGGGTTGGAGTATCCTTTTCATGCATACAGTAAACTCCCAAATAAGTATCTTATATGAAGGTGTATGGATCAAGTCCATGTGTCTCAGTGTTATATTTATCAAGAAAAATATCAAAAATACCTTCAAGGGGGGAAGATGTTTCACCATCTATGATAGTTTCTTCTTCTTTGTTGATTAGACAATTCTGATTTGAATTTGTCTCCATGTGTGGCTCAATATGAAACCTTGCTAAGGACTAAGTCATTATAGTTACCTTGGTTCCATATCTTGTTTTGAAATATATAAAATACTAGTCATTAGAAAGGTATCCTCCTATCTTTGTCATGAAGTCCCTTGACAAGAAAATAGCAAAATGTGCTAGAAGGTCTTCCACCACAATGTCTTATATGATGGGGAAACTTGGGAAGCCATGTAGAAAGACTTTCAGACCTTTGACCAATCCTATTATCTTGGTTGGAGTCCTATCAAGCTGCAACACACCTTTGTTATGTGGTTCATACTTCAACCCTAATTTGTCAGCCACCACTTTAGGCATGACAGTGGTACTTGCTCCACTGTCCATAATACAATTATGGACCAACTTGTCTCCCATAATGGGTGTGAGGTAGAAAGGTGAAGGATTTTTAGATTTGGTGGAGGACTCCAAGATATGATTTGGATAATTGGTAAGAGCCACACCATTGTGTTTAGAAGCTTGAGGGGCTACATGAATGTTTGCAAGTTGTTTTTGTAAGAGCTCTTTTTGACTAGGCATGTGTAAGACTTCCCATAGAGATATGCTTGTATTGGCATTATTCAACAAATAAACAATGTTTAGAGGGGAAGATTTCACCCTCTATTTTATTCTTGATTATAGTGAGGGAGTTTGAGCTTGTTGCATTACAATATTGACAACCCCACTTATATTTTGATTTTTTTGGGGAATATGACTAGTAGTAGGTGTTGTACTAGAATTCATAGCTTATGGCCTTAGAGAATCATCACTTGGAGTCACGTGTACTCCTAGAAGATCTCCCAAATCTCTCCTTTTGTCTCTTGTGTTGGATGCAATTGACATGCTTTGATTCAACTTATAATCATCTTTAGCTTGAAAATTCATCATTCCTATACTTTGGCTGCTACCTTCTCCATGAATATCCCTTTGGCTAGGACCCACTTCTTCTGATGTCATTTAAGGAGTAGCTTCTTCTTACATTACCAAGGCTTGGTTGGATCCTCCATCATCATGCATAAACTGACCTTGAGGATATCCCCATTAGTCCAAATGATCTTCTCCTTGGACCAAGTTTGCATGTACTGGAACAATAGCCTTCATGGGAGGAGTGGAATTAGGATTATAGGCATTGGGTTGCCTATTGTAACCTTGATAATTTTGTCCTCTCCCTTAGTAGTTGTATTGGAGTGGAGATCTATATCCTTATTGAGGATAATATTAATGATTAGGTGGAGCACTCATCTGGAATAGAGCTTATTTGAGTTGAGCTCACAATGATTAGATCTCTTCATCTTTATCCACAACATTATCCACCTTCTTGGGAAAGGGTCTTGACTTCACATTGGAACTAGGAACTTGTGTTACGCTTGAAGCTTCAACTAAATTGTGAGATAGAAAAAGCATGAAAACTCATAGAGGGAGTTTTCTAGCTTGTATTAAGATATTCTCAGCTTCAAAGGCTAGCTCATATGTACCTAGCAGAGTGAAACCTCCCATTAATTGTAACATAATAGCCACATTAGTACTAATACCTTTAAGATACATTGGGAACATAAAGTTTGGAGGATGTCTCATGAGAGGTGGAAACCTATGCCATGTCCTCTAAAAACTTTCACTAAAATCCCCCATGGATTCATTAAGACCTCTCTTTATTACATTCAGCTGATAGATCAATGAAGTATGGTCACTTTTGTTTTCAAATCTGGTTACCATCAATTCCCCAAAGCCATCCCAGCTTATAATGCAGCCACCTTCCAATGTTTTGTACCAGTCAAGTGCCTTGCCTTTCAAAGACATAGCTAGTAATATAATGGCTATATTGGCTTGGATGACATTATATAAATTATAAAAGTTTGAAATTTCTCAAATATGCTCAGATGGTGTAATAAGACCTTCACCATTGAAACTAGGGAGACTCTTGGTAGCATTGGGAGGAATAAGGTCATTTATAGGAAGGTTGATTGGATTTTGGGTGTTAAAGGCTGGGAAAGGTTGATGTATATTCATTTCTCTTTTTTCCTCTTCATCTCTTATCTCTTCAACTTCTTCCAATTCTTCCTCTTCTTCTCTAAAACCTTATTATCAAGTATCTCTAAGTTTTAGGAATCATTCAGGGCATTCTTTAGGAAGAGCTTCAGCTAAAGGGGCTTGATCAAGAATCTTAGATGACTTAATGAGGAACATGAAGTATAATGTAGGGAACTTGATCTATAACTAGGGATTCTCACCCTTTTGGAGTCGCTAAATGTTGGGTTAAGGATACTCCTACAACCTTAGGCTTTTCAAGACCAACAATCACCTTGACATGTCATAAAATTGGTCCCATTAAGCATGTTATAACTATCAAAAAATTGGTCCCACCGAGCATGCCAGAATTGTTATCTCTAAATCTTGCACCCTAGAAGAGAGTGTTCAGCCATTTCCCATATTTGGGCAATGTTATAACATTTCCAAGCATGTGATTATGCCTATGGAGGAAATAGACCTCTAGATTGAAAGGACTAGCTCCCTGTATATGTCTCTACAAGATAATCTTTGCTAAACCATCTTGTTTAAAGGGACAAGAGTTATAAATTTGCAAAAAAGAGAAATCCTATTCTACGAGTGGTGATACACTAAAACTATTTTACACATGAATGTTAGATTCTAGTGCATAATACAGCAAAAGCACAAACCATTCCCAAACTCTAAAGATTCAAATAATAATATTTCAATACAGAGGTGAGACATGTAGAAAAAGATACAACGTAAATGAGATGAAAGGAAAAATATACACATTCAAGATAGTAATACACATGTAGAAATTAGATACACTTGGATACAAACTATCTAACCAATTTATCTTTCATACCTAAACAAGAGTTCTTAGTGTTCTTAGTCTAACTGGTCACATAGTGTGTATTTAAGTGTATTGAATTTTTGCATGTGTATTACTATCTTGAATGTGCAAAGTTTGCCTTTCATCTCATTTACCTTGTGTCATTTTCTACACATCTCACCTCTATGTTTAAATATTGTTGTTAGAATCTTTAGAGTTTGGGAATGGTTTGTGCTTTTGTTGTATTATGCACTAGAATCTGACATTCATGTGGAAATAGTTCTAGTGTATCACCACTCTTAGAATAGTATTACTCTTTTCTACAAATTTCTAACTCTTTTCCCTTTAAACAAGCTAGTTTAGCAGAGATTGTCTTATAGAGACATATACAAGGAGCTAGCCCTTTCAATCTAGAGGTCCATTTCCTCCATAAGCATACCCACATGCCTGGAAATGTTCCAACATTTCCCAAATATGTGAGAGGATTGAACACTATAATTATTTTTAATGAGGGGATGAGATGTGGGGTTTTGGGGGTGGTATCCCCAAGTGGGATCAATGGGAAACACCCTTTATGAGGTCAAGGGGAAGTACTCAAAAAATCACTAAAAATGGTCCTAAAAATTCACTAAAAATGGTACTAAAATTCACTCTTAAAAAGGATAACTTGAAGGCATAAATTAATGAAAAATTACTAATAAAGTAATCAAAATAACTTATACACAGTCAGTATTATGCAAAATCACTTCTAGAAAGTCAAAATCGCTTATGACATGTCAAAATTGTAAATATAGATAAGTGATAATGCAAACTATAAGCAAATGGTTATGATTACTAGGTGGTTAATTAATTTCAAAATTACTTATAAGACCTACAAAACCATAGATAACATGTCAAAACTATAAATACAAAGAAGTGACTTTGCCAAGATGGTTAGGTAGACTACTAGCAGTTAGGGCAAAACTATGACTAGAAGATGTAAAATTGTGACTTGAAATCAAAACCATGACTAAGCTTAAGTAATTTTGTAGAATTAACAAAAATAGAGATATATATAGATTTGAAAAAGACTAAAATATTTTACATAATGTGTTTAGACATGATTTTATCAAACTATGATTTTTACAATAGTTTTTATGAGTAAAATAGGATTAGAATAGATTATTGTAAAATCATAACTTAGAAGTTACAGTTTTGATTAATATTCAATTTTATTTCAGCCCTATAATAATAAGTGTTAAAAGTAGAGGCCCAATATCTATAAAATATTAAATGATATGCTTAGTTAAAAAATAAATAAATTAGAGATTGGAAAACTTGTAAATTTGTTACTAATCAAAATCATATATGGAAGTGTCAAAGTTGCTTATACGAATCAAAATCACCATTGCTTAGAAGTGATTTTACTTAGAGATTAGTATTTTATGATTTTATTTTGATACTCTTTACTTGTTTCCCTAATGACTAGAGGTTAGGTTGGTAGTTTATGTCAAAATCACCACTATCGACCTCAAAACCACAAATGCAAAATCACTTTTTGAAAATAAAAATCTTCTTTCACCTAGAGGATGATATTTTTAAAATTATGAGCCCCAAATTTATTACAAATCAATCCTAAAAGATTCACAATCACACTTTACACATAAGATTAGCACAAAAGAGGGTTCCCACTGTGGTTGCCAAAATGTGATATGATAAATTTGAGCAATGGAATTATGATATGCAAATTATACCAAAATCACCCAAATATATAATCCACTATTAAAATCTAGAACCATTATAATAAAAATGCAAATACATGAACATTCATAGCAGTATTATATCCTAAAGCTAAGTACTCTAAATCAAGATCAAAACAATAAAAAGACTAAGTGATTATGGATTTCTTACAAACTCAAATTTTCATCAAGATATTAGCTTCATTAAAATACTTGTATCAAATGGATTTATTGATTAATTAATAGCTTGATGAAAGGATTTATGGATTAGATTAAGAGATTGGCATGAAGGCTTATGAAATTTCTAGTTGATTCAATGGAGGATGGGTTGGTTATATATAGAGAGGGAGGATGGAAAATCAATGTCCAGAATTCAAAGTTGGGTATAGGAAGATCAATGGTGGAGAATTATTCAAGGAATCAAAAATTCCTTGGATGATTATAGAGGAGGGAATTCTAAGGAATTTAAAATTTTGTATAATTCTCTAGAGATAAATATCTATAGAAGGGGAAGGGTGGTGGAGAGTTATATATTCCATTAGGGAATCTAATGATGATTAGGGGAAGATTAAACTAGATTTAAAAAGGGGCTAGGTGAGGATTGGGGGGTGGGCTTGTAGGAAAGCCTAGGAGTATGGAGGTAGGTGGGTTGTGAATTTAAAATTCACAATATAATAGATAAGTGGAATTAGGATATGAGTGGGATTAATTAGAAGAATTAATGAATAAATGGGAAAGGGTAAGGTTAGTAGGTGAATAAGGAATTAGTGGAGAATTTGGCTAATGACTAGGACGGGGCTAGTAGGAATAAATTAGACAAAATTAGATAGGATTAAATGAGATAGATAATTAATAGATGAAATTAGTGTCGACTAATAATAATATTAGTGATGAGAAATGAGGTGATCAAATTTAGGTGCATACAATTATATTATAGTTTTAATATAATATATAGCATATAAGATGTAATTTCATATTTTGGTAAAGCATGGTTTTGTAAAGCATAAGATTGTAAATTAGTAAGAAAAAATAACCATATATTATTTTTGCAGGTGATGGTATAAAATGATATTACATGTTCCTTCATATAACATGTCAATGAGTTATGCGGGAAGGAGATATTTTGTTTCTCGAAGAGTTTGAACAATGGTAAAGTGGTGGGGCAGGTTTAAGCAACAAAAAGATGCAACTGGTGAAATATTTCAAGGTGAGGTGGGTAATGATGTTGATGAGTAATGATAGGGTATTTCATGTGATATCAAATGCCAAAAAGCCCATATCATACACCAGACCTAGATTTAGGGTAGATATTATATTTACATGGCTTTCACACTTTTTAAAGGGTTGTGTATATTTCAAGGTGGTAACATATATGATTGGTCAATAGTGGATGGAGATGTCATGAGTGTTGATTTTAATTTAGCATGGCCCCAAGTTTTATGAGTGGCTCGAATCCACAATATAATGTTGTTTATGTGTAGATAAGACATTGAGTTACCAATGTCTATCTTATAGCTTATGTTCATCCATGATATGAATATATTAACACTTAGATCAATTAAATCAGTCTTAACAACATATGATAATACCAATATGAAACCTAAAATGGTAAGGTGATAAAGAACATGTAAGTGGTCAAATATTTCAATGTGCATTGGGAATTAATAATGAGTGGTGGTGATGATAGGTTATTTTAGGTGATATCATAGGCTAGGGGACTTATATTATATACCAAGCCTATATTCAAGGTATTGGTTTAATTTACATGACTTGCATCACCCATTACAAATGGGTCCATAGCTTGTAAGGTGGTGATAACTTTGATTTTTAATTTTCTATTATTAAGGGTGGATGAGGATGTCATAAGAGTTGATTTTATTGAAACAAGAATCCACATTTGATATGTATCTCAACTCAGCAATACGATGTCACTAATGTGGAGATAAAACATTGAGGTCTTAGAGTCTATCATGTTTATTACATTCATCCATGTTGCCAATATATTGACACTTGAAACTAAAAAATTACATCCCTTCTAGTGTTACATAATATCATATATAACATATAAGATGTAATGTTTTATTTTGGTAAAGCATGGTTTTGTAAAGAAAAAGAGTGTAAATTGGTATCCATACCTCACTTTAAACCCATGACATCTGACCCCATATCACCTTTTGTGCAAAATATTATAAGCAACAATAATCATATATTTATGGTGGAGGTGATGGTATATAATGAGATTGTGTATTCATTCATACGACATCATAATCAACAGTGTGAGGAGGAAATGTTTTATTTCACAAAGATTATAAGTAGTGGAAACATGGTGGGGAGGGGAAATTCCATACAAAAAATGAAAGTGGTGAAATATTCAATGTCTATTGGGTGGTGATGGTGAGGGGAAATGATAGAGTATTTCATGTGATATCATACAACATATAGCCCATATCATACACTATACCTAGATTTATGGTAGTTGTTGTTTTATATGACTTTCACACATTACAAATGATTATGAATATTATAAGGTGGAAACATATTTGATTGATCATTTTCTATTGTTAAAGCTGGATGAGGATGTCATGAGTGCAATTTGATTGTGACAAAGCTACATCTTTGATTAATGGATCGAAACTACATTACATTGTCATTTATGTGGGTACAAGACATTAAGGTACCAAATTATATCTTGTAGCTTATGTTCATCCATGTTGAAAATATATTAAAATCTAGAGAAATCAAATTGGGATTAACAAAATATGGAAACACCAAACTCAAAATCTCTAGAAGAAAGGGCAAGGCAATAAAGAACATGAAAGTGTTAAAAGAATTCAAAGTGTGTTGGGTAGTAACAATGAGTGGTAATGAGATGGTATTTTAGGTGATACCATACACTACATGGCCCATATTTTATAACAAACCCATATTTAGGATAGTGGTTGGATTTACATATTGACAAGCTAGGTGACAACTAGGTGCCATAAGCATTCTTTATCATAGCCTTAATAATTGTGAAAAGCATTAGGTTTGTTATAAAATGTGATTATACACCACTAGCTCATTATTTCATTAGTGACTTGGTTTCTCCTTATATTATATCTCTTGAAAAAATATTTTTTATAATAGTTATATTAAATAATAATGAATACAATAATGTTATACATTAATATTATATTATAGTATTAATATAAAATATAACATACAAGATGTAATTTTATGTTTCGGTAAAGCATGGTTTTGTAAAGTGTAAGAATGTAAATTAGTAGTCATACCTCACATAAAACTCATGACCATTGACCCCATCTCAGATTTTGTGCACACAATTGTAAGCAATAATAATCATATATTTCTGGTCAAGGTGTGGTACAGAATGATATTGTGTGTTGCTTCATAGACATGGAAATGAGTTATGCATGGAGGAGACATTTTTTTTCCAAAGAGCTTGAGAAATGGAAAATTGGTGGGGAAGGGATAAGCAAAACTAAAGATTCAAGTGGTGAAATATTTCAAGGTGAGTTGGGTGGTGATGGTGAGGGGTAATGATATGGTATTTCATATGATATCGGACACCATAGATCGCATATCATAAACCAAACCCAAATTTTGACTAGTTGTTAGATTTACACAACTTGCACACATTGCAAAGGGGTGTGTATATTTTAAGGTGGAAACATATTCAATTAGTAGTTTTATATTTTTAAGGGTGGATGAGGACATCATGAGCATTGATTTGATTATGACAAGGATCGATGTTTGATGAGTGGATCAAACGTACATTACAATGTTGTTTATGAGAAGATAATATATTGAGGTATAAAGTATATATTTTAGATTATGTTTGTCCATGTTATGAATATATTAAATCATATAGAAATAAAATCATTCTTAACAACATATGTAAACACTAAACTTAGTCCCCTATAAGAAATTTCAAGGTGATAAAGAAATTCAAGTGGTGAAATATTTCACTGTGTATTAGGCAATGATGGTGAGTGTTAATGACAGGATATTTTTGGTGATATCATATACCAGGGGCCATATTGTACACCAAACCTAGATTCAAGTTAATGGTTGGATTTACATGTTGGCAAGCTAGATGAGAAATTGGGGCCACAAGCATTCCTTATCATATCCTTAATAGTTGTGTAAAACATTAAGGTTGTTCTAAAATGTGAATGAAAACACCATCACATCATTGTTGCATTGGTGACTTGGTTACTCATTATGTTATATCTTTTGAAATTTTATTTTTAAAAATAGTTATATTAAACAATACTAAATACAATAATATTATAATAGTATATTATACATTAATATTATATGGTAGTTTTAATATAATATATAGTATATAATATGTAATTTTATCTTTAAGTAAAGCTTGATTTTTTAATGCGTTATATTGTAAATCGGTAAACAAAAATAATCATATATTTTTGGTGTAGGTGATGGTATAAAATGAGATTGTGTGTTCCTTCATATGATGTGGAAATGAATTATTCAGGAAGGAGACATATTGTTTCTCGAAGAGTTTGAGCAATGGAAAAGTGGTGGCAAAGGGATAGGAAATACAAAAGATGCAAGTGGTTATATATTTCAAAGTGAGGTGGGTGGTGATGGTGAGGAGCAATAACAGGGTATTTTATGTGATATCAAACACCACAGATCCCATATCATACACTAGACTTAGATTTAGGTCAGTAATTTAATTTACGTGACTTTCACACTTTAAAAATGGGTATGTATCTTTCAATATGATAAAATATTTGATTTTCCATTTTATATTATTAAGGGTAGAGGATGATTTCATGAGTGTTGATTTGAATACAACTAGGCCCCACTTCTAATGAGTGGTTGGAATCCACATTACAACTTTGTTTATGTGCAGACAAGACATTGAGGTATCAGTGTCTATCTTTTAACTTATGTTCATCCATGTTATGAATATATTAACATTTTGAGAAATAAAATCAGGCCTAATAACATATGATATCACCAATATCAAACCCCTAGAATAAATGTCAAGGTGATAAAGAACATGAAAGTGGTCAAATATTTTAATGTGCATTGGGCAGTGATGATGAGTGGAAATTATAGGGTATTTTAGGTGATACCATATGCCAAGGGTCCTATATTATATACCAAACCTAAATTCAAGGTAGTGGTTGAATTTACATGAGTTTCATAACCCATTACCAAAGGGTCCATGTCTTTCAAGGTGGTGATATCTTTGATTTATCATTTTCTATTGTGGAGGGTGGACGAGAATATCATAAGATTTTATTTTATTGCAACAAGAATACACATTTTATGTGTGGCTTAGATCAACAATACAATGTCACTAATGTGGGGATAAGACATTGAGGTCTTAAAGACTATTATGTTGTTTCCATTCTTCCATGTTGGCAATATATTGACACCTAAAAATAAAAAATTACATCCCTTATAAAATTACATAATATAATATATAACATACAAGTTGTAATTTATTATTTTGGTAAATCATGGATTTTTAAATAAAAAGAGTGTAAATTAGTAGTTGTACCTCACTTGAAACCCATGATAGCCAACCCCATATCATATTTTGTGCACACAATTGTAAGAAACCATAATCTTATATTTATGGTGGATGTGATGGTATATAATTAGATTATGTATTCATTCATATGACATCATAATCAATGGTGTGGGGAGGAGATGATTTCTTTCACAAAGAGCTTGATCAATGGAAACGTGGTGGGGAAGGGCAAGGCCATAAAAAAATGAAAGTGGTGAAATATTTCAATGTGATCTAGGTGGTGATTGCGAGGGGAAACGATAGGGTATTTCTTGTGATATCATACAACATAAGGCCCATAGAATACACCAAACCTAGATTTAGGGTAGTTGTTACATTTATATGACTTGCACACATTTAAAAGGGTTATGAAGCTTACAAGGTGGAAACATATTTTGTTGTTCATTTTTTATTATTAAGGGTTAATGAGGAGGTCATGAGAACTAGATTGATTGTGAAAGGGCTCCACATCCGATGAGTGGTTGGAATCCATGTTACATTGTTGTTTATGTGGATATAAGACATTGAGGTTCCAAAGTCTATAGTTTATCTTATGTTCATCCATATTACAAATATATTAACATTTAAATAAATTAAAGTAGGATTAACAACATACATAAACACCAAACTTAGATCTATAGAATTAAAAGGTAAGGCAATAAAGAACATGTAAGTGTGGAAATATTTTAGAGTGTATTAGTCAATAACAATGAGTGGCAATGACATGGTATTTTAGGTGATACCATACACTATGGATCCCACATTTTAGAGCAAACCCAAATTCATCATAGTGGTTGGATTTACATTTTGATAGGCTAGGTGACACTAGGTACCACAAGAATTCATTATCATAGCTTTGATAGTTGTCCAAAAAATTAGGGTTGTTCTAAAATGTGATTGAAAACACCACCAAATCATTATTACATTAGTGACTTAGTTGGTCCTTATATCTCTTGAACATTTATTTTTCAAAAAAGATATATTTAAAAATAATTAATACATTAATATTATATTATAGTATTAATATGACATATAACATATAAGATGTAATTTTATTTTTTGGTAAAGCATGGTTTTGTAAATTATAAGAGTGTAAATCGGAAGTCATACCTCACTTGAAACCCATGACCACTGACCCCATCTTAGCTTTTGTGCACACAACTATAATAATTAGTAATCATATATTTATGGTCAAGGTGATGATATAGAATGAGATTATGTGTTGTTTCATACAATGTGGCAATGAGTTGTGTGGGGAGGAGATGTTTTGTTTCCCAAAGAGATTGAGCAATGGAAAAGCGGTGGGGAAGGGTTAGGTAATACTAAAGATGCAAGCGGTGAACTATTTTAAGGTGAACTTATGGTGATGGTGAGGGGTAATGGTAGATATTTCATGTGATATCAAACACCATATAGCCCATATCATACACCAAACCTGAATTTAGGTTAGTTGTTGGATTTACAAGACTTGTACACATTACAAAGGGGTGTGTATATTGTAAAGTTACAACATATTTGAATGGAAGTTTTTTATTGTTAAAGGTGGATGAGGATGTCATGAGCATTTATTTTATTGTGGCAGGGCTCTATGTCAAATGAGTTTCTTGAATTTGCATTACAATTATTTATGTACAAAAAATACATTGGGGTAAAAATTATATCTTGAATCTTATGTTTGTCCATGATACAAATATATTAATCTACATAAATAAAATCATGATTAAAAACATATGTAAACACCAAACTTAGACCCCCAAAATAAAGGTCAAGGTAATAAATAACATGCAAGTGGTGAAATATTTCAATGTGTATTTAGTAGTGATGGTGAGTGGTAATGACAAGGTATTTCAGGCGATACCATATGCCTGGGGAGCCATATTGTACGCCAAACCCAGACTCAGGTTAGTGGCTAGATTTACATGACTTGCATCAACCATTGTAAATCAGTCCATAGCTTGCAATCTAGAGACATCTTTGATTTGTCATTTTTTATTATTATAGGTAGACAAGGATGTCATGAGATCTAATTTGATTGTAACATATCTCCATTTCTAATGTGTAGCTCAAATCAATGCAATATCACTAACATGAGGACTCTATTCCTCCATATTGTCAATAAATTGACACCTAAAATATAAAAATTGCATCCCTCTTGATGTTCCTGACACCATCAAGGCAATTACTAGTAAATACTTATAATTATATGTTCTTTCAATGGAATATTTAGGATATCTCCTTGCCTTTAGATCTAATCATGGTCTAGTTCATGGTATCTCTTTTCTTGACTACTCTTCCCAACTCATTAATGGTCACTTTATGGATGGTACTTTTCTTTCACTCAAAAAATAAGAGTGAACCTTCCTATAAGTTATGAAATGCATTGATATAGTTTGTTTGGCCTCAAGGTAAAGTTTGAAATGGAATAATATGAAATGCTTCAAAAAAAGTATGATGCATGTGCCCAATTTTATTCTCCATTATAATTGGAAATGGATCATACATGGAGAATAATTCATTTTTTTTAACATCCCTTTTGCATTTGACAATTCTCTAGCTGAGCTATGGTAGTATGTCTTTAAAATAGTGGAGAATAAGGTTTGAGTACTAGATTACCAAACCATTATCCTTAGTAGGGAAGTTTCAAATTTGTACCAAGATTTTGGCAACCACCCATGTTTATTATTCCTCTTGTTAGGCTCCCTCTAAAGTTTCTTATGATAGTTTAGCCAAAATACTCAGGGATTTTCTTTTGTCTAATTCCAAACATGCCATGTGATTTCAGCATGTCACTTAGGATATTTTCTACCTCCCTTGGGACAAAAGAGGCATGGGAATTATTGACAGTTAAAGTTAAAGTGAAACTCTATGTGCTAAATGGGTGGTTCATGCCATTGAAGGTAATTAGGCTTGGAAAATATTTATAAGGCACTGTATCTCTTTTGGGGCCCCTTATGGTAAACCCAATTGGAATAATATAGGCTTCTACTCCCTTATCATCACTTAGGATCTTATTGAAATAGAAGGATCCTTTATTTCCAAAAGCATATATAAAGCCTTTGAAGATGTCAAACCTCCCATGAAATATATTGGGGATGATTTTCATACAAGTTTATATTTTAATGAGCATAGAATTTGGTGGTCTCTTATTATGACTAACACTAATGTTCTATTGATCGAATTGTTAGGAATCAAAGCCCTTAGGTTTTTTTGGAAAGGTATCCTTACCATTCACAGTTTGGTTTTTGCAAGGGACTTGATTCCTTGCCCTAAGTTGAAAACTAAATTTTAGTTAAATAATGGTAAATTACCTTTTATGCTTCATATTTAAGAGCTATTTCTCGATGTCATGTTTCATAAGATTAGATTGTAACCTCCTTAAGCTTAGTGTAAAGACTAGAATTGGAATTATGACACCCATTTCAATAATTATTCTCTAGGCCTTTTGTATCAAGTCATGAGTCCATTCTCTCCTAAAATTTACAAGATCAATATGTACTCGTGACTACAATCCTCTCCTAGAACGTGGTTGGCTAGACTAGATAGAATTTGGCATGACATGATTTAACCTAAGCTCACCCACTTTGTATGGTGCCTAGTCTATCAAGGCCTCCCACTCAGATAGAGACTTTCTCACATGAGCATCACTCCACCCAAGTGTGGTACATGCCACTAGCCCAGTATTTCAAACACTTTTTTTGGCTATGCCCATGACCCTAGTTTGCTTGGAAATGGATACATAGCCTATTCTAGCCTTATCACCTTGAGCCTTTTTCTTGGTGGATTATTTTTATTGGGGACTCGACCAATTTCCTAGATTCTATTGCTTTTATATGGATTTTTTTTAGATCTATCATTCTTTTCCAATTATAAAAGGCCATAAAGAATGTTATTTTAAAAAATTATGCTTGTTATTTTGATTTTCCACTTAAGGATAAGGTTTATGTTATATCTTTAGCCTGTATGCATATTCAAGCCCAAATAAATAAGGTTGTGATGGAAGTCTACCAACTCCAAAATTCATTAGACCACTGGGGGATTTCCCCTTATACTATCAGTAATGTGCTACCATATGGGCCACCTCACAGATCATCATTGTCACCTCCTAGAAGGTGCATAAGCCACTCACATGGCCATGATTACTTCTCCCCTCATTTTCATCTAAGATGGTGGGGTTTACCACCACCGCATGTTAATTTTGACACATTTCCCTCTCAAAAAGGCTCTCATATGAGCATTAGTACTCAAATGTAGTCTAATGATGGTTGGGCTAATGATATGACCACTAATCCCTTGGATGGTTGGGTGGCCGTGAATCCTCCTTCTATAGATCTTTCTACATGTATAACTCTACTTACCAAGGATGATCCTATGCCCCATCCCTTGGGTATCACTACTTGTGCTTAATATTTTATTTGTCTTGAGTGTCATGTTTAGGTCATCCTTATTTTTTGAGCCATGTCTTTTCCTCTAGCATGGAATTTAAGGCATGAATACCAATCAACTGCTTTATTTTGTAGCCTTCATGTATTCTTATTTTTTGTAATATATAATACCTTATAATCATTCCAATAGTAAAATGGAATTGATGACATGGAACACAAGTTCACTAATAAGTCTAGTAGGCTTTCATGAATTGTTTTGGGATATTATATTGAATCTTTGATTAGACAACCAACATGACTTTTCTAGGTCTTTAGGTAGGTATTATAATAAAGTAGAAATTTATTTTAGCCATTTTATGGGATCAATATTGATGGTGATTAACACAAAAATAATTTAGTTATAAATATTAAATTTTAAAAAACATAAAGCTTTATACAACCATGTGGCAAAGCTTGTGTAAGAGAGATAAAATTTGGGTAAGTGGAAGGAATGATTAAATTTGACGATCAACCTTGCATTTCATGAATTTTTTTGTTGACATATTTATTCAACATTTCCCTTCAAATGTTAGTGGAAATAATTTACATATTTATTATAAATTTAGATTTTTTTAATAGTTTGCATAAAATTTCACCTTGAATCCAATATGATCTAACAAAAAAATAATTTGTATTTCATGACTAAAAAATGTAAATTTGATCATACAGTCATGAAATTCAGTCCTCAGGTGGAAGGAAGCCTTTTTAGCATGTGACAAAAATCAAGAATAAAATAATGTGAACAATCGAATCAGATAAGTAATGAATAAGGATGAGTGAGGAATGTATAGTCATAATGGATCAATGCCTAACTTGTAAGGATGAGTTGTATTATGAATGAGGGATTGTATTGTCCTAAACTTTATGCTCATACCTATGTGTATGACTAAATGGCTGCCTAAAGGTGTTATGTAAGGGATATTAAATTTTATTAGTATTAATGGTATTAACACACCCAAATAAATAACACTAACTCTCTCTAAAACTAACTAGATTTTGAAGAGTTTAGTTGTGAAGGTATCAATTTATTAAAAACCTAATCTCACATTTAATTCATTTAATAATTTTATCTAATTATTTTGTCATGAATAAGTTTGGAACTATTATATAACATTCATATCACCAATATTATAACATGGGTGAATTTAAACCAAACCAGTGGGAAAACTTAAAAGGCAAGAAGGCTTATTTTATCCATTTCCAACTATGATCTTGTTAGCAATTTGGCTTGTCAAGGCCAAATGCCAACCCCTACAACTAAAAACTTTTTATGGTCAACATAATATCCATTAAATATAAAATAAATGGAGTATCTCTTTATTAAATGTCAATTGGTGTCAAGTATCATCATGTTCTTTGAGTATATTATGATGTATTTAACAAATAATTCAAGTGATCTTGTGATCTAAAGTGCCTTGATGGAGATAATTAAAGGTGGAATCTAATAACTCACTATGAGTTTCTTTGGTATATTCAATTATGAAATGGATTTTAATCTTATAATGTGTGTTTAAGACATATAAAATCCTCATCTAAGCCTTTTATAAGGCTACAAGGTATTCTTTATGGTATTAATTGACAATTCTCCTTGTAAAGCTATGTATATTGCCTAGAACTGAAGGTTTTGGCCTTTAAATGATAAATTTTGAGTCAAAAGGCCACTAAATAATTCATAATTCCTTTAATTACATTCATATTCATGACTTTTCTTTAATTCAAATGTTCATACATTGAAAATATCTCCTCATACAACTTTAAAGTGTTATTTTTGCTCTCTAAAAGCTCCCACATGTGAAATTTGGCCCTATTTTGATGTCAAAATATTTAATACTTGTGTTAATATGTCTAAAAACTCATTTTATTCCTAATATTACCTAGATTGGTGGTTCAAAGCTTTATTTTGGATAATATCTAAGATAAATTCCATTTTTCATGTGTTTTCATGAAAAAGTACATAGTTGTATGGATTTTTCTGTATAGAAGAGATAATGATATTGAATGTGGAGTCATGATAGGTGTTAGATAAGATATTAAAGGAAAAATGATTGCAAACATGCTCAAAACTAATTCACATACACCACCTAGCTTCTTTTCAAAGAGAGAGAGAGCTTCAAGTTTTTAGAGGATACGGCCAGGAGAGAGAAAATCAAGATTTAAAATTTTGGGTAGAGGAAGGTATCTAAGAGAGATTTAATATTTGGAAATTGGTTTTAATTTTTACTCTCTCTTATTTTTTAAAAATCCTTTACAAGTTAAGGAAATCATCAGATGTTTTTCATTCAAGCAAGTAATCAATTTTCTGAGATTTCTCCTGATTTGGGCATCATGACAATAAAATGAAAGTTAGTGGAGATTGTCAAGAGTATAAACCACATTCCCATGATAGTATTAAACTTATTTAAACATGTGTGAGGATATATGTAACTTAATAAGGCATACATAGCTAATATATGGTCTATAGACAGTTTAGAGAGATTATATGGTACATGAGAAATCTGAGAATGTCAAGATTCTTTAAAAAAACTTGCTTTTTGGGCCTCTTTCATGTTCATATTTCTTATTGAAAGTTTCTCAAAGTTTATTCAAGGTACCATATCAAATAAGCCATCAATCACCCTCAAACCTCCTCACAATCACAGTTTAGCAAAGGTTAAGGAAAGTTAGCATTCCTTAAGGTATTTGATGATTCTTGGGTTTCCATTTTCAAAAATAAATGATTATTAAAGACCTTCAAAGTGGTATGTCTAATTGGTCTATATACCTATGCTCCCTTCATGGTATTCATGACTATTAAGGTGTTAGATTAAATTTTATTTTCACCCCATGTTTCAACCCCAAACACAATGTTCACACTGCCATTCACCTTTGTAAAAGCTTCATCTCCATCCCCATGTTAGCGTAATTATGTATTTACCATAGGTTATTGACTACAATAATTAGTCTTTGGTTAGTTACCTTAACCAATTGGTTTAAGAGGTTAGTTTTTTTAACAAGCTTAGTTATTTTCATACTATCCAAAATTGGTTGTTTTACCCACCCTTTTCAAATGTTTCTCAGGTGGCTCATTTCTTTGCTTATTTAATAGGCCTTCATGTATTGTTCATATAATAGAATGTATGTTGTGAATATAATCTAGTTATTTCTCACTCTCTGTGTTTTATCTAATATGGTAATCAAAGCTTATGGTTTAGGAAGCTTGGGAGGAAGCCTATGAAGCAAGAGAGGATGGTCTTGTCAAGGAGGAGTGTGAAGCACCCAATAGAGAGCCCTGAGAGGAAGAAAAAAAATTCCTGTAACCAGCCATTTAACTTTGAGAAAAATCCCAAAAATTAATTTTTGAATTATTTTTTATTATTCTTGTTTCTATAAAATTCTATGGCTTAGAATTTGTTTGTTGGATCAGATAGAATTAAATTTTGTTGAGTATTTTGTCTAAAAACTACATTTGAAGTTTTCTGGTTGGTCATTTCTATACGGTTTGGGGAAGAGACCAAAATTTCATTTGGGAACTATTTTTGGCAAGTGAGGGGTCTAAAAATTTCTATTTTTTGAGATAAGATGATAGGAACTGATAGAATTTAATTTATTTGAGTATTTCTCTCAAAATTTGTATCTGAAGTTTTGCAGGTTAGCCAATTTGCACAAGTCATTTTTGATTAGTTGATTTATTTTATGCTAAGTTTTATTCTAGACAATCATAAATAAGGTGATTTTTTTTTAATTTGGTAAAATTGATTTATTTTTTCAAACTTTAGAATTTGATTGTTTACCAAAGGTTTTGCCTAGAGAACACATTTAACTATGTTGAGATATAATCGTAAAGCCAAATCAATTGAAAGTTTTATCATTTCTAGGTTTTTTATCTAGATGTTGATGAAGAAGGAATTTTTCAAATTGGATTTTTAGATCTCCTAATTTAATTATTTTTGTCCATTTTTTTATGTTTTTAAAGATGGGAAATTCTAAATTTCCCAAATGATGTTGAGTTTTTTTGCTAAAAACTAGAGGTATTAACCAGTTTGTGATTTGAATCAATGGGTAGGATGAATTTTATGTAAAAGCATTATAATTTTTTTGGTATTTGCATTTTTTTTGGAGAAATAAGGTCAAAATGGCTAGTTTACAACACCTCTTATTGCCAGATTCACAAATATTGTTAGATTCACAAAAATTAACAAGCAAAAATTTTAGTTTGTGGAGTCACAAGATTTTGAAAATATGTGAATATCAAAATCTTAATCAAATAGTGCTTATTAAAGAGCAAAGGCCTATCATAGGTACTGATGACTATGATAAATCTCATCATGAGGCTCTTATGTTGTTAAAACTATCATTAGTAGATAATCTAATCTCAAAAGTCAAAAATGTGACCATTGCATCAGTTTTATGGATTAGTCTTACTTTTAAATACTAGGCTTCTAAAGCCAATAGGATATTATATTTGAATAATTTGTTATTTTCTACTAAGATGTAGGAAGGTGGCTCTATTTTTTGAGTTTTTGTTACAGATCAAGGACATTAGTGATCAGTTGAAGGCTGTGCAAAAGCTTGTTGAAGAGAAAGATTTGATTGCTCTGGCTATGTAAAATCTTCCACCTTCATTTGAGTCATTTGTGGAGTCCTTGAACATGATTTTTGAGATGCAAACTTTGGAATTTAAAAAAAAATCCACATTGCTATTGCAGAAGGAGAGACAGTAGGAGCAGACAATGTTGTCTTCATCTACTTCTATAGAGAGTGCATTCTTCATCAAGGGAAAGGGTAAGTAGTTTGGTAAAACTACTAGTTTTTCGATAGAAACTTCGATAGTGGTTTTAATAATAGATCTAAGTGGAAATGTTTTTATTGTAATCAACTTGGTCATCTTAAGAAAGATTGCAGGAAAAGACAATAGGATATTGTTAATCCAAAAAAGAAAGCTCACCATGTGAATATAGATGAAGATTAAGGCAAATAAAAATATCCTAATTTTACTTTCATGGTTTCCAATGGTAATTCTATAGTGGATCAAGCTTGGTACTTTGATTCAGAGGCATCTCACCATTATATATGCCATAAGGACTGGTATGTGGATTTTATTGAGAATGATATTAATAATGAATCTATATCTTTGGGAGATGGTAGGATTCATTTTGTGAAAGGATATGGTAATGTTCAGATCAGTTTTAATGGTGCAATTTAGTATACATTTAAGAATGTTAGGTATGTTCCTGATATGAGCAAAAATTTCCTTTCCATTGGTGAGATCACTTTAAAATCTAATTTTGTTGTAAAGTTTCAAGGACAACAATGTTTAGTCACTACTAGAGATAACAAGATTATTTTAGTTAGGATTGGTGAGAAAGGATTTTCTATGCTTGTAGATCCATAAAGAGCAAAATAAAGTACACTTGTAGTGATTGATAGCACAAGTTTACTATGGCATGAAAGGTATGGGCATTTGAATTTCCACTATTTAACTACATTGAGCAAGACTAAGATGGTTAAGGGGATTCCTTCTATTCAATATAGTCATCATGTATGTACTGTATGTTAGTTGGGGAATCAAATTAGACATTCTTTTGATGTTGGTAAAGTTTCAAGAGCTAAGGGATTATTGGATCTGGTACATGCAGATTTTCATGGTCTAATGTAGACACCTAACCCTTCTATATCCCATTATTTTCTATTGTTAGTTAATGATTTCTCTAGGAAAAAGTGGGTATACTTTCTATTGAATAAATATGATTATTTTTCTAACTTCCTTACTTAGAAATCTATGGTTAAAAAATAGGTAGGACTATCAGTGAAATCTCTTAGAATAGATAATGGGGGTGACTTCATCTCAAAATAGTTTAAGGAGTTTTGTGTCATTGAAGGCATACACAGATAATACACTACCCTTTACACTCTATAGAAAAATAGAATTGTGGAAAGGTGAAATAGGATGGTGATGGACATGGCTCATTGTATGGTCTAAAGTATAAATGTCCCATATAGATATTGGGCAAAAACAGTGAATATGATAGTGTACATCCTCAACAAAATTCCTAAAAAATAATTAGAGAATATGACTCCAGAGGAGGCTTGGTCAGGTTGAACTCTAGATGTAAGTGCTTTCTAAATTTTTAGTTGTGTAGCTTTTGTAGTTATTCCTAGTCAAAAGAGAAGTAACTTGGATCCAAAAATCAAAGCATACATGTTTATTGGGTATAAAGAGCAGTCAAAAGCCTACAAATTACTTGATATTTCTACTAATAAATTTATGTTAAATAGAGATATCATATTAAATGAACAGATGCCATACTTCATAGCAACTAGTACAATTTTAGATATTGAGTCATTGTTTTATTTTAATGATTCTATTATAAGTTGTGATGTGAAAGTTGAATAGGATTCTAGTTCATCAGTGGAATCACATTCTAGGGAGGGAATTGATGTAGGCCATTATGAGGTTCTAGCAGAACAACCAAAGAAGTTAAAGTGGTATTCTACCACTATGGAAGCACTAAAGGAGAGAGACTTGCCATAGGGTATGGAAGGAAGAAGATTGAGATCAGGAAAGCAATTTGGTAATAAAGGTGAGCATGACAAATTTTCTCTAACAACTTGTGTTTCACATGTATTTGAGCCTTATTATTTTTTATATGCCAAAGGGAAACCTGAGTGGGAATCAACCATGTAATTGGAATATGATTCCTTGATGAAAAATAAGACTTGGGAGCTCATGGAGCCACCACCAGGAAATAAATCCATTGGTTGTAAATGGATTTACAAGGTAAAATGCAAAGCAGATGGTTCCTTGGACAAAAACAAATCTAGAATATTTGCAAAAGGTTACACACAAGAGGAAGGGATTGATTATTAGGAGAATTTTTCTCCTAATACAAATATGGTAACTTTTCATTTGATTGTTGCTATTGCTACTCAGTTTGGAGGGCAGGTGCATCAAATGGATGTCAAGAGTGCTTTCTTGAATGGAGATCTAGAGGAGGAAGTCTATGTGGTTCAACCATAGGGTTTTTAGGTTCCTAGTAAGGAAAATCTTGTTTGTAGGTTGATCAAGTCCTTATATGGGCTTAAGTAGGCTCCTCAAGCCTGATATATGAAGATAGATACATACCTTAGGGAGTCTAGTTTCAAAAGGTGTAACTTTGAACCAACTCTCTATGTAAAGGTGTCTGGTGATGATATCTTGATTCTCATTATATATGTTGATGATATATCCATCACTGGGAGTAGTTCTAGTCTCATTAAATGAATGAAGGCTGATATTTTTATACTTTTGACATGACAGACTTAAGACTACTAAAATACTATTTAGTTGTTGAGTTTTGTCAAGGTGATTGTGTTATATTCATGTCATAGAATAAGTATGCCAAATCATTTTTGGAATGGTTTAAAATGATGTATTGTAATCCAAATCACACACCTATGGAAGTTGGAGATAAAATTTCAACTAGCACTGCTTCACCTCTAGTCAATGAAATAATGTATCAGTAGCTAGTGGGTAGTCTCATTTACCTCACTACCACTAGATCAGATATTTGTTTTGTAGTGAGTTTTCTATCTCACTTCATGTCTAAACCATAGGAACTACATTGGTTAGCTATAAAATGGGTATTAAGATATGTCAAAGGTACTATTGAATTTGGCATACTATATGAGAAGTCTATAGATTTTAAGCTTTCAATATATTCTAACTCTGATTGGGCAGGATCAATAGATTCAAGAAAAACTACAATAAACTATGTATTCACTCTTGGTTCAAGAGATTTCTCATGGTAGAGAAAACTATAAACTACAGTGACATTATCTTCAATAGAAGCATAATATAAATTTTTGGTTAGTGTAGGTTTTTAAACTATGTGGATAAATAAAATCTTAGAGGATCTTCAGTTTGAGTCATCAAAGCCTACTTAAATTTTCTATGACAACCAAAGTGTTGTAAAGATGGTGAAGAATCTTGTACTCCATGCCAGTACCAAACACATTGAGGTTAACCATCATTATATCTGATATTTGGTTACAAATGAAGACATCATTCTCTTTTACTACCCCACTTTAGAATAGCCAGTTGATATAATGACCAAAAAACTTGGTGCAAACAAGTTCATAAAATTTAGAGATAAACTTGGTCATGTTTCTAGTTTTGTCATTAATGGAGGGTGTTAGCATAAGTATGTATTTACCTTGGGTTATTGACTAAGGTAATTAGTCTCTGGTTAGTTTCCTTAACCACTTGGGTTAAGAGGTTAGTTTGTTTAACAAGCTTAGCTATTTTCATGCTAACCAATTTTGGTTATTTTACCCACCCTTTTCACATGTTTCTTGACTGGCTCATTTATTTTCCTATTTAATAGGCCTTCATGTATTGTTTGTATAATGGAATGTATGTTTTGAATACAATATACTTCTTTCTCACTCTCTATGTTTTATCTAATACTCCATTCATGTTTCCTATCATCCATCACCTATCACTACTTATCCACTCCCCCCTCATTGGTCCACTATTAAAGAAGATTTAAGAATGTTGGAAAAATTATGTATATGAATGAATGTATGTAGATGTTAAAACCCTACTAAATAGAGTTTAAATATCATCTATAGCCAAAAGAAGAACATCTATAGTATTTTTTGAGGTCAAATTCAAGGAAAGTCTGCGGATTGAGGTCCCAAACAAGGTTTTCACTATCATTTAGTTGGAAGAATATCATAGTCATGATGGTGACCTCCTCAAGATTTTATAATACCTAAACTTTGTCTCAGTCCATGCAAGCAACACAAAAATCTCCACCTATAGCCATGCTAAGAAAAGGTGAGGTCAAAGATGAAAACTTGGATCACATTAAGAATTTGAGGGGAGAGTTGAGATAATAAAAAACTTTAAGGGAGGGTGATATAATTAGAGTGAAATGAGAAAAGGTATGTTAGTGTTGTTTCAAGACATAAATATTACACACATTCTATACAAAGGCCAAACTTAGATCATAGTCAAGTTTATGATGAAGAATGATCTATGTTTAAAAGGTAGAGTAATGACTATGGATGTGATAGTGTGATAAAGTGATTCTCTTGAAACTTGGATCAAAGGCATACCATGAGTAAGAATCAAACTCAGATTAGGACATGTTTTCATATCAATCTTCACCTATAGTAGGGTTTTAAGGTTCTTGAAGTATGTTAATACTAGATCTTAAGCTCAAATTAGGACATGTTTTCATATCAATCTTCACCTATAGTAGGGTTTCAAGGTTCTTGAAGTATGTTAATACTAGATCACATCAAGACTATGAAGAAAGTGTTTCTATGATTTTAAGATCAATGAAGTTTATACCCAAGGTTGAAAATAATTTGAGATGGTAAATAATGACAATTTATCAGGTATAAATTATAAAATGGCATAATCATTCACCTCATTAAACATCACATATAGCCTTACCAAGACAAGCCTATTTCCATGTTGTAAAGAAGATGAGAGCATAATAGTCTATGGAGGAATTCCATGATAAAATGTAAGTTTCATAAGATAATGAAATGAGGAATAACTGAGTGTATAGATAATATTTCTCCAAGCAATATTCACTCCAAGGTCAACCTTGAAATGTTCACCTACAGCCATACTAGGGCCAATTGTATTGATATATCCATATACCCTAAATGTTCAATTAAAGTTACATTTCATTCAAGAAGGAAAATTTTGAATTCACCTATGTTTCCAAATCACAAATTTATGTCTATAAACCTTCATCAAAATCATGATGTCTAATAAAATTATTCAAACTCATGAAAGCACAGTACACAAGCTTGCATATGAAATAGAGATAGTAAGAGCTTGAGAAACCATTGAATATAAAATATACCAAATAAAGAGGTGAGAATAAGGTTAAAAATTAATTTTAAGGTGTGAAAAGTTCCAATTAATGATGGAAAGGATATAAATCACTTCTAACTTCCAAATCAACACCTATAGCAGTATTGGCAGAGGCAATTGTATTGAAAGAAATAAAGAGAAATGGTGTTTGATAGGGTGCATAAGAATGAGTTTGACCAATCAAGGATAAATCATACTTTAGGAATTTTATCATAAAATTTAAAAAGCCTTATTGACACTCTTATTCCATAGTGACGAGGAGAAAATAAGCAAGCTCAGTCATGGACCTATGAAACATTGAAAACATAAGCAGCCCACTAGCTAATTTTAAGAAAAATGAGTTTTAAGGCATCTATAGGCAAAATACAACTATGAAATTTGGTATAATGGATGTTAATTAGTGGTTATAACTTTATATGGTATTGGTAAAGTCATATTAATAGTATAATCATCCACTATTTTATCACAGCCCTATGTTTTTCTATTGACAGTTAATAATGGATCTAAAAGGACTGTTTAGAGGTCTATAGGTATGAAAGATGGTTTCAACCTCATGTTAGGGTTTTTGAATAAGAGGAGGATGATTTTTATTCTTAACACACATATTTATAGTGATAATATTCATAATTTCATGCAATTATTCCATTGAGGGCTAGCACAGGCAAACATGATTTAAACCCTTAAAAGACCCTACCACCCTGTTCAACTAATCCATGGGATTTATTTCACATTGATGAGATTTATAATGAGTTGGAGGGTTATTTAAAACCTTTAATGAGGTGTTATATTGGATATATTTCATTATAATTGTCATTTTTTACTCTTGAATCTTCTTGTACAGTCTAAGATAACTAGTCGAGGCACCACTTCACCACATACCTATCTTTACACATATTTTGCATGGGAGATCGAGATTATCATGGTTTTTGAGGGGGTAAATGTAATTAATATTTTTGGTAAGAGGTTTTTTCATCATGGGTCTATACACTATGAATTATTGCTAAGAAGCTTTGGACCCCTAAAACCCTTGTAAAACCCTAATAGATACCTGATGGAAGAAATATGCCTAAATGTGTATTCTAATGGAGTGTTTGAACCATGAAATGTTTTTGAGGTCTTCTCAACTCTCCTAAGCCTCTCCACGTCCTATTATTTGGCATGTTCATGATCCATACTGTATGGACTAGGCAAAATGAGTCTATTTTAAGCTTATAAGCAAGGAAATGAAAGGTAATTGAACATTTAAATGAGTTTTAGAAGGGAAATAGGGTATTAAAATTACTAAATAACTAGATAAAAACCATCTAAAAAGTTTTTTATGACCATTTACATAAGCAAATAGGCCTAAATCTCTAAATAAGAAGTTGTGTGCATGTAAATAGAAGATTAATGGATTGATCAAGCCCACAACATAACTCTAAATAACCTTATATAGGTTATTCATGTTATATACAATGGATTTAAACCTTTCAACTCATCATGAGGTTAGGATCCTGAAGAACCATGCATATGCCTATGCTTATTTGTTGACATCATTGAATAATGCCATCAAGAAGGGGTAATAAGAGACAAATTAAGGTCATGAAGGCACTTCAAGTCTTCATGAACATCATCATGATGTTTTGTGTATGTTAGAATTGAGCTATAGGAAATGTGGCATGATTGATCGTTTTGGCCTTAAAATACCAAACATTACCTAAAAAGCTTCTTTTCTACTCTAAAAGGTGACTTCATATGCTCACCATGGTATGGATATTTTTCATGGGATGATAAGGGATTTGGGAGATTTATATGTCCTAATAAACTAATGTTTTTTGGAATTGATTTAGACATTCAATGCCTAAGCTTTATGAATCATCATTAAGAGCCTTAAACACTCTAAAACCCTTGTAAAATCCTAAAATAGACCCAATGGAGAAGAATTGAAATAAATTTCACCCAAATAGACTGAAATCACTTGACTACCACCTGGATCATCTATTACACTCTAGGATATTCATCTTCATTTCATTTTGTTATAAGGATGGTGTATGAACTTGTTAAAAAATAGGATTTTGAGTGAGAAAAGTGTATAAAGAGAGGTAAAAATAAGTTAAATAAAGTGAAAATCATTAGAGAGTGAAGCTTGACACTTTTTATACCTCCTTAAGTCATCATATGATCATAACCATGCGTGAAAGTGCCCTTGGGAGTTCATTCAAATCAACCAGTCTGTAAGATTGAAGGACAAGGTGACCTATCACCTAGTTTGACCAAGTTTTAGGTGTTTTTTACTCAAGGATACCTATTTCATGGTGTGAGGCATTATTCTAGGACTAAAACTCACTTTTTCATAGGTTTATCAGATTTCATACTAGATTTCATGGGCATAAAATGCAAGTAGTTAGGCTACTAGGCTTAATTGGCCTAGTAGACCTACTTGGTCAATCATGTAAAGTGGAATATGGCATATAAGGATATTGATGAGAGTTAATGTAGAGTGATGACACCACATAACTAACCCTTGAAGTGATAATTATTGGCATAACTGATCTTTAAGTGGCAATACATGCATGACTTGTCTTAAGTGGAAATCAGTGCATAAAAGGGCTAAAGAATGAGTTAATTGATCTAAAGTGACAATCACCTAAAATAAATTATCCTTAACTAATAATAAATGCATATTTCATAGTATTTATGTAGGAAGGATTCACTCATTTAACTAGGTCTTATGTTAAAAGAAGTAGTTATATGTTTATAATGACCCATCACCTTGTTTTTAATGCCAAATAGCTCATCTAAGGAGCATGCAAGAACATCAAACAAGAAGATATCTTTAGAGGACTATTTATATCTAGTTTTAACTAAAGTGATGTTGAGTTAATGAGAGATTTATTATCTTGTCTTCTCCTCTACACCATTCTTCTCTTTCTCTTATTATTTTTCTATATATCCAAGCTTTTATGCCTTGTTTAAGGATCCCTCTCTTAGGCATGATGAAACTCTACCAATATTGATCTTTGTAGCCTCTTAAGATAATAAAAATGACTATTTTATATTCCTTTATATACATTTAATGTGTTTATATTAGTTTTATTTGCACGAGTGGTAGTATTTTCTCCCTTGGCATGTCATAATATCACCTAGTTACTAATATGTTATCTTATGTAGGTCATATATGGTGTTTGATGTTGAGTGATTGAGCTAAAAATGGATATATTGATTGGTTAGTGCCTTTAATTAGGCCTTCCATCATTTCCCTCATGCCTTGATCACTTGATGGAACCTTTATGTAAAACACTATTACATAGAAGTCCCTTGGAGTTGTAAGATTTAGTGATTTGCATTGGAGTAAATAAATTATTACATTAGGTACATCACAATCACTAGTATAAGATTTAATTTTTAGTTATCTTTATAAATCTTTTCACCCCCAAAATAAATTAGGTTTTAGTAAACTAAGCAAAGTTGATATATTAGAGGAGCTAGCCTCATAATCTAGAGGTTTGGTCTAAGTACAGATATCCCATAGCCTGTAGACCAATTCAATGTTAGTCCAAGTTTGAAGGAGATCTAATCAATCTACTTCAGTAGGGTGTAACTTGTGTTGCTATAATTTTTGGCATGCCTGATGGGATACACATTTAGGCATTGGATTATTCACATCAGCATTTTAGTCTTCACAAGTAGCTTTAAGCATTCATCTTGATCATCATATCTGAGGTAAAAGGAAACTTTTGCTTATAAATTCATGTCATGTGTCCTATGATGAACTATGGTAGTCTATGGAATAGATTTTGGTCACTCATATCCTTATCAAAATCCCCATGATCCATCCCCATTTTATTATGATCCTTATTCATCTCATTATGGCCTTTATCATCCCTGAATTCACCCATATCAACCTTGTGATCATAAGTATGGTGGATCATACCAAGCCTATAATACCCCTCATGAACCTTATTACCCTCAATATGAGCCATATCAGTTCCATGATCAGCCTCCTTACCAAAATTTCTCTCTTTCTTTTCCTCCCCAACCACCCTTCCAAGACACAAAAAATTTATGATGAGTTGGAGGAGATGAAGAGGATGAACCAAATATTTTTTTATGAAATATTAGCTTTGAGATAATAAAAATAATTTAAAAAATCTCAAGAATCACTATCTCCTGCTACCCCATGCAACTATCTATGGATTGTAATTCCACCTTAGCAATAATTTCTTCCCTTCATGCCTGAAGCTATAATATATTTAATGCAAGAGGCTCCTAAAACCAAGTTTAAAACTTGGAAATAATTGCAGTAGTTAAGATTGAGCCCAAGTGTTGAAATCAAGTAAAAGCCTAAAATCATTCACTCCCCACTCCTTCCTCTTTAATATCCCAAGGCCTTCCTCTCATGGAATTTTATTCAATGATAAATGCATCAAAAAGAAGAAGTGATGGTTGTCAAAGTTGAGCAGATCCATGAGAAAAATTAAGCATTCATGGTAACACCTTTGGATTTGTCTCATCTTCTTGAGTATTTTCAGTGATCCACCATGCCAATTCTTGAGAATGAGCCTCTCCTTTGTGATATGAATGAATAATATTTAGATAAGGTGATAGAAGATGAGAACACATCAAGAATTTATGATGAGTAAATCATGATTGGAACCCCAATTCATCCCTATAGATCAGAAGTTGAACATGAAGTTAAGTTGAATCATGTGGGGTAGCCATAATGGCAAGATGTTGAAACTGATAACAATGAGTTACAACCAACTCTTTATCTACAAGGTATCCATGAAGATAACTCACATAGAACCATTTTTGAGGTTGAGAACATTCTTGAAGTTGATGACCATTGGCAGTAGTTATACCATGAGTTATTGAGTGGAATTGAAGAACTTAGTATGGTAGATTTGGATGATGGAATATGATAACATAGTAGAGCTTCACATGAAGATACCATAAATTTTTTATATATTGAATAAGGTAATGTAATTCCAGAGACACCAAGACAAGATGATCTAGAGCTTGAGTGGGTTGATGAGATGCCATTTTCCATTGAAGATGAAGACAAATAACTTGATGTAGAGTTGGACATGACTGATCAACATGATTCATCACAAGAAAATGGTAAGGATGTTAGTGAACCCCATGTATTTCTAATTGATCATGAAGAGATGGCCTTTTGGGAAGACTTGGATGGTTTTTTTCAAAGTTTCATAGTCCATCTCCCCCCATAAGGAGCTTGAGGAAGGTGTTGTAAAGGACACTACTACAACTACTCATCCTAAGTCTTATAGGTAGAATCAAAGAGAGACTAATGAAATGTTGTAGCCATGATTATAAGAAGTTGAAGATCTTGACAAACCACTATCTCAGATGGAGCATAATGAAGACACCAGTCAAAGCCTACCAGGTGAGTTGTCAATGCAATCATTGTACGAGAATGTGATAAACCATTAGTAGCCCATGAAAGAGGTAGAATTATAATTATTAATGCAAGAGATATGGATACTAGAGCAGTATGAGTGGGTCTTGGACTCACATGTATAATCCATACACCTGAGAGAAGAACTAAAAGATCCATCTACGTCCCTAAGAGGCCATGAATGTGCTAATGCTCTTAGATATAAAAAAGATCTATTAATATGTGCGAATCATTCTTTAAGGTTCCATGGTGGTTAATAAAGTTTTCCATTTGACACTAGAGGAAATAATCTAACCTCTAGTTATTTGTTTTAGTTTTTTGTCTTGCCTCAATAAGTGGTTAACAAAAGTAGTAGTTTATTGCCTTGTTGTTTTGTTTTCCTTAGGTTAGGTGTGTTTTATTCTTAGTTTAATTGTGTTTCTTATGTTGTTTATTTTGGATATTATTGTTTTTTTAATTCATAAGAGGTGTATCAATGTACAAAAGTCTATTTATAATTCCAAGAAAGTCATTAAAATCATGTTGTTATGTTTCAAACAGTCATTGTCATTTGAAAATTCAATGAGTTCTCTTGACTAGCAGGCTGGTCAACCCCTATGAGTCATCAAAAAGGTTGGAAATTTAAACTATCAAGGCCAAATACGAACCCATACAACTAAAAAAATTTCATGGTCACCATAATTTCCATTAACTTTCAATTCAATGGAGTATCTCTTAGTGTCATATCAATTGGTGTCAAGTATCACCATGTAATTTGAGTATCTTATAATGTCTTTAACAAATAATTCAAGTGACCTTGTGATCTAAAGTGCCTTGATGGAGATGGTTAAAGGTGGAAGTTGATAACTCACTATGGTTTTCTTTGGTATATTCAAGTATGAAATGTATTTTAATCTTATAAGGTGTGTTTAAGACATATAAAAGCCTCATCCAAGCCTTTGAGAAGGCTATAAGGTATTCTTCATGGTACTAATTGACAATTCTCCTTGTAAAGCTATGTATATTTCCTAGAAATGAAGGTTTTGGCCTTTAAATGATAAATTTTGAGTCAAAAGGCCACTAAATAATTCATAATGCCTTAAATTACCTTCATATTCATGACTTTGCTTTAATTCAAATGTTCATACTTTGAAAATATCTCCTTGTGCAACTTTAAATCATTATTTTTGCTCTTCAAAAGCTCTCATGTGTGAAATTTGGACACATTTTGATGTAAAAATATTTAATACCTATGTTAATATGCCAAAAAACTCCTATTATTCCTCATATTCCCTAAATTTGTGGTTCAAATCTTTAGTTTAGAGAATATGCAAGAAAAATTCCATTTTTCAAGTGTTTTCATGCAAAAGTATAGACTTGTATGTATTTTTCTTTACAACAGAGATCATGAGCTTGAAGGTGGAGTCGTGACAAGTGTTATATAATATATTCAAGATAAAATGATGACAAAAATTCTAAAAACCAATTCACATACACCACCTATCTTTTTTACAAAGAGAGAGAGAGAGCTTCATGTTTTTACATGGTACAGCCATGAGAGAGAAAGTCAAAATTTATAATTTTGGGTAAAGGAAGGGGTCTGAGAGAGATCCCATCTTTGGTAATTTTTTCTCAATTTGTATCTCTCTCCTTTATGAATAATCCTTTATAAGTTAAGGCACTCATCAGATGTTCTTCATTCAAGTAAGCAATAGGTTTTTTTAGATTTCTCCTCATCTTGGCATCATGACAAAAAAATGAAAGTTTTTATAGATTTCCAAAAGTATGAGCCACCTTCCCATGATATTATTTATCTTATTTCCATATGTGTGAGGGTATATGGATCTCAAGAAGGCATACTAAGCTAATTTGTAGCTCGTAGATAGTTTGGAGAGATTGTACAGTTCATGAGAAATCCAAGAATGTACAGATTGTTTTAAAAAATTGGTGTTTAGGCCTATTTCATGTTAATATTTAAATTTACTCAAAGTTAATTCAAGGTACTGTAGAAACCTAAAACTAGCCACAACTAGACTTCAATCAAATTTCAGACTGATTCCTACCAACCATTATAAATTAAGCCTAAGAATCACTTAATGTCCCAAATTTGATTGTGTATCATTCAACAAAGCTCAGAATCATGTTGAGATATCCTTATTCTGGGTATCTTATAATACACAACAATAAACTCTCATGGATTCATCCCTAATCATCTTTTGGCATCACAATAGTCAATTTGGCCTATGGACCTATTAAATGGGGCACTTGCACACTTAAATCAAATCTTAGAAATGATAAAAATCCTAATCAAAATTAATTAATAAAATAAATCAAATTAAGATCCTATTTGAATTATCCATATGTAATTAACGAAATTCTAAAAAAGTAAATTCAAAAATATGAAATATCCTAGCTTTTCATGATTACCTTTTATGAGTTGTCAAGCCTTTGAAAATATCTCACCCATGCCTATTCATTAAAAATCATTAATTCTTGACATATTTTAACTCTAATAGGGTTAATTAAATCACTTACATTATGTTTTAACCCATTCCATGTTTAAACTACACCTTAACTCACCTTGGGTTAGGGTTAGTTTCTAAGCCTATAAATACAAGTCATTGCCTATTGAAAAGGGAGCTTGGATATTATAGAGTCATAATGCAACTTTTTACATAAGATTCATAATAATTGTATTATAATGCCAAAATATTGATCCAATCCATCAAGCCATAAGCATAAGCCACATCAATCAAACTAATAATGGTGCCAAGGAGAGAAGAAACAAAGAATAATCCATTACCAAAGAATCTTTGAGCACAAACTAAGCAAGCCACGAACAAATCATTTAGAGATCTTAAGGAAGGTAAGGATTGTTTTTATTTGGATTTTATTTGAGGTTTTCAATTGTATTTTATTTATTATACTCCCCCTATGATCTAGGCATAGAGATGTTAGCATGTTAGTGTGTTGATTTCATTGTTTTATGAACTAACACTTGATTTAACCTCCTTTCTATTGTCAAATTCCTGTTATCACAAATAACACACCTGATGGGACCATAAAATCATCCCACATACCAAGGATACCAATATTAAACTCCAAAATTTTCAAATAAATGCTTGAATATCTTCAAAATTAGAATTTTAGCTTTATTTTTATCATATTCTATTTTTTATGCTAACTCAAATTCACATAAAAATAAGTTAAGGCACTCATCAGATGTTCTTCATTCAAGTAAGCAATAGGTTTTTTTAGATTTCTCCTCATCTTGGCATCATGACAAAAAAATGAAAGTTTTTATAGATTTCCAGAAGTATGAGCCACCTTCCCATGATATTATTTATCTTCTTTCCATATGTGTGAGGGTATATGGATCTCAAGAAGGCATACTAAGCTAATTTGTAGCTCGTAGATAGTTTGGAGAGATTGTACAGTTCATGAGAAATCCAAGAATGTATAGATTGTTTTAAAAAATTGGTGTTTAGGCCTATTTCATGTTAATATTTAAATTTACTCAAAGTTAATTCAAGGTACTGTAGACACCTAAAACTAGCCACAACTAGACTTCAATCAAATTTCAGACTGATTCCTACCAACCATTATAAATTAAGCCTAAGAATCACTTAATGTCCCAAATTTGATTGTGTATCATTCAACAAAGCTCAGAATCATGTTGAGATATCCTTATTCTGGGTGTCTTATAATACACAACAATAAACTCTCATGGATTCATCCCTAATCATCTTGTGGCATCACAATAGTCAATTTGGCCTATGGACCTATTAAATGGGGCACTTGCACACTTAAATCAAATCTTAGAAATGATAAAAATCCTAATCAAAATTAATTAATAAAATAAATCAAATTAAGATCCTAGTTGAATTATCCATATGTAATTAATGAAATTCTTAAAAAGTAAATTCAAAAATATGAAATATCCTAGCTTTTCATGATTACCTTTTATGAGTTGTCAAGCCTTTGAAAATATCTCACCCATGCCTATTCATTAAAAATCATTAATTCTTGACATATTTTAACTCTAATAGGGTTAATTAAATCACTTACATTATGTTTTAACCCATTCCATGTTTAAACTACACCTTAACTCACCTTGGGTTAGGGTTAGTTTCTAAGCCTATAAATACAAGTCATTGCCTATTGAAAAGGGAGCTTGGATATTATAGAGTCATAATGCAACTTTTTACATAAGATTCATAATAATTGTATTATAATGCCAAAATATTGATCCAATCCATCAAGCCATAAGCATAAGCCACATCAATCAAACTAATAATGGTGCCAAGGAGAGAAGAAACAAAGAATAATCCATTACCAAAGAATCTTTGAGCACAAACTAAGCAAGCCACGAACAAATCATTTAGAGATCTTAAGGAAGGTAAGGATTGTTTTTATTTGCATTTTATTTGAGGTTTTCAATTGTATTTTATTTATTATACTCCCCCTATGATCTAGGCATAGAGATGTTAGCATGTTAGTGTGTTGATTTCATTGTTTTATGAACTAACACTTGATTTAACCTCCTTTCTATTGTCAAATTCCTGTTATCACAAATAACACACCTGATGGGACCATAAAATCATCCCACATACCAAGGATACCAATATTAAACTCCAAAATTTTCAAATAAATGCTTGAATATCTTCAAAATTAGAATTTTAGCTTTATTTTTATCATATTCTATTTTTTATGCTAACTCAAATTCACATAAAAATAAGTTAAGGCACTCATCAGATGTTCTTCATTCAAGTAAGCAATAGGTTTTTTTAGATTTCTCCTCATCTTGGCATCATGACAAAAAAATGAAAGTTTTTATAGATTTCCAGAAGTATGAGCCACCTTCCCATGATATTATTTATCTTCTTTCCATACGTGTGAGGGTATATGTATCTCAAGAAGGCATACTAAGCTAATTTGTAGCTCGTAGATAGTTTGGAGAGATTGTACAGTTCATGAGAAATCCAAGAATGTATAGATTGTTTTAAAAAATTGGTGTTTAGGCCTATTTCATGTTAATATTTAAATTTACTCAAAGTTAATTCAAGGTACTGTAGACACCTAAAACTAGCCACAACTAGACTTCAATCAAATTTCAGACTGATTCCTACCAACCATTATAAATTAAGCCTAAGAATCACTTAATGTCCCAAATTTGATTGTGTATCATTCAACAAAGCTCAGAATCATGTTGAGATATCCTTATTCTGGGTGTCTTATAATACACAACAATAAACTCTCATGGATTCATCCCTAATCATCTTGTGGCATCACAATAGTCAATTTGGCCTATGGACCTATTAAATGGGGCACTTGCACACTTAAATCAAATCTTAGAAATGATAAAAATCCTAATCAAAATTAATTAATAAAATAAATCAAATTAAGATCCTAGTTGAATTATCCATATGTAATTAATGAAATTCTAAAAAAGTAAATTCAAAAATATGAAATATCCTAGCTTTTCATGATTACCTTTTATGAGTTGTCAAGCCTTTGAAAATATCTCACCCATGCCTATTCATTAAAAATCATTAATTCTTGACATATTTTAACTCTAATAGGGCTAATTAAATCACTTACATTATGTTTTAACCCATTCCATGTTTAAACTACACCTTAACTCACCTTGGGTTAGGGTTAGTTTCTAAGCCTATAAATACAAGTCATTGCCTATTGAAAAGGGAGCTTGGATATTATAGAGTCATAATGCAACTTTTTACATAAGATTCATAATAATTGTATTATAATGCCAAAATATTGATCCAATCCATCAAGCCATAAGCATAAGCCACATCAATCAAACTAATAATGGTGCCAAGGAGAGAAGAAACAAAGAATAATCCATTACCAAAGAATCTTTGAGCACAAACTAAGCAAGCCACGAACAAATCATTTAGAGATCTTAAGGAAGGTAAGGATTGTTTTTATTTGCATTTTATTTGAGGTTTTCAATTGTATTTTATTTATTATACTCCCCCTATGATCTAGGCATAGAGATGTTAGCATGTTAGTGTGTTGATTTCATTGTTTTATGAACTAACACTTGATTTAACCTCCTTTCTATTGTCAAATTCCTGTTATCACAAATAACACACCTGATGGGACCATAAAATCATCCCACATACCAAGGATACCAATATTAAACTCCAAAATTTTCAAATAAATGCTTGAATATCTTCAAAATTAGAATTTTAGCTTTATTTTTATCATATTCTATTTTTTATGCTAACTCAAATTCACATAAAAATAAGTTAAGGCACTCATCAGATGTTCTTCATTCAAGTAAGCAATAGGTTTTTTTAGATTTCTCCTCATCTTGGCATCATGACAAAAAAATGAAAGTTTTTATAGATTTCCAGAAGTATGAGCCACCTTCCCATGATATTATTTATCTTCTTTCCATATGTGTGAGGGTATATGGATCTCAAGAAGGCATACTAAGCTAATTTGTAGCTCGTAGATAGTTTGGAGAGATTGTACAGTTCATGAGAAATCCAAGAATGTATAGATTGTTTTAAAAAATTGGTGTTTAGGCCTATTTCATGTTAATATTTAAATTTACTCAAAGTTAATTCAAGGTACTGTAGACACCTAAAACTAGCCACAACTAGACTTCAATCAAATTTCAGACTGATTCCTACCAACCATTATAAATTAAGCCTAAGAATCACTTAATGTCCCAAATTTGATTGTGTATCATTCAACAAAGCTCAGAATCATGTTGAGATATCCTTATTCTGGGTGTCTTATAATACACAACAATAAACTCTCATGGATTCATCCCTAATCATCTTGTGGCATCACAATAGTCAATTTGGCCTATGGACCTATTAAATGGGGCACTTGCACACTTAAATCAAATCTTAGAAATGATAAAAATCCTAATCAAAATTAATTAATAAAATAAATCAAATTAAGATCCTAGTTGAATTATCCATATGTAATTAATGAAATTCTAAAAAAGTAAATTCAAAAATATGAAATATCCTAGCTTTTCATGATTACCTTTTATGAGTTGTCAAGCCTTTGAAAATATCTCACCCATGCCTATTCATTAAAAATCATTAATTCTTGACATATTTTAACTCTAATAGGGCTAATTAAATCACTTACATTATGTTTTAACCCATTCCATGTTTAAACTACACCTTAACTCACCTTGGGTTAGGGTTAGTTTCTAAGCCTATAAATACAAGTCATTGCCTATTGAAAAGGGAGCTTGGATATTATAGAGTCATAATGCAACTTTTTACATAAGATTCATAATAATTGTATTATAATGCCAAAATATTGATCCAATCCATCAAGCCATAAGCATAAGCCACATCAATCAAACTAATAATGGTGCCAAGGAGAGAAGAAACAAAGAATAATCCATTACCAAAGAATCTTTGAGCACAAACTAAGCAAGCCACGAACAAATCATTTAGAGATCTTAAGGAAGGTAAGGATTGTTTTTATTTGGATTTTATTTGAGGTTTTCAATTGTATTTTATTTATTATACTCCCCCTATGATCTAGGCATAGAGATGTTAGCATGTTAGTGTGTTGATTTCATTGTTTTATGAACTAACACTTGATTTAACCTCCTTTCTATTGTCAAATTCCTGTTATCACAAATAACACACCTGATGGGACCATAAAATCATCCCACATACCAAGGATACCAATATGAAACTCCAAAATTTTCAAATAAATGCTTGAATATCTTCAAAATTAGAATTTTAGCTTTATTTTTATCATATTCTATTTTTTATGCTAACTCAAATTCACATAAAAATAAGTTAAGGCACTCATCAGATGTTCTTCATTCAAGTAAGCAATAGGTTTTTTTAGATTTCTCCTCATCTTGGCATCATGACAAAAAAATGAAAGTTTTTATAGATTTCCAGAAGTATGAGCCACCTTCCCATGATATTATTTATCTTCTTTCCATATGTGTGAGGGTATATGGATCTCAAGAAGGCATACTAAGCTAATTTGTAGCTCGTAGATAGTTTGGAGAGATTGTACAGTTCATGAGAAATCCAAGAATGTATAGATTGTTTTAAAAAATTGGTGTTTAGGCCTATTTCATGTTAATATTTAAATTTACTCAAAGTTAATTCAAGGTACTGTAGACACCTAAAACTAGCCACAACTAGACTTCAATCAAATTTCAGACTGATTCCTACCAACCATTATAAATTAAGCCTAAGAATCACTTAATGTCCCAAATTTGATTGTGTATCATTCAACAAAGCTCAGAATCATGTTGAGATATCCTTATTCTGGGTGTCTTATAATACACAACAATAAACTCTCATGGATTCATCCCTAATCATCTCGTGGCATCACAATAGTCAATTTGGCCTATGGACCTATTAAATGGGGCACTTGCACACTTAAATCAAATCTTAGAAATGATAAAAATCCTAATCAAAATTAATTAATAAAATAAATCAAATTAAGATCCTAGTTGAATTATCCATATGTAATTAATGGAATTCTTAAAAAGTAAATTCAAAAATATGAAATATCCTAGCTTTTCATGATTACCTTTTATGAGTTGTCAAGCCTTTGAAAATATCTCACCCATGCCTATTCATTAAAAATCATTAATTCTTGACATATTTTAACTCTAATAGGGCTAATTAAATCACTTACATTATGTTTTAACCCATTCCATGTTTAAACTACACCTTAACTCACCTTGGGTTAGGGTTAGTTTCTAAGCCTATAAATACAAGTCATTGCCTATTGAAAAGGGAGCTTGGATATTATAGAGTCATAATGCAACTTTTTACATAAGATTCATAATAATTGTATTATAATGCCAAAATATTGATCCAATCCATCAAGCCATAAGCATAAGCCACATCAATCAAACTAATAATGGTGCCAAGGAGAGAAGAAACAAAGAATAATCCATTACCAAAGAATCTTTGAGCACAAACTAAGCAAGCCACGAACAAATCATTTAGAGATCTTAAGGAAGGTAAGGATTGTTTTTATTTGGATTTTATTTGAGGTTTTCAATTGTATTTTATTTATTATACTCCCCCTATGATCTAGGCATAGAGATGTTAGCATGTTAGTGTGTTGATTTCATTGTTTTATGAACTAACACTTGATTTAACCTCCTTTCTATTGTCAAATTCCTGTTATCACAAATAACACACCTGATGGGACCATAAAATCATCCCACATACCAAGGATACCAATATGAAACTCCAAAATTTTCAAATAAATGCTTGAATATCTTCAAAATTAGAATTTTAGCTTTATTTTTATCATATTCTATTTTTTATGCTAACTCAAATTCACATAAAAATAAGTTAAGGCACTCATCAGATGTTCTTCATTCAAGTAAGCAATAGGTTTTTTTAGATTTCTCCTCATCTTGGCATCATGACAAAAAAATGAAAGTTTTTATAGATTTCCAGAAGTATGAGCCACCTTCCCATGATATTATTTATCTTCTTTCCATATGTGTGAGGGTATATGGATCTCAAGAAGGCATACTAAGCTAATTTGTAGCTCGTAGATAGTTTGGAGAGATTGTACAGTTCATGAGAAATCCAAGAATGTATAGATTGTTTTAAAAAATTGGTGTTTAGGCCTATTTCATGTTAATATTTAAATTTACTCAAAGTTAATTCAAGGTACTGTAGACACCTAAAACTAGCCACAACTAGACTTCAATCAAATTTCAGACTGATTCCTACCAACCATTATAAATTAAGCCTAAGAATCACTTAATGTCCCAAATTTGATTGTGTATCATTCAACAAAGCTCAGAATCATGTTGAGATATCCTTATTCTGGGTGTCTTATAATACACAACAATAAACTCTCATGGATTCATCCCTAATCATCTTGTGGCATCACAATAGTCAATTTGGCCTATGGACCTATTAAATGGGGCACTTGCACACTTAAATCAAATCTTAGAAATGATAAAAATCCTAATCAAAATTAATTAATAAAATAAATCAAATTAAGATCCTAGTTGAATTATCCATATGTAATTAATGAAATTCTTAAAAAGTAAATTCAAAAATATGAAATATCCTAGCTTTTCATGATTACCTTTTATGAGTTGTCAAGCCTTTGAAAATATCTCACCCATGCCTATTCATTAAAAATCATTAATTCTTGACATATTTTAACTCTAATAGGGTTAATTAAATCACTTACATTATGTTTTAACCCATTCCATGTTTAAACTACACCTTAACTCACCTTGGGTTAGGGTTAGTTTCTAAGCCTATAAATACAAGTCATTGCCTATTGAAAAGGGAGCTTGGATATTATAGAGTCATAATGCAACTTTTTACATAAGATTCATAATAATTGTATTATAATGCCAAAATATTGATCCAATCCATCAAGCCATAAGCATAAGCCACATCAATCAAACTAATAATGGTGCCAAGGAGAGAAGAAACAAAGAATAATCCATTACCAAAGAATCTTTGAGCACAAACTAAGCAAGCCACGAACAAATCATTTAGAGATCTTAAGGAAGGTAAGGATTGTTTTTATTTGCATTTTATTTGAGGTTTTCAATTGTATTTTATTTATTATACTCCCCCTATGATCTAGGCATAGAGATGTTAGCATGTTAGTGTGTTGATTTCATTGTTTTATGAACTAACACTTGATTTAACCTCCTTTCTATTGTCAAATTCCTGTTATCACAAATAACACACCTGATGGGACCATAAAATCATCCCACATACCAAGGATACCAATATTAAACTCCAAAATTTTCAAATAAATGCTTGAATATCTTCAAAATTAGAATTTTAGCTTTATTTTTATCATATTCTATTTTTTATGCTAACTCAAATTCACATAAAAATAAGTTAAGGCACTCATCAGATGTTCTTCATTCAAGTAAGCAATAGGTTTTTTTAGATTTCTCCTCATCTTGGCATCATGACAAAAAAATGAAAGTTTTTATAGATTTCCAGAAGTATGAGCCACCTTCCCATGATATTATTTATCTTCTTTCCATACGTGTGAGGGTATATGTATCTCAAGAAGGCATACTAAGCTAATTTGTAGCTCGTAGATAGTTTGGAGAGATTGTACAGTTCATGAGAAATCCAAGAATGTATAGATTGTTTTAAAAAATTGGTGTTTAGGCCTATTTCATGTTAATATTTAAATTTACTCAAAGTTAATTCAAGGTACTGTAGACACCTAAAACTAGCCACAACTAGACTTCAATCAAATTTCAGACTGATTCCTACCAACCATTATAAATTAAGCCTAAGAATCACTTAATGTCCCAAATTTGATTGTGTATCATTCAACAAAGCTCAGAATCATGTTGAGATATCCTTATTCTGGGTGTCTTATAATACACAACAATAAACTCTCATGGATTCATCCCTAATCATCTTGTGGCATCACAATAGTCAATTTGGCCTATGGACCTATTAAATGGGGCACTTGCACACTTAAATCAAATCTTAGAAATGATAAAAATCCTAATCAAAATTAATTAATAAAATAAATCAAATTAAGATCCTAGTTGAATTATCCATATGTAATTAATGAAATTCTAAAAAAGTAAATTCAAAAATATGAAATATCCTAGCTTTTCATGATTACCTTTTATGAGTTGTCAAGCCTTTGAAAATATCTCACCCATGCCTATTCATTAAAAATCATTAATTCTTGACATATTTTAACTCTAATAGGGCTAATTAAATCACTTACATTATGTTTTAACCCATTCCATGTTTAAACTACACCTTAACTCACCTTGGGTTAGGGTTAGTTTCTAAGCCTATAAATACAAGTCATTGCCTATTGAAAAGGGAGCTTGGATATTATAGAGTCATAATGCAACTTTTTACATAAGATTCATAATAATTGTATTATAATGCCAAAATATTGATCCAATCCATCAAGCCATAAGCATAAGCCACATCAATCAAACTAATAATGGTGCCAAGGAGAGAAGAAACAAAGAATAATCCATTACCAAAGAATCTTTGAGCACAAACTAAGCAAGCCACGAACAAATCATTTAGAGATCTTAAGGAAGGTAAGGATTGTTTTTATTTGCATTTTATTTGAGGTTTTCAATTGTATTTTATTTATTATACTCCCCCTATGATCTAGGCATAGAGATGTTAGCATGTTAGTGTGTTGATTTCATTGTTTTATGAACTAACACTTGATTTAACCTCCTTTCTATTGTCAAATTCCTGTTATCACAAATAACACACCTGATGGGACCATAAAATCATCCCACATACCAAGGATACCAATATTAAACTCCAAAATTTTCAAATAAATGCTTGAATATCTTCAAAATTAGAATTTTAGCTTTATTTTTATCATATTCTATTTTTTATGCTAACTCAAATTCACATAAAAATAAGTTAAGGCACTCATCAGATGTTCTTCATTCAAGTAAGCAATAGGTTTTTTTAGATTTCTCCTCATCTTGGCATCATGACAAAAAAATGAAAGTTTTTATAGATTTCCAGAAGTATGAGCCACCTTCCCATGATATTATTTATCTTCTTTCCATATGTGTGAGGGTATATGGATCTCAAGAAGGCATACTAAGCTAATTTGTAGCTCGTAGATAGTTTGGAGAGATTGTACAGTTCATGAGAAATCCAAGAATGTATAGATTGTTTTAAAAAATTGGTGTTTAGGCCTATTTCATGTTAATATTTAAATTTACTCAAAGTTAATTCAAGGTACTGTAGACACCTAAAACTAGCCACAACTAGACTTCAATCAAATTTCAGACTGATTCCTACCAACCATTATAAATTAAGCCTAAGAATCACTTAATGTCCCAAATTTGATTGTGTATCATTCAACAAAGCTCAGAATCATGTTGAGATATCCTTATTCTGGGTGTCTTATAATACACAACAATAAACTCTCATGGATTCATCCCTAATCATCTTGTGGCATCACAATAGTCAATTTGGCCTATGGACCTATTAAATGGGGCACTTGCACACTTAAATCAAATCTTAGAAATGATAAAAATCCTAATCAAAATTAATTAATAAAATAAATCAAATTAAGATCCTAGTTGAATTATCCATATGTAATTAATGAAATTCTAAAAAAGTAAATTCAAAAATATGAAATATCCTAGCTTTTCATGATTACCTTTTATGAGTTGTCAAGCCTTTGAAAATATCTCACCCATGCCTATTCATTAAAAATCATTAATTCTTGACATATTTTAACTCTAATAGGGCTAATTAAATCACTTACATTATGTTTTAACCCATTCCATGTTTAAACTACACCTTAACTCACCTTGGGTTAGGGTTAGTTTCTAAGCCTATAAATACAAGTCATTGCCTATTGAAAAGGGAGCTTGGATATTATAGAGTCATAATGCAACTTTTTACATAAGATTCATAATAATTGTATTATAATGCCAAAATATTGATCCAATCCATCAAGCCATAAGCATAAGCCACATCAATCAAACTAATAATGGTGCCAAGGAGAGAAGAAACAAAGAATAATCCATTACCAAAGAATCTTTGAGCACAAACTAAGCAAGCCACGAACAAATCATTTAGAGATCTTAAGGAAGGTAAGGATTGTTTTTATTTGGATTTTATTTGAGGTTTTCAATTGTATTTTATTTATTATACTCCCCCTATGATCTAGGCATAGAGATGTTAGCATGTTAGTGTGTTGATTTCATTGTTTTATGAACTAACACTTGATTTAACCTCCTTTCTATTGTCAAATTCCTGTTATCACAAATAACACACCTGATGGGACCATAAAATCATCCCACATACCAAGGATACCAATATGAAACTCCAAAATTTTCAAATAAATGCTTGAATATCTTCAAAATTAGAATTTTAGCTTTATTTTTATCATATTCTATTTTTTATGCTAACTCAAATTCACATAAAAATAAGTTAAGGCACTCATCAGATGTTCTTCATTCAAGTAAGCAATAGGTTTTTTTAGATTTCTCCTCATCTTGGCATCATGACAAAAAAATGAAAGTTTTTATAGATTTCCAGAAGTATGAGCCACCTTCCCATGATATTATTTATCTTCTTTCCATATGTGTGAGGGTATATGGATCTCAAGAAGGCATACTAAGCTAATTTGTAGCTCGTAGATAGTTTGGAGAGATTGTACAGTTCATGAGAAATCCAAGAATGTATAGATTGTTTTAAAAAATTGGTGTTTAGGCCTATTTCATGTTAATATTTAAATTTACTCAAAGTTAATTCAAGGTACTGTAGACACCTAAAACTAGCCACAACTAGACTTCAATCAAATTTCAGACTGATTCCTACCAACCATTATAAATTAAGCCTAAGAATCACTTAATGTCCCAAATTTGATTGTGTATCATTCAACAAAGCTCAGAATCATGTTGAGATATCCTTATTCTGGGTGTCTTATAATACACAACAATAAACTCTCATGGATTCATCCCTAATCATCTCGTGGCATCACAATAGTCAATTTGGCCTATGGACCTATTAAATGGGGCACTTGCACACTTAAATCAAATCTTAGAAATGATAAAAATCCTAATCAAAATTAATTAATAAAATAAATCAAATTAAGATCCTAGTTGAATTATCCATATGTAATTAATGGAATTCTTAAAAAGTAAATTCAAAAATATGAAATATCCTAGCTTTTCATGATTACCTTTTATGAGTTGTCAAGCCTTTGAAAATATCTCACCCATGCCTATTCATTAAAAATCATTAATTCTTGACATATTTTAACTCTAATAGGGCTAATTAAATCACTTACATTATGTTTTAACCCATTCCATGTTTAAACTACACCTTAACTCACCTTGGGTTAGGGTTAGTTTCTAAGCCTATAAATACAAGTCATTGCCTATTGAAAAGGGAGCTTGGATATTATAGAGTCATAATGCAACTTTTTACATAAGATTCATAATAATTGTATTATAATGCCAAAATATTGATCCAATCCATCAAGCCATAAGCATAAGCCACATCAATCAAACTAATAATGGTGCCAAGGAGAGAAGAAACAAAGAATAATCCATTACCAAAGAATCTTTGAGCACAAACTAAGCAAGCCACGAACAAATCATTTAGAGATCTTAAGGAAGGTAAGGATTGTTTTTATTTGGATTTTATTTGAGGTTTTCAATTGTATTTTATTTATTATACTCCCCCTATGATCTAGGCATAGAGATGTTAGCATGTTAGTGTGTTGATTTCATTGTTTTATGAACTAACACTTGATTTAACCTCCTTTCTATTGTCAAATTCCTGTTATCACAAATAACACACCTGATGGGACCATAAAATCATCCCACATACCAAGGATACCAATATGAAACTCCAAAATTTTCAAATAAATGCTTGAATATCTTCAAAATTAGAATTTTAGCTTTATTTTTATCATATTCTATTTTTTATGCTAACTCAAATTCACATAAAAATAAGTTAAGGCACTCATCAGATGTTCTTCATTCAAGTAAGCAATAGGTTTTTTTAGATTTCTCCTCATCTTGGCATCATGACAAAAAAATGAAAGTTTTTATAGATTTCCAGAAGTATGAGCCACCTTCCCATGATATTATTTATCTTCTTTCCATATGTGTGAGGGTATATGGATCTCAAGAAGGCATACTAAGCTAATTTGTAGCTCGTAGATAGTTTGGAGAGATTGTACAGTTCATGAGAAATCCAAGAATGTATAGATTGTTTTAAAAAATTGGTGTTTAGGCCTATTTCATGTTAATATTTAAATTTACTCAAAGTTAATTCAAGGTACTGTAGACACCTAAAACTAGCCACAACTAGACTTCAATCAAATTTCAGACTGATTCCTACCAACCATTATAAATTAAGCCTAAGAATCACTTAATGTCCCAAATTTGATTGTGTATCATTCAACAAAGCTCAGAATCATGTTGAGATATCCTTATTCTGGGTGTCTTATAATACACAACAATAAACTCTCATGGATTCATCCCTAATCATCTTGTGGCATCACAATAGTCAATTTGGCCTATGGACCTATTAAATGGGGCACTTGCACACTTAAATCAAATCTTAGAAATGATAAAAATCCTAATCAAAATTAATTAATAAAATAAATCAAATTAAGATCCTAGTTGAATTATCCATATGTAATTAATGAAATTCTTAAAAAGTAAATTCAAAAATATGAAATATCCTAGCTTTTCATGATTACCTTTTATGAGTTGTCAAGCCTTTGAAAATATCTCACCCATGCCTATTCATTAAAAATCATTAATTCTTGACATATTTTAACTCTAATAGGGTTAATTAAATCACTTACATTATGTTTTAACCCATTCCATGTTTAAACTACACCTTAACTCACCTTGGGTTAGGGTTAGTTTCTAAGCCTATAAATACAAGTCATTGCCTATTGAAAAGGGAGCTTGGATATTATAGAGTCATAATGCAACTTTTTACATAAGATTCATAATAATTGTATTATAATGCCAAAATATTGATCCAATCCATCAAGCCATAAGCATAAGCCACATCAATCAAACTAATAATGGTGCCAAGGAGAGAAGAAACAAAGAATAATCCATTACCAAAGAATCTTTGAGCACAAACTAAGCAAGCCACGAACAAATCATTTAGAGATCTTAAGGAAGGTAAGGATTGTTTTTATTTGCATTTTATTTGAGGTTTTCAATTGTATTTTATTTATTATACTCCCCCTATGATCTAGGCATAGAGATGTTAGCATGTTAGTGTGTTGATTTCATTGTTTTATGAACTAACACTTGATTTAACCTCCTTTCTATTGTCAAATTCCTGTTATCACAAATAACACACCTGATGGGACCATAAAATCATCCCACATACCAAGGATACCAATATTAAACTCCAAAATTTTCAAATAAATGCTTGAATATCTTCAAAATTAGAATTTTAGCTTTATTTTTATCATATTCTATTTTTTATGCTAACTCAAATTCACATAAAAATAAGTTAAGGCACTCATCAGATGTTCTTCATTCAAGTAAGCAATAGGTTTTTTTAGATTTCTCCTCATCTTGGCATCATGACAAAAAAATGAAAGTTTTTATAGATTTCCAGAAGTATGAGCCACCTTCCCATGATATTATTTATCTTCTTTCCATACGTGTGAGGGTATATGTATCTCAAGAAGGCATACTAAGCTAATTTGTAGCTCGTAGATAGTTTGGAGAGATTGTACAGTTCATGAGAAATCCAAGAATGTATAGATTGTTTTAAAAAATTGGTGTTTAGGCCTATTTCATGTTAATATTTAAATTTACTCAAAGTTAATTCAAGGTACTGTAGACACCTAAAACTAGCCACAACTAGACTTCAATCAAATTTCAGACTGATTCCTACCAACCATTATAAATTAAGCCTAAGAATCACTTAATGTCCCAAATTTGATTGTGTATCATTCAACAAAGCTCAGAATCATGTTGAGATATCCTTATTCTGGGTGTCTTATAATACACAACAATAAACTCTCATGGATTCATCCCTAATCATCTTGTGGCATCACAATAGTCAATTTGGCCTATGGACCTATTAAATGGGGCACTTGCACACTTAAATCAAATCTTAGAAATGATAAAAATCCTAATCAAAATTAATTAATAAAATAAATCAAATTAAGATCCTAGTTGAATTATCCATATGTAATTAATGAAATTCTAAAAAAGTAAATTCAAAAATATGAAATATCCTAGCTTTTCATGATTACCTTTTATGAGTTGTCAAGCCTTTGAAAATATCTCACCCATGCCTATTCATTAAAAATCATTAATTCTTGACATATTTTAACTCTAATAGGGCTAATTAAATCACTTACATTATGTTTTAACCCATTCCATGTTTAAACTACACCTTAACTCACCTTGGGTTAGGGTTAGTTTCTAAGCCTATAAATACAAGTCATTGCCTATTGAAAAGGGAGCTTGGATATTATAGAGTCATAATGCAACTTTTTACATAAGATTCATAATAATTGTATTATAATGCCAAAATATTGATCCAATCCATCAAGCCATAAGCATAAGCCACATCAATCAAACTAATAATGGTGCCAAGGAGAGAAGAAACAAAGAATAATCCATTACCAAAGAATCTTTGAGCACAAACTAAGCAAGCCACGAACAAATCATTTAGAGATCTTAAGGAAGGTAAGGATTGTTTTTATTTGCATTTTATTTGAGGTTTTCAATTGTATTTTATTTATTATACTCCCCCTATGATCTAGGCATAGAGATGTTAGCATGTTAGTGTGTTGATTTCATTGTTTTATGAACTAACACTTGATTTAACCTCCTTTCTATTGTCAAATTCCTGTTATCACAAATAACACACCTGATGGGACCATAAAATCATCCCACATACCAAGGATACCAATATTAAACTCCAAAATTTTCAAATAAATGCTTGAATATCTTCAAAATTAGAATTTTAGCTTTATTTTTATCATATTCTATTTTTTATGCTAACTCAAATTCACATAAAAATAAGTTAAGGCACTCATCAGATGTTCTTCATTCAAGTAAGCAATAGGTTTTTTTAGATTTCTCCTCATCTTGGCATCATGACAAAAAAATGAAAGTTTTTATAGATTTCCAGAAGTATGAGCCACCTTCCCATGATATTATTTATCTTCTTTCCATATGTGTGAGGGTATATGGATCTCAAGAAGGCATACTAAGCTAATTTGTAGCTCGTAGATAGTTTGGAGAGATTGTACAGTTCATGAGAAATCCAAGAATGTATAGATTGTTTTAAAAAATTGGTGTTTAGGCCTATTTCATGTTAATATTTAAATTTACTCAAAGTTAATTCAAGGTACTGTAGACACCTAAAACTAGCCACAACTAGACTTCAATCAAATTTCAGACTGATTCCTACCAACCATTATAAATTAAGCCTAAGAATCACTTAATGTCCCAAATTTGATTGTGTATCATTCAACAAAGCTCAGAATCATGTTGAGATATCCTTATTCTGGGTGTCTTATAATACACAACAATAAACTCTCATGGATTCATCCCTAATCATCTTGTGGCATCACAATAGTCAATTTGGCCTATGGACCTATTAAATGGGGCACTTGCACACTTAAATCAAATCTTAGAAATGATAAAAATCCTAATCAAAATTAATTAATAAAATAAATCAAATTAAGATCCTAGTTGAATTATCCATATGTAATTAATGAAATTCTAAAAAAGTAAATTCAAAAATATGAAATATCCTAGCTTTTCATGATTACCTTTTATGAGTTGTCAAGCCTTTGAAAATATCTCACCCATGCCTATTCATTAAAAATCATTAATTCTTGACATATTTTAACTCTAATAGGGCTAATTAAATCACTTACATTATGTTTTAACCCATTCCATGTTTAAACTACACCTTAACTCACCTTGGGTTAGGGTTAGTTTCTAAGCCTATAAATACAAGTCATTGCCTATTGAAAAGGGAGCTTGGATATTATAGAGTCATAATGCAACTTTTTACATAAGATTCATAATAATTGTATTATAATGCCAAAATATTGATCCAATCCATCAAGCCATAAGCATAAGCCACATCAATCAAACTAATAATGGTGCCAAGGAGAGAAGAAACAAAGAATAATCCATTACCAAAGAATCTTTGAGCACAAACTAAGCAAGCCACGAACAAATCATTTAGAGATCTTAAGGAAGGTAAGGATTGTTTTTATTTGGATTTTATTTGAGGTTTTCAATTGTATTTTATTTATTATACTCCCCCTATGATCTAGGCATAGAGATGTTAGCATGTTAGTGTGTTGATTTCATTGTTTTATGAACTAACACTTGATTTAACCTCCTTTCTATTGTCAAATTCCTGTTATCACAAATAACACACCTGATGGGACCATAAAATCATCCCACATACCAAGGATACCAATATGAAACTCCAAAATTTTCAAATAAATGCTTGAATATCTTCAAAATTAGAATTTTAGCTTTATTTTTATCATATTCTATTTTTTATGCTAACTCAAATTCACATAAAAATAAGTTAAGGCACTCATCAGATGTTCTTCATTCAAGTAAGCAATAGGTTTTTTTAGATTTCTCCTCATCTTGGCATCATGACAAAAAAATGAAAGTTTTTATAGATTTCCAGAAGTATGAGCCACCTTCCCATGATATTATTTATCTTCTTTCCATATGTGTGAGGGTATATGGATCTCAAGAAGGCATACTAAGCTAATTTGTAGCTCGTAGATAGTTTGGAGAGATTGTACAGTTCATGAGAAATCCAAGAATGTATAGATTGTTTTAAAAAATTGGTGTTTAGGCCTATTTCATGTTAATATTTAAATTTACTCAAAGTTAATTCAAGGTACTGTAGACACCTAAAACTAGCCACAACTAGACTTCAATCAAATTTCAGACTGATTCCTACCAACCATTATAAATTAAGCCTAAGAATCACTTAATGTCCCAAATTTGATTGTGTATCATTCAACAAAGCTCAGAATCATGTTGAGATATCCTTATTCTGGGTGTCTTATAATACACAACAATAAACTCTCATGGATTCATCCCTAATCATCTCGTGGCATCACAATAGTCAATTTGGCCTATGGACCTATTAAATGGGGCACTTGCACACTTAAATCAAATCTTAGAAATGATAAAAATCCTAATCAAAATTAATTAATAAAATAAATCAAATTAAGATCCTAGTTGAATTATCCATATGTAATTAATGGAATTCTTAAAAAGTAAATTCAAAAATATGAAATATCCTAGCTTTTCATGATTACCTTTTATGAGTTGTCAAGCCTTTGAAAATATCTCACCCATGCCTATTCATTAAAAATCATTAATTCTTGACATATTTTAACTCTAATAGGGCTAATTAAATCACTTACATTATGTTTTAACCCATTCCATGTTTAAACTACACCTTAACTCACCTTGGGTTAGGGTTAGTTTCTAAGCCTATAAATACAAGTCATTGCCTATTGAAAAGGGAGCTTGGATATTATAGAGTCATAATGCAACTTTTTACATAAGATTCATAATAATTGTATTATAATGCCAAAATATTGATCCAATCCATCAAGCCATAAGCATAAGCCACATCAATCAAACTAATAATGGTGCCAAGGAGAGAAGAAACAAAGAATAATCCATTACCAAAGAATCTTTGAGCACAAACTAAGCAAGCCACGAACAAATCATTTAGAGATCTTAAGGAAGGTAAGGATTGTTTTTATTTGGATTTTATTTGAGGTTTTCAATTGTATTTTATTTATTATACTCCCCCTATGATCTAGGCATAGAGATGTTAGCATGTTAGTGTGTTGATTTCATTGTTTTATGAACTAACACTTGATTTAACCTCCTTTCTATTGTCAAATTCCTGTTATCACAAATAACACACCTGATGGGACCATAAAATCATCCCACATACCAAGGATACCAATATGAAACTCCAAAATTTTCAAATAAATGCTTGAATATCTTCAAAATTAGAATTTTAGCTTTATTTTTATCATATTCTATTTTTTATGCTAACTCAAATTCACATAAAAATAAGTTAAGGCACTCATCAGATGTTCTTCATTCAAGTAAGCAATAGGTTTTTTTAGATTTCTCCTCATCTTGGCATCATGACAAAAAAATGAAAGTTTTTATAGATTTCCAGAAGTATGAGCCACCTTCCCATGATATTATTTATCTTCTTTCCATATGTGTGAGGGTATATGGATCTCAAGAAGGCATACTAAGCTAATTTGTAGCTCGTAGATAGTTTGGAGAGATTGTACAGTTCATGAGAAATCCAAGAATGTATAGATTGTTTTAAAAAATTGGTGTTTAGGCCTATTTCATGTTAATATTTAAATTTACTCAAAGTTAATTCAAGGTACTGTAGACACCTAAAACTAGCCACAACTAGACTTCAATCAAATTTCAGACTGATTCCTACCAACCATTATAAATTAAGCCTAAGAATCACTTAATGTCCCAAATTTGATTGTGTATCATTCAACAAAGCTCAGAATCATGTTGAGATATCCTTATTCTGGGTGTCTTATAATACACAACAATAAACTCTCATGGATTCATCCCTAATCATCTTGTGGCATCACAATAGTCAATTTGGCCTATGGACCTATTAAATGGGGCACTTGCACACTTAAATCAAATCTTAGAAATGATAAAAATCCTAATCAAAATTAATTAATAAAATAAATCAAATTAAGATCCTAGTTGAATTATCCATATGTAATTAATGAAATTCTTAAAAAGTAAATTCAAAAATATGAAATATCCTAGCTTTTCATGATTACCTTTTATGAGTTGTCAAGCCTTTGAAAATATCTCACCCATGCCTATTCATTAAAAATCATTAATTCTTGACATATTTTAACTCTAATAGGGTTAATTAAATCACTTACATTATGTTTTAACCCATTCCATGTTTAAACTACACCTTAACTCACCTTGGGTTAGGGTTAGTTTCTAAGCCTATAAATACAAGTCATTGCCTATTGAAAAGGGAGCTTGGATATTATAGAGTCATAATGCAACTTTTTACATAAGATTCATAATAATTGTATTATAATGCCAAAATATTGATCCAATCCATCAAGCCATAAGCATAAGCCACATCAATCAAACTAATAATGGTGCCAAGGAGAGAAGAAACAAAGAATAATCCATTACCAAAGAATCTTTGAGCACAAACTAAGCAAGCCACGAACAAATCATTTAGAGATCTTAAGGAAGGTAAGGATTGTTTTTATTTGCATTTTATTTGAGGTTTTCAATTGTATTTTATTTATTATACTCCCCCTATGATCTAGGCATAGAGATGTTAGCATGTTAGTGTGTTGATTTCATTGTTTTATGAACTAACACTTGATTTAACCTCCTTTCTATTGTCAAATTCCTGTTATCACAAATAACACACCTGATGGGACCATAAAATCATCCCACATACCAAGGATACCAATATTAAACTCCAAAATTTTCAAATAAATGCTTGAATATCTTCAAAATTAGAATTTTAGCTTTATTTTCATCATATTCTATTTTTTATGCTAACTCAAATTCACATAAAAATTGACATCAATTTGTTATAACTGGCATCATTTCTACCTAATAGTAATTAGTTATGCCTAAACACCATCAATTCTAGCTAACCATCATCATTTAGGGTGTAACTGAGGACACATCTTAAAAAAATAGGATTTTAAATCTCCTTAACACTCCTAGTTGTTATTTCTTGGTTTTATTGGTTTGTAAACTCTCTAATTAATCATCTTATTGCAAGTTTTGTGGATTTTTTATGATATTTTGAGATAACAAACATTTTCACATAAGTTTTGTTTTACCTTTGGGTTCATAGATAGCTTATTTCAATCTTTATCAACTAGCATTAGTTAGTTTCTAACCGGCATCAGTTCTCTAGTAACCAGTATTGGTCACAGGTGCTTGATATTGGTCTTTGCGTAAAAAATATAGAGAAACCTAAGAGATATCTTTTCAAAACTTATTTGCTCATACATATATGTGCTTCAATTCATAAGTAAACTCTCTAACATTTATAGGACCAAGGTGGGATTAAAACATAAATTTTCAAGTTTAAACTCTTGAACACTTCATTTTGGTACCTAAAAAGAATGGTTAAGTCTTGAACATTTGGTTTTAAGTGCTTAAAAGTAACTTACGTGCTTTATGTTAAAAAAAAATTATGAAATTTATTAAACATTTTGTAGTTAATACAAAGGGCCAAAAACTTCATCAAAACATTTCATTTGGTGCATAAAATTAACACTTACTTAGATTTCAAAATTCTTAAAAGTGTTTGTTTTATTATTTGGTTGTTCATTTGTGAAAAATGAAGAGTGTGTGTATGCTCTTCCCTCATCCCCTTTAGGGAACTTGGGTAACTAAAAGTGAATTTTCCTTGTAATTGTGTCTTTATCTAAGGCATAAAAAGAATGTTTTCAAGGATCTCCCCAAAACCTATATGGTTTAGGTGATCTAAAAACAATCTCTAAAGCTTTTTCACTTAGTTTTATTTTATGCAACTTGGCTTGTGAAGTGGAGTTCATAGATTATTTATGAGTTAGTTAGGGAAGATTTGACCTAGGGTTTCATCTCCTAGCATTATTTCAACCCCACTCCATGGTGGGGTATATAAATCAGGTTACATATACTATGAGATCTAGGGAGTTGAATGGCTAACCTCTCCTTTTGTAATGAAAACTTAAGTCAGGTATGGTTAACTAGGGGATTCTAATAATTAGTACATGGATGGAATCACTATGGAAATGAATAGATCCTTGCATAGTAAGTTAATCGATATGAACTCAATTGATGTGATGCATCTCTAGTGTTAATCACACTTGGGACCATCTAGATGGTCAAAAAATTTAAATTTTAGATAAACCCCACTTATTGAAGACATATTGTTGATGCAGGGCGAATATCTCAAAAGTCCATGTCAATGTACAATATCTTGGGAGAAGGGGCATGTAAAAACCCTACTACTTCATGCACTTTTATATTTGGATTAACACTTAAAATCCTCCCAAAATCATGTAAATAGACAAATTTTGATGATACAATGCAACCTTGTTAGTTATAGGATCTAGGATGTTACATTTAGATGTTATGTCATTTCATCCTTTATTACTTGGTCTTATGAGTCTAAATTTGTTTGTTTGTTTCACATCAAAAATGAGTTTTGTTTATAAATCAATACTTTATTTGAGGAGGTGTTATGCTATCCATTTTGTCACACACTTTTACCTTAGTATTTTGACAAATCTTTTTGTGTGTGTCACTTGATTAGAAAGGGTAATGTTATGTTATCCAAATCATTTCAAGTTTGTACCTTGAAGTCTTGAAACATACCATTGTTTACATATTTAAAGCATGATAATGTTGTTACATTACTCAAATTATTTCATAGACTTGTATTCCTTGTGCAAAATTTTATTTTTAAAAACCAATGCCATCTATGTCTTTTGAATATTTATCTTGTATTGTTATGCCATTTAATTTTGTCTAGCTTGTTGTTTGTTTAAAGTTGACTAGTTTCCTAAGTTGATTTTTTAATTAACCTTGACAAGTTTAAATTCAAACATTGATTGATTTTTGTTTATGCCTTGTCTAATTGGGGCTTAGACATTGATCTTTCTATTTTGGGTTGTGAAACTTAGGTTAATTCATTACCCAACTTTTAAAACTATTGTTTGTGCCTAGATTTGGGAGAAATAACCTATTTCTCCATATGCCTTTTTTTCATGCCTTATGCCAACTAACCAAGTTCATGTTTAAATTTTATATGCCTAGTCTATGTTAAAGTGTTCCAAGTTTGTTATATTAAATCATCCTTTTATTTAAATTCTATCTTTTGATGCCACATTTGGATAAAAGTCCTAGCACATGCCTTTGTTTGATCCTAGCTTTTGACATTGTGTTTGGCCAAAATACTTAGAAACTTTTTATTTTCCTAGATTATACCTATTTGGGACACTTTAAACCTAGAGTTTAGCAAGTTGGTTTTTATTCATCTACTTAACCTTTTATGTGTGGGACATTTGATGTTATACATATGATGTTAGATTTTTTTATACCAAGTTTTGTCATAGACCATTTTGGATATATAGCTCCACCCCTTGACCAAGTTAGACCAAGTTCAAACCATTTGTCATTTGGACATAATTTTTAGGAGTTTGTATAACTTTAGACCTTTTATTAAGCTTTCATTATTGATGTGGATATGTCTAGATACACTTATGGTGGAGTTACGTACAATCCAAGTTATGATATAATGGTTGCACAAATTAACTTTGTTCAATACCCCTATGGTGAAGAAGTGGTTTGTGAGATGGATCCATATGCTCCTTACAATCCACAATCTAGGGAATAAATCTAAGCACCATGTTTGGTAGTACCTTATTTAGGATATTTGACATATGATACTCTCCCTTTCATGACCACCTAATCCCCCACCTATACCATTAACCTTCCTTTGAATTGTGCAATCCACCAAGCTCCACAACATCCAAGGACTACCATTACTATTCTAAAACCTTATCCTTTGGATTATTCAAGCAACTAAGCTCCATAATGCCCTATAATTTATATTCTAGGACCTCATCCTTTAGCTTGTATGAGCAATCAAGCTCCATAATGTCCTACCATCACCATTCTAGGTACTCATCCTTTGGCTTATGTGAGCAACCAAATTCCACAATGCCTTACCATTTTTATACTAGGACCTCATCCTTGGGCTTGTATGAGTAATCAAGCTCCATGATGTCCTACTATTTATATTTTAGGACCTTGTACATTATCTTGTGTGAGCAACCATGTTTTACAATGTCCTACCATTTCTATACCAAGACATCATCCTTTGCCTTGTATGAGAAACCTATATCCATGACGCCCTACCATTTCTATTCCCATACCTTCCATGTATAGTAGTTCATTATCCCAACCAAATTGTCCAATCACAACTCGATGGGTCATAGTTACTATCCTAGGCCAGGAAATAGCCTTTATTAATCCTATCATTATCCAATCATTGGTCATTCTTCATCTATTTCCAACCATTCCCCACTTTAGAAAACCCTTGCCAATTTTCTATCCCCAACCAAGCCAATTAGTACCTTTCCAACTGAGCCAATCATTCGAAGACCAAGATATATTCAAAATTGATATTTTAAAACTGACTATAAACCAAGGCCAAGAGAACCAACCAATCCCTAATTTTTTTTTTGAATCATCTATTTGTGACAAGTCAACTTGTGATGAATCACCTTTTGATACTTTAGTTGTTGTCAAGGAGTCTCAATCTACTAATCCAATCTTTGTTTAGTCACTTCTTAATAATTATAACCACCTTTGGGTAAATCATTATCTCAACCATATGCCAATTTTTTAAGATCTTCCCTCTAACAAAATAGTCTCTATGGATTTGTCTCTTGACCTTTTTCACATTGTTGAGGAGTCTCACTTTGACTAACTAGTCTTTGTAGATCCCATAATTCCATCATAGGTCATTCTTTGTCCCATACCAAACATTCAACAAGACATCATTGTAGCAATGTCCACACCAGATGAAGAATCAAAATTGAATTTGGGTTCTATTTTTGAACAAACATCAAATTTAGCATTAAAAGTAGAATCAACGTTAATCTCAACATTAGATTTTAGAGTTTTTTGAGTCATACTCAGCTTCAAAATTAGAATATATTCATGGTTGTTATAATATTAGTTTACACATACCTTGCAAATAAATTTGAATACATCTGTGATCCTTCCACAATTTTTGAGGATGATTAATTTAACTTTGACATAATTTCTCATAGTATCTTCTATGAGGATTATTCTGCCTCTTCCCATTCCATTACCATTACCACCAACCAACCTAGCCATTATATTGACATTCCACCTCCCCCAAATGTTGATCAAGATGATAGAACCACACCTTGTTAAACTACATCTATGGTGACATATTATTTTTAGAATATCAAGGGGACCAAAACCACATTCATGTAGAAGAAGAACAATCTCCTAGTGAAACCTTTTCGAATGTGCTAAGATATAACCAAATTTCAAACTCAGAATGTTCTAGTGAAACCTTTTTGAAGGTGCTAGAAGATAATGAATGTCAATATTTAATGTTCCTTAGTGAAACCTTCTTAGAGGCACTATGGGACAATCAAGACAAATTCATTGGTGAAAACCTCATCAAGGTGCCAATATCTAAGCACAATAGTTCTTCATTATTGGATGAAGACAAAAACAAAGATAAAATCAACATAGCTTCCAATCTACAACATAATCACATGGTAGCTACTATTAGGCCAAAAAAATAGAAAAATATGATGGGCCTATCGAGAGAATATTCAAAAGTCTTTGGCCCTACCACATCCAAAGTTATGTTAAATCCAAAACCAATAACATTTTTTGTACCTAAAAACCCCAATCTTCATTTATTTCCCAACTATTATCATCCACCATTAATCACCAAATCAAACCTATCATCCACTATTTATTTGTGTTTACCATGTTTGGCCACACTTTCCTTTGTAAAGGCTACAAATATATCTTTTCTTAATGTTTGAAGGAAATAGAATCAATAACCAACAAAGATCTCAACAACATTCTTAGCATCAAAATTTATAATAGATTCTTGATATAGTAGTTATTCAAAAGAGGTGTGGGATAGAAATTTACATGATTGACCATTCTAGTTATATCATATGTTGATTAGGACATGCATCTCCACATCACCAGGAATAATAGAAACATTTACTTGACTAAAATCATAAAAACCAAAAACCATACCTTTACCTTGGCCAAAAACCATACCATTTTCATTTTCCATTTAACTTACCTTTTCCAGTTACCTTACCATTTCCATTTGCCATTTACCTTGTCATTTTCATATATTATTCCTCTTGTTATTTCATACCCTACCATTTTCCTTGCCTTATCACTTGGGGTAAACCATCTTACCATTATAGCCAATTGTCATCATCATCCTAAAAAATGGTGTACCCTATTCCATTCTCTCATACCTTCCCTATCTAACCAAATCTTGTTTTTATCCATCCTACTTAACCCCTTTTGATCTTGGTTCCCTTGGTTCTTCCTGCACCTTTTACAAGGGGATTCTAATCTAGTTTTAGTAGTTTTAGATTTCTATGTTTAAATGACATTCTATGAAATTAGTATGATAGTAGATCTAGAAAATTATCTTTCATTCAAGTTTGACTGGTGACATTGATTATAACCACCTATGTGAAAATAAGTGTTCCACCTTGTGTTAATAATTATAACCACCTATGGTAAAATTAGTACCATCTACCTATTTTTTTATTTCTTAATTATGCCAACACCTTTTATCATGTATTGCCGCATCACCTTGTCATTATTATTCTCATTTGCCTAGCCATTTGCCTCAATTTTAGAACTTTTTATTATCAAGTCAAGTCTCACTACCTTTTGTGTTGGCATAATTACTATGACTTGAGGTCCTAATGGGATTATTTAGGTCATGATCGATTCATATTGGGGTTAGCTCAGTCCCTCTTTTCCATACACTCTCACCATTTTATGAGCAACCTAAGCCAATGCTATCACTATTTTGCAAGAAACCTAAGCCAATGCTCTCACCATTTTATGAGTAACCTAAGCCAACACTCTTGTCATTTTGTGAGAAACCTAAGCTAATGATCTCACTATTTTATGAGTGGTATCTTGTCAATCTCTAACAAGTTAAGATATCTCAAAATCCTAAAAACATTCAAAATTTTCAAAATCTAAAAACATTTGTCTTGTCTAAGCCTAGTTGGTCATCCTCGCTCTAACCCACTAGTGAAAATACATCATTAGGATGCTTTCTATTGAATTTAATTTCAAGCTTTTTATGTGTTTTTTTATATTTTTGTTTGTTTTCTTGCTTGCCTATTTATTTTCTTTCAGTACTATTCCTTGACTCAATCTATATGTGTTCATTGGGTGATTCTTTATACATTATTCTTGAGTTTATCCATATTCATATGTCAACATTGTCATCATCATTTTTATCATTGGTGCATTGTTTTCAATTGTTTATTAGATTAAGAGTCAGTCATTATGCATATTTTGGTAAAGTTCTCATGGTGTTTTATCATTAGGCATACCATCATTTGTTAAATCAAAAATTAGATCAAGAAGTCTTATAATCAATGGATCCATAGAAGTTTGTCCTTATTACCCTTAGCAAATCCTCCCACCCTCTTTGATCGAATCAACACATTGACCATTCTAGTTGTATCATTGATAATAAGGATGAGCATTTCCACATTGGTAGGTATAAATGAATCATTTCCATTGATCAATTCTTATTCTTCTATCATCTCTTTCATCACTTTGTGCATCCTCCCATGCCTAGTTGTTTGTGGTTTCTTCAGTCATTAGACCATCGCATCTATGTTTTTACCCACTCATATTTAATCTATGAAGTAGGTTATATCCTTAAGTTATTCTTATTAATTTACCCCTATTGGGTCATAATTAAAAATCATTTTTTATTTTAGGTCATATTAATAATTATAACTGCCTGTGGGCATTTCATTATTTTGGCTCGCTCACCCTAACCGGGGCATATGTCATTGCCACTGATTATATCCACCTTGGGGAAAATTAGTGTCTCAACCTTTATTACTACTTATAACTACCTTTATAAAAATCATTACTTTTTAAATTAATGCATGCAATCATTTTATCTATTAGATTAATCTCACCCATGGGTTAATTTCATTCTTTTTCTTGCTTCTTTTCAAGGGACCATCCATCAAATGTATGTGATGGACACTCCCTTAAAGGGGCATCATTATAGGCTTCCCAAACATTTTTTAGACCTTATTCTTCAATAATCATATTATTTTATGCATACATGCCATTTTCATTCTTTGAGAAGACATTATTGTGCCTATAGCTTGCAACATCTTCCCAAATAGGGGGAAATTGTAAACACCTATAACTGGCCACAACTATACTTTTATTGACTTTAGACCAATTCTTACTAACCATTATAAATTAATCCTAGGAATCACTAAACATCTAAAATTTGCTTATGAAGCAATCATCAAAGCTCAAAATCATATTGATAAATCCCTAATTAGGGTATCATATCATATACAATAATGACCTCTCATGAATTCATCCCTAATCATCTTGTGGCATCACAATAGTCAATTTGCTTTATGTACCTATTAATTGGGTCACTTACACACTTAAATCAAATCTTTGAAATGATAAAAATCCTAATCATAATTAATTAACAAGCTAAATCAAATTAAGATCCTAGTTGAGTTATCCATGTCTAATTAATAAAATTCTCAAAAAGGAAATTCAAAAATATGAAATATCCTAGATTTTCATCATTACCTTTTGTGAGTTGTCTAGCCTTTGAAAATATCTCAAAATATCTCACCCATGTCTATTCATTAAAAATAATTAATTCTTGACACCTTGAAATTTTACTAGGGTTAATTAACTCACTTGGTTAGGTTTGAAACAATTTCATGTTTAAAATACACCTTAACACACCTTGGGTTGGGGTTAGTTCCTATGCCTATAAATATAAGCCATTGCCTATTGAAAAGGGAGCTTGGATAATGTAGGTTTTTGCATAAGATTCATAATAATAGTATTATAATGCCAAAATATTGAGCCAATCCATCAATCCACAAGCATAAGCCACATCAAGGAAGTTAACAATGGCGCCAAGGAGAGAAGGAGCAAAGAAAAATCCATTTCCAAACATAAACTAAGCAAACCACAAACAAATAATTTAGAGCTCTCAAAGAAGGTAAGGATTATTTATCTTTCTATTTTAGTTGGGTTTTTCAATTGTATTTTGTTAATTATGCTCCCCCTATAATCCAGGCTTAGATATGTTAGCATGTTAATGTGTTGATTTCATTATTTTATGAACTAACACTTGATTTAACCTCCTCTCTATTGTCAAATTCCTATGATCATAGGAACCATAGAAAATAATCCATCAATCACCCTCAAACCTCATCATAGTCATATTTTAACAAAGGTTAAGGAAAGTTAGCATTCCTTAAGTTATTTGATGATTCTTAGGTTTCCATTTTCAAAAGTATACTTGTCAAAGACCTCCAAAGTGGTATGTTTGATTGGTCTATATACCTATTCTCATTTCATGGTCTTCATGATTTTCAAGGTGTTAAATTCAATTTTATTTTCACTCCATCATGTTTCATCCCCAAACATAGTCTTCACACTACCATTCACCATTGTAAAAGCTACATCTCCATCTCCATTCATGTTTCCCATAATCCATCATGTATAATTACTTATCCACTCACTTTCACCTCATTGGTCCACTATCAAATAAGATTCAAGACTCTTGGAAACATCATAGTTATAAAATAATGTATACAAAACCTAAAACCTTGCTAAATAGATATTAAAGATCATCTATAGCCAAAGGAAGAACATCTAATGTATCTTATTGAGGTCAATTTAAAGTAAAGTTTATGGATTGAGGTCCCAAGTAAGGTTTTCACTCTCATTAAGTTGTAATAATATCATAGTCATAATGATGATCTCCTCAAGATTTTCTAACACCTAACCTTTGTCATAGTCCATACAAGCAACACAAGAATCTCCACTGATAGCCATGCTAAGAAATGTGAAATCAAAGATGCAAACTTAGATCACATTAAGACTGTGAAGTGAGAGTTTAGCTAATAAATAACTACAAGAGAAGGTGAGAGCATTAGGGTAAAATGAGAAGAGGTTTTTTGGTGTTGTTTCAAGACCTAAATCTTACACATAGTCTATATAAAGGCCTAACTTGGATCATAGTCAAGTCTATGATGAAGAAAGGTCTGTGTTTAAAAGGTGGAGTAATGACTATGGAGGTGACAGTGTGATAAATTGATGCTCATGAAACTTAGATCAAAGTCAGACCATGAGTAAGAATCAAACTCAGACTAGGACATGGTTTCATATCAATCTTCACCTGCAATAGGGTTTGAAGGCTCTTAAATTATGTTAATACTAGATCACATCAAGACTATGAGGAAGGTTTTGCTATGATTTTAAGATCAATGAAGTTTCTACACAAGGTTGAAATTCACTTGAGATGGTAAAGAATTACAATTCATCATGTCCAAATTATAAAATGGCATAGTCATTCACCTCATTAAACATCACCTACAACTTTGTCAAGACAAGCCTATTTCCATGTTGCAAAGAAGATGAGAGCTAAATAGTCTATGGAGGAGTTCTATAATCAAATAGAAGTTTATATTTTGGTATTTTTTTTACTTTTTTCAGTGTGATCTAATTAGAAAAAATAAAGTAAATGTAAGGTTTTAAAGATTACCTAGAGATGGAGATCAGTTGTGCACCATTGATCAAGCTTGTGGGAACTCCTCTTTGGCTGGGGAGGAATGACCTGCAAATCACACTAACTCATTAAAAAAATGATTAATAGAAAGATGAATGGGTTGTTTGGTTAAAAAACCAGTCCCAAGAAGTGATCTACCTCCTTAGGTGGATGTCAGCCCATGTTTAACATTCAAGTTTATAAATAAACATGAATTACAAAGATATATAAGTATAGGATTCAAATAGATAACAATAAATATGTCTAATCTACAACAGGATTAATGTGATCAAAGTAATCATCCCAAAATTTAGTAGCTATATCAACATCCTCTTGAATTATAGCTAATTGTTCATTAATACTTTCTTGATTAGTGTGAAAACCATATTAAAAAGACCTCATTCTAATTTAATCTCACTTTGATCAGTGAATAAAGGCTATGGGACAATGGAGAGATCAAATATGCTAACAATATCATGGACTAATCCAGGGAGAGTCATCTACATGTGAAAGACATATTTTTAAAAAATAGCATGTAGGATTTAATAGGTTTCTAGGACTATGAATGTTATGAAAATAGACTTCAAGGCTATTTTAATAGTTTAGTAGGGATCAATGATGATCCTGCAAGATCGATGTCGATTCAAATGGATCAGTGTCAATTCTGAGTAAAAGGCTAAACTATAAAAATCAGCAATAATAATGACTTGTAAAATTGATAAAATGATGAAAATTGAATAAAAATATTGACATAGAGGTGCAGAAGAAAATAAGGTTTAAATATGAATGAATTAACATAAAATACTAACCTTGAATGGCCTAAAAACATGTAAATAAGGAAGACTATAAAAGTATGCTCAAAATCCTTTGAAATCCATTGATAGTTGCATGAACAGAGGTTCCACAAGGTGACAAAGTGTTGACAATATTCATATGTAGATTCTAAGAAAAAAATCTAGTAGAGGTTCAAATTCTAAAAAGTGATGTGCATCCTCCTAAGCTGAGGAGGCTCATCATATATTTATGGATTGACATCTTTCTAGGCTGATCGGGGTCGATCATGGAGAATCAACATCAATTTTCCCAAAATGGGTGGAGGTGATATTTAGGCAATTAAAAAGGGTTATTTATGAGGTAAAGATAGGTTTAACTAATGTCTAAGTAGTTAGGTTGTTTAAACCATGGGATGGGTTTATTAGGAGGTTGGGAGGGTTTTTTTATTTTATTTTTTTTTATGATTTTATGGTTAGGGGTAGTAAAATAGGGTTAATTACTATTTGACTATAGTAATTAACTTAATTAACTCATATGGTAAAGGTAAATGGGTAATTATTTCAAAGAATTATGAATGGGGTCATTATGTTAGAGATGAAGGATAAACGTGATGATGCACCATGTTAAGACATAAGGGTGTATAAAACTAGCATTTATAGTTACCCCTTTTTGTGGATCAGTGTGCAATAGTGTGTCATGAGACAAAAACTATAAGGTGCCTAATGCCCCAAGTTCATTGTGAGGAGGTATCCCCCCTCAAACTGGGTATCGATAAGTAAGATGAAATGGATGATAACTTTGAAAAATATGGAAGGTAAAAACAAATGTGGATGAGTGGAAAATAGACAAATGGAAGATAGCAATAGACAAATAAAAGTACAGATGGCTCAAGGAAGTTCTAAGGTTGTACTTAACATGATAAAAAGTGATGCAGGCAGTAATTCCCCAAAGACCTAATCGAGTAAAAAAATGCTAGAGCTAAAATAGGTAGGTTTAAAAAAATAATATCAAGAGAACAAAAGATAGGAATGGTGAACCATCATATCTTGTGTGTGAGAAAAGATACCCTAAGGATCTTATAATGGCAAGATGCTAAAAAAAGGGTATGCCTTAAAGAGACTAGGGAACTAAAAAAGGGTCAAAATCCTCAAATTTAAAGGGTAATATGACATCAAAATGGGATAATTGTGGAAAAGGGAACAAGATAGGGCTTGGGATCTAGACTAGGAAAATGTGAAATGGTTCATAAGTGCAAAAATTTAAAACAAGCCAAGATAATTAAAATCAATTCGTAAGGGATCAATGTCAATTTAAGGGATCGACATCGATTAAATTAATCGACGTCGATCATAGGAAAGGCTATAAATAGGCATCTGATGTGGCATAAGGCTCATTTAGTTATCAATGTGAACAAGTTTTTGAGAGAAAAATTTGACATTTTTGCACCTTTCAATCTTACGTGAGAGATGATGGAGGTGAGTGGGAGTGGATAATGATGATAATGACTTCACTATGAGGTAGGCAAAATACACTTGTGTTAAAATTTATGATTTTAGTTATTGGGTTATTTTTTTCTTTAAAAATTTGTGTTTGTTTTTTTTTGTTTATTTAGGATAATTTTATGGTTTGAAAAATTTGTAGGTGGGGAGGGAGGTTGTGAATTTTTTTTAATTAATGTATGACCTAGGGGAAGGATTTTTTGGGGGAGGGAATCAACATTAATCCATATGGATCAATGTTCCCCATGTAGATCGACCATGATCCAAATGGATAAACATCAATTAAGTAAATTGGCATAAGATAAAAATTAAGAAAGTTAGGTAATTGATTAACTAAAAAGATGTTTTTGATAGGCACAAGAGCTATTGACAATGAGGGATAAGATCCTACCACTGTTGACATAATTACAAGAGTTCATGGGTGATAAGGACTGGGCCCATCTAGATGTTGTTAGATTTAGAGGGATCCACCATTATCATCATATCCATTGAGATATTAGCATGATGGTGGCTTTGTTAGAGTGGTGAGATTATACCACCAACACATTTTGGCTACCAATCGATGAGATGACCATCACCATAGAGGACATCCATTAGATTCTATGAGTGCCAATTTAGGGAGCCCCTATTTAAAATATGGATGAAGCTAGGTGAGTAATGGAACTAACATGATTGTAAGGCAAGGATGCATTAGACATGAGATTCATTATTGGGGGGTTATTATTTTATCCATTGTATGAGTAGGACCTTATGGAGAGACTAGTGTCAATGATGATGATGATGATGATGATGATGATGATGATAGCACTGACTTGTTATGTGCTACCTGATTCTATAAGAGGGTGACTACCATAGATCTTCACTAGTGTCATAATAGACATGGTGGAGTTTAGGACAATTTTTGCTTGGGTGCCCACATTATTGGGGTAGATCTATAAGGAGTTTTGGGGCTAGCACACTAAGTGTAGATCAAAACTTGGCATCACTTTTGTATTATATTATTGGGCATATGAGCACATTCATGTGATTCACCCCATAGGGACCCCATAGATTAGTTTTAGAGACATGGTTTATAGTGTAGGCTTTCTTCGATGGAAGGAAAACCTATTGGTTCTATACATAGATAGGGTAGTACATGATCTAGCATACTATAGATAGGTTTCTAGTGACTTACAAATAGGATACATTATCTAGAGGTCATATGTACACTTCCTAGCATGGCTTGGTTCAAGTGTGGAAATAGGGGATGTTACTTGAGAGTTATGGGTACATGGATGATAGCTGGAGCAGCTGGAGCTATTATATTTTTATATGTTTCATCTTTATTTTGGGTTGCTTCAAGATATACCATTAGCCCCATGCACATATAGGTGAGATGATACAGATCTCAACTAGTCTACTCTAGATACTATAGTGGTCTTGATGGGGCCATAGGAGGAGCCCACAGTTACCGATATAGATAATGTTATTTATATAGATGATTATGTAACATGGTTTATAGTAGAGATGGGGAAGAGATAGGATAGAGAAGAGTTATAGTAGATGAGGTCTACTTTGGTAAAGAGGCTAGCTCTAGATATTGCAAGATATAGTGTTATTCTTACAGATATGGTACCAATCTAGAGGTAGAGGGATTTACTGGTATAATGTCATATTATGAGAGGATAGTACAAATATGGCTACCATATATTGCTTGGTTTGCTTCATATGTGGCTAGCCACAATAGATCATGGAGGATTCCTCGGGGGTTTATTATTAGAGGGAGTGAAGAGAGTTGAGGAGGAGATGATGAGGGAGGTGATAACATTCACCTTAGTAGGATTGATTTTACTATGTAGATCACATTGTATTGTATAGGTTGTGAGCCCCATCTTATTTTTGTTATGACATTTGTACAGACACTTGATGTGTGTGTGTGTGTGTGTGTGTGTGTGTGTGTAGACATTGCTTATGTTTATGGATGGATCATGTGTGTTTATTTATGGATTTATTGATGGCTATGGATATGTTATGTTTTTATTGAAGATGTGATGTGAAGGATTATAGATTAGATGTTATGTATTTTAATTCTGATCATTGCTATCATAGATGCTATGGATGATTATACATTATTGATTATGAATTTTACATGTTAAGGATTATGGATGTTATATCATGAGATATGTTTTTAATAAATGGATTATGATTATGTATTATAGATAGATTTTAATGTTTAATGGTTGTTATTTTATGGGTTTTAATGATTACATATTATGGATTTGCTTGGCATTGACTTAGACCATAACCAAAAAAGAACCTCTCATACACATGGCCTATGCATCCTTATCTAGATGGTAAGAGATATTAACACAACCTTAGTTATCTAGATATTTGAACTTGGTCATTTATTAGGAGTATATGCTTTTGGTGGGATGGGGGATGGATTTCTTTAGAGATAACCTTCTTCACACCATATTTCAAAATCAGGATTTATCTTTCAAGGATCATTTTTGTGCCAATGGGTAGACTGATCAATACGGGAAGTATATAATTATAAATTTAATTGATATGAGAATATTTATTAGGATATTGCTTTTGAAAATTTATTTTATTGCTTTTTAAGGCTTTTAAGCAGCATATTTTACAAACTAATCAATGCGGGAAGTTTTCTGCTTGGTATCCATCTTTCAAGGGAATGGTCTACATTCAAATGTTTTTGCATAGTTTTCCTTCAAGGAAATAGTCTTTTATTTGCCTTTATATTTGATTATAGCTCTCCTTCAAGTGATCAGTTTGTTTATTTATTCCATTTTGATACTTTTGATTTTCACTACTTACTTGATTTTTGGATCCCAAAGATAGTAATACAAGTTGGTATAAAAAGATACCTTAGGATAGTTTCCATGAGTTTATTACATGAGGTGATTATGTTATCTTGTAAAATTAACAACCTTTAATAAATAAGGGAAATAAAGATCCAGGTTTTCTCTATTATAGGTAAAACGTAGCCATGAGAGAATGTTATGAATAGAGCCAAGATATTCATATTCAAGGTTAAAGTTATAGTGACTATCAGATAAACAAAACTCTCATATCATTATTTACTATTTTGGGATAAGGAGATACGATATTATTTTAAGATAAGGTAACCAAGATGATCAAATATCTATTAACTATAGAAAGGATGTAAATGCAATGCATTAAGAGGTTTGCATTCTGGTTTACCATCAAGAGAAGCCAAATGATATGCCTTGGATCCGTATTTATGGGTTATGATGTATGGTCCAAGCCAATTAGGAGAAAATTTTCCCATTTTACTTCATTCCATATTAGTGACATGTTGATTTATTTAAGCACAAGGTCTCTAATTTTAAATTCTTATTCTCTTACATTTTGATTATATGATCATTTTAGTCATTTTTGATATATATGAAGGTGATCGAGGGATATCATAAGATGCCCATATAAAAATTCAAGTTGGGATAAATGCTCTTGATTAAAATCCTCATAAAAAATGATGTCTTTAAGGGAGATATGAAAAAAGGGAATTTGGACTTCTAAAGGAAGTATAACTTATGTACCATAAACTAGGGAAAAAAGAGTAGCGCCCATAGGGGTTTGAATACTAGTTGGATATGCCCACAAGGTGAAAGGGATACGAAGATGCCAATCCTTCCCAGATTCATTGATGACATTGGTTAGGATTTTTACTATGGTTTTATTATATGCTTATACTTCACCATTCTTTTGAGGATAGTAAGGTGAGGAAAAACTTAATTTGATTTTAACTGAGTCACATAGTGCCTAGACTTTCTTATTCTTGAAAGATTTTCCATTATCTATTATTAATTTATATAGAATTATAAAATGATAAATAATATGATGGTGGATAAACTCCATAATATTTTCTACCTTGGTCGAGATAAGTGGCATAACTTCCACCCACTTAATGAAGTATTCTATAGTGGTAATGATGAATTTATGATGTTGAGAGGACTTACGGTTGATTTTCCCTATAATATTGAGCCCCCATTGGGAGAATGGATAAAATTATCTCGATACCTACAAGGATTTACTAGAGACATGGGATAAATTTTTATGGTGTTGATATTTTACACACCTCTTAAAGTATGTGCAATAATCTTGATTCAGAGTGGGCCAATAATAGCCTAGATGTAATATTTTTTTAGCGATTGTGCAGCCACTAAAGTATCCACTACATGACCCATTATGTACTTGCTATATAGCTAAGGTAGCTTCATGTTTTTAAAGATAATGAAGACTAATGTCATCAAAAACATGATTATAGAGAACAACCCCCAGTATAGTATAGTGGGTAGCTTTCTATTGAAAGACACACCTGACGCCTTTAGATATATGAGGAGAAGATAGTCATGTAGACAAATAAGTAAGTATTTATGCATACCATGGCTCCTCTAGGTTTTCCTTGATATTATTGTTAGATAGAAGATCAATTCTTATGTAGGTAGGCTAGTTAACTTACTGGATAAGGACAAATAGCTTGGACTCCTAAGATGAGGATAGGATAAAAGAGGTAAGAGAAGCCATAGTATTAGCAAACTTATTAGTTGATCTAGGAGTAGTTTGGATGGCATAAAATTTAAAATTAGATAAGAGATAATTGAATAAGGTCTTATATCTTTGGAGGATATCATTCTTGCACTAATATATACCATTAATTTTATTGACCACTAGCTGAGAATCACCATAGATATTAAGGGATCTAACTCCTAGTGCAAGGGTAATTTAGAGGCCTATAATCAATGCTTCATATTCATCCATGTTATTGGTGAAATAAAAGTCTAATTTAAAAGATAAAGGCATAGGAATACCTGAAGAAGTGATTAGTATAATTCTTGTGTTGCCTCCTCATTCACATTTGGACCCATCAAAGAATAGAGTCATTTAACATTCCTAGACTAATCTGGAAGTGGATGTGATAGATTCATTATGAAATTCATAATCGATTAGTTGATTGTCACTAAGAGGTGCTCCAGCCAACTGATTATCAATAATCTATCCTTTAACAAAATTTTGATGGAGAAATTCCAAATCAAACTCAGTTAGAAGCATGATCTATCTATCCATTAATTTATTTTTATAAGGCTTAGAAAGAATAAACATAAGGGGGTTAGGAGTCATAATTACATACATCTTGTGGTTAAGTAGGTAATGATGAAGCTTAAAAGTTACAAGGACCAATGTTAGGCATAGTTTTTTTGGTATGCAAATAACATGTTTCATATTATATAAAGGGTAAAACTTATATAATAAATAGCCTCTTCTTTGTGATGCTCATCTTGATGGGCAAACATAACACCTAGAGCATGGTTAGTAGCTGAGATATAAAGGAAGAAACATTACCCCTCCTTAAGTGGAGTGAGGACCAGAGGTGATAGAAGATAGTCTTTGAGTGTGTTAAAGGCTTCTTGACAATTAAAATCTCATATAAATTGACTATCCTTCTTTAATAAATGGTGTAAATGTTGACACTGATCGAAAAAGTGGGATATAAAATGATGGATAGACCAGAGCTTGCCTTGTAAACTATGAAGTTGCTTAAGGTTGGATGGAGGAAGCATTTCTATAATGGCCTTGATTTTAATAAGATCCACTTCTATTCCCGAATAGAAACAATGAAGCCTCAAAGTTTACCCATCAAAACACCAAAAATTCACTTTTTTAGATTTAGACACACATGATACTAGAGTAAACAATTGAAGATAACATTGAGTATGGATAAGTGATCCTTACAAAATTTTGACTTCCCAAGGAGATCATCTACATAGTCTTTGATAATTTTGTGGATTCTATCATGAAATATATAATTCATGGCCCATTGATAGGTGGCTCCCACATTTTTTATGCCAAAGGGCATAACATGGTAGTAGAAGGTCCCTAAAGGAGTAATAAATATAGTTTTATGTTGATCTTTTGGTATAATAAGTATTTGATTGTAACCAAAAAAACATATATAAGGGACAACATTTCATGGCCAGCTATTAGGTCCACTAATTGGTTGATGTTAGGGATATGGAAATCATCTTTTAGATAATCAAGATTTAAATCATGAAAGTTAGTATAAATGCAAAGTCCCCCTGTAGGCTTAGTGACTAGAATGATGTTGGACATCCACTAAGGATAATCAATAGGTTGAATAAAGATAGCAGATAAGAGGTGTTATAGTTCCTCTTTTACCAGGAGTGTGATGTGGGAATGAATTTTATGGAGCTTTTATTTTACTAGCTTAGCATCAGTAAAGGTGACAATATTATGGATAACTATTGCGAGGTCAATACCAGACATATCACTATAACACCAGGCAAATGCCTTGTTACAGTCTAATAAAAAAGTGGTAAAATATTGGTTTTCCTAAGGATATAAGGCTTTCTTAACTATAAAAATCCTTGGGGTTTCTTGAAACTTGATATTAATATTATAATTGGATTCATTTAATAAACTAGATGTTTCAAATGGAAGAGAATTGCGTAGATAAGAGTTTTTAGTGCCTAGATGAGTCAAGATTAACTCATCATCCTGACACTGAAGAATAGGGATGGTTAACATATCATTTATTATTAACTTAAGATATACTAAAGGGATAATTTAGGTCTCACCACCATGGTGAAATATGAGGGGTTCTATGGATATTGAATTGACTAACATAAAAGTTAGAAGGGATGGATATAGTGTCATTGGTTAAGGAAGAGGTATCAGATGATGAAGATTGATCTTCTTCTTAAAAAAATGTTAGAATAATGGGTTTAGGAGAGGATTTAGAATCTTTCTCAAAGCCTAAGCCATGATTTTTGTGTGGTTTTTTGAAATCTCCTAATGTGATATCATGAGGATCCTGCTCATATCTACCCATCTTGAATCCCTTCTAGGCATAATTATAAAGGTAGGTTTGTGAAAATTGGGGTCTATTGAGAAATGAGAAATTAGATGTAAAGGGTTTAGCATGGGTGTTATTGTTAGGTCCTAGTGTGGTTTGATTGATTCTACCATATATCAAGTGGGTGCATAAGAAAGGTGGCCCAAATGGGATGAGCCCACCTAAGTTGGGTAAATACATGGGTTACTTGTTGGGATGGTCATATTCCCTAGGAGTGGGTAACATGTTAAGGTTTATAAGTTTTTTTTCCTTTATTTAAAGATGCTACATCATAGAATTAATAGACTCATGAGCTGGTAAGTTTGAAGCGAGAATAGTCATGCTAGTTGAGGCTTGATCAGAAGATGAAGATGGGATTGTGTTAGGCAAGGGTATTATGACATCTCTTGGTGAAAAAGTGTAGTTGCATGATTTGAAGGGATGAGGATCAGCAGGGATGATATGGACCTAACCTTCATGTTCAAACTTAAGGCATCGATGGATAGTAGAGGGGATACATCACATCACATGAATCCATGAATGTTTTAATAAAATTTTATATTAAAATGTCCCTTCTATGACATAAAAGAGTTTATCAAAGGTATGAGAAGATATGCAAATGGGAAGGACAACCGCTCTTACTATGGGTGTTATAATATCATTGAATGTACAAAGAATTACTAGGGATTGGGAAATAATGGGTTCTAGTAGCTGTAACTACTAAAAAGCGTGTGAATAAATAATATTGATACTGGACCCATTATTAATCATAACTCTTTTAATCTAAGTTTGATTTATTTGAGTTGTGATGAAAAATGCAAGATCTTGGTCTTTAAGTGCTAAAGGAAAGACCTCAAAATCATTGAAACTAACAGTTGACACCATTCGGAGGGCCCCAATAAATGCTAACAATGGTTGAGGCATGTCTGGTTAGACCTCAATAGCATGGAGCACTTCTATCATTACTTGTCAATGGTGTGGAGAGTTTTTGATAAGTTCATATAATGACATTTTTATAAGCATTTGGTGGATTTGTTTTAATATGGAGATTTGTACTAACTCCTTGGCTTTGACCAGGCTAGTTCTTATAATAGAAACTTTAGGATTTTGTTTAGATGTTTTAGGTGTATTAAGGGTAGAGGCACCTATAATTGAAACTTTGGATTTATTAGGATTCTAATTTTGAGAATGGGCAGCTACATAAACAACATTGATGTGTAATAATAGAGGGTTTGAAGAAGCCATTGACTCTTTATCACTTATATGAATAGCAAGATTATGATTAGGTGGAATATTTGGGATGGTGAATTTTTACTTAAGAGTTTTATCATTTAGATCGTTAATTAATAGATCATCATCCTCAACTAGTATTAGATTATAGCCTTAAGGACATTACAATTTTTTGTATCATGTCTAGGTACTCTGTGATATGCACATATCTCTTGATTCTTATACCAAGCAGGTCTTTGGGGGTGAAGGTTGATGGACTGTATAGGTGGTAGCATTATGAGGGATGTATCCAAAAATAAATTTAAGATTACAGTGTAAGATCCTTTTAAAGGGTCATTTTGTGGTCTTATAATAAGTTGGGTAATCTCTCTTGGCAAAGTATTGATCAATTTCTTTTAACGTTTAGCTTTTACGATAGGGATGGCCTTAGGAACTTTTTTTTAAAAAAAATTCTAATGGTCCTTTAGGATAATATGGTGGATATCAGGATGGAGGTGTGTTTAATAATGGAAAGAGACTTTGTATTTTCCCATGTGTTTGAATGGAAGAACCTATGACAGGGAAAGTCACTTTGGGAGATGGATGAGGACCTAAAATAGATGATGGAGATGATATAAAAGGGGTTATCCCTTTACTCTTTCATGTGTTGAGAATATAAGGGGTCTATAGACTAAGGTTTTAATCATTTGACATCTGAAAAAGATCAACCTTGACGTGAGGATGGGCTAAGGTTTTCTTTGATGGAATACCAAGACAATTATCCTAGATATCGATGATAAGAGGTTTACCCTTTCCCTTAGTATCTTCAGGGAAAGGAGGTGTTGCAATAGAGGATTATTTCGAAGAATCTTGGTACTGATAAAATTTATAGGATCCTTTTATATTATGAATAGGTTTGTTAGGGACCAAAGGAGTGGAATGTTTGAATCTATAAGTATCAGGATGTTTATCTGTGACATCCCAAGGAGGGGTTTCATTTTCCTTTTTAGGAGATTTAGTTTGGGAAGATAAAGGGGATGGCTCATGTGAAATATCCCATGTAATGAGATTAGGGAGCTCTATAGAGGTTTTGGGAGTTGTCTCGATAATTTTAGGTTGAATTACATTGAAATCTTCTCCTGTGAGGAGATCTAAGACTGGCAATTGCTCTAGAGTTTCTTTAGGCAATAATTGGTCATAGATTGTATCAATCATATGTGTAGCCTAATTTTGTGTTTCTCTAGGGTTAACTTGGACTATGCTTGTTGTGGATGGATGGTTTGGAAATGGTTGCTTTAAAAAATCTAAATATTGGTTGGGAAAAGCACTTGGATTGTCCAAATGAAGGCCCCCCTTATTGATAAGGTCTTATACCAATAATGTAAAGGATTGGCATGATTTTATGTCATATCCTATTACCTTATGATAGGCATGAAATTAATCCTCTTTATACCAAGTGGGTTTAGGACGTGTATCATTGACTGGTCTAATTAGAGGGAGCTCAACAATGTTTTCTTGTAGGAGTTTATCCAATACAAAAGTGTAAGGTTCTCCTAAAGGGGTATATTTCTTAGGGGAAAATGAGTAAGGCCCCTAGGTGGTTATGTTTGAGAAGTGGATGGTCCTAATTTATTAGGTGTTGGAGGGGAAGAAGTTTTTAGAATAATAGTATTTTCTACCCCTTTTGGTTTAGTAGTATTGTTATTTCTTTTTGTGAGGTCAAGTTTGAAGTTTTTATTGCGTAACTTAATTTTTCCCTCTTCAATGCCTTGAATTTTGAGTTTACATGCCATGGTAAAGGATTCATCAAAAGTTTTAAAGGTTTGAATTTGTAACATGGATGAGATATGTTTTGCACAAGAGCATGAAAATAATTTAATTAATTCAGGTTATGGCATGGAAAAGGTTAACTAGTTGATCAAGCTACACCAATGAGATATAAAGTATGATATGTATTCAGCTTTAAACTATCAAATGGTGTATAAATTTGTGATACTCACTTTTTGAGCAATGTTGATCAAGAAGTGTTCTAATAAAATTTGGACCAATTGCCCAAAGGAAAAGAGTGAATGTTGAGGGATGGAGTTATACCAATCTAATGTAGATCCTACTAGAGACATGGGAAATATCCTAAGTATTAATGCATAATCATGTGTTATAAGGTAACATGCATGTTGAAAGGATCTAATATGTTGTTTGGGATCTTCTTTGTTATAAAACTTAGTAAACTTGGGAATTTCTCATTGTGAGGGATATGGTTGGATAGGATAGACGGGTGGATAGGATCCTTACAAATTTGCTCATATGTGGGCATAGTATTATGTCTAGAGGTGGAGGCTTTGAAATTATCCATCTTATTCATAATGATTTTTATGAGGTCTGCATGGGGGTTATTCTGAGGTACATTCCCTTAGACACCTTGCTGAAGAGTAGATAAGGGTTATAAAGAAGGGTAGCCAACTACAGTGGACATAATGGGTTGCGATACCACCACGTACTATGGGACCTATAGTATAATATTATAATGTGTGGAAGATTGGAAATAAGTGTTCCCCAATGATTGTGATGGAGCCATATATTAAGTATACCTAGAGACATATTATTGGGGAGGTTTCATTGGAGGGATTTGTTACATCGAAGGGATTTGTTGTGTATGTTACAGAGCTTGTGAATTGTATGCTAGACTTATTTTGATAGGTGGGAGACTTACAGGGATTGATACTACTAATATTTGGAGAAGAATAGTGGATATAAGTTGAGTGGTATATGCACTTTGAACCTAAGTAATGGGGGTTGGAGAATTGGTAGATATTATAGGTGGTTGGCTTTTAAAAAGTTACATCATCTGAGTATTAGAAATAGATGGAAGAGAGATGGTAGAAGAGGATACCATGGCCCTGGTAAATCCTTTAGTTTTCTTAGTTCCCTCGAAAGGCATCCCGTATAAATATCAAGAATCTTGGGAATGGGGGAAAAAGGAATGTGTATTGCTTGATTACTAAGGTATTAATTGAGAGAAATAGGTTTAATATCCAATATTTCCATAAAGGAAGAATCTCCTTGAGAATAAAAGTGCGAGAACACAAGATTTTCAAAAGACTCAAGGGTAGATGAGGAATTAGGTGTATGTTCCATAGGAGAGGATGTGACACTTGCTTTGGATTCCTTCTTTGTTTGTTGCCTAGTTAAAACCATGAGATGGAAAAGAAAATCAAAAACAAAACAATAATTTCTTTTTGAATTATCTCACTTTTAATTGTGGATGAAATATGCACAAACTAAATTCATCCCAAAAAGCTTTTATCTCTTTTTAATTTTAATATGTGAAAAGAAATAAAGAAAAAAGGATAATGAAGGTCCTAAGAAATCATAATCTAAGGATAGTTTCAAGTGTTTTTTTTGTTCTCAAAGAAAATTTATATTGGTATCAATACGTGGCTTGATGCTTGGGGCTTTCTTCCCTCATGTCAAAATCCCACATCTAGTGCAGATGCTTAGCCAAGATATACTGATAGTCTAGAGATTATACTCAGCTAGAGAACTAAGTTGGTCTTGCCCTTGGTAGTGAAATCCAAGTGGGATCACCAGGAAAAAAAATTCCATGAGGTGATGAAATCCTTATTGGTTTTCTTATATCAATTGTTTAGATGAGTTTATTGTGACTATAATTTGGCTTATGTGTGATAGAGTGATGACTACGATGAATTCACCACTTAGATTATTCTATGTGAATTACTTAAGTAGGAAAAAAAATGAGTGTAATTTATTTTAACATTAAAAAGGAAATAAAATGCAAACTTAATGTTCTTTGGATGAATTCATACAAAGAAAGGGAAAGAGAGAAAATTCAATAATTTTGAATTTTAAAACAAAAGATGAGACTTGTGTCCCACTGGGCATGCCAAAATGTTTTAGTATTTTTTCATTTTTTTTCAATGTGATCTAATTAGCCACTAAAAGCAAAGTAAATGCATGGTTTTAAAGATTACTTGGAGATGGATATTGGTTGCACACCATTGATCAAGCTTGTGGGAACTCCTCTTTGGCTAGGGAGGAATGACCTACAAATCACACTAACTCACAAAAAATTGATTAATAAAAAGATGAATAGGCTACATGGTAAGAAACCAGTCTCAAGAAGTGACCTATTTCCTTAGGTGGATGTCAGCGCACATTTAACACTCAAGTTTATAAATAAACATGAAATTACAAAGATATATAAGGATAAGATATAAATAAATAACAATAAAGATGTCTAATCTATAATAGAATTAATGCGATCAAAGGAATCATCCCAAAATTCAATAGCTGTATCAACATCTTCTTGAATTACAGCCAATTATTCATTAATGCTTTCTTGATTAGGTGTGAAAATCATAGTACAAAGACCTAATTCAAATGAAATGTTGATTTGATCAGTGAATAAAGGTTTTGGGGTAATGGGGAGATCAAAAATGATAACAATATCATGCATTAATCCAGGCAGAGTCATCTACATGTGAAAGACATATTTTCAAAAAATATCATGTAAGATTTAACAAGTTTTTAGGATTGTGAATGTTATGAAAATAGATTTCAAGGCTATTTTAATAGTTTATCAGGGATTGATGATGATCTTGTAGGATCAAGATCAATTCAAATGAATTGATGTTGATTCTAAGTAAAATGCTAAACTTTAAAAATAGGTAATAATAATGACTTGAAAATTTGATAAAATGATGAAAATTGAATGGAAATGTTGACACAGAGGTGCAAAATACAATAATCTTTAAATATGAATGAATTAACATAAAGTACTAACCTCGAATGGCTTGAAAACATGAAAATAAGGAAGACTATAAAAGTATGCTCAAAAACCTTTGAAATCCCTTGATAGTTTCATGAACAGAGGTTCTACAAGGTGGCAAAGTGTTAACAGTGTCCGTATGTAGGTTCTAAAAAAAATCTAGCAGAGGTTTGAATTCTAAAAAGTGTTATGCATCTTCTTGATCTGAGGAGGCTTTTTGTATATTTATAGATCAACATCATTTTGGGTTGATCAACATCGATATGGAGAATTGACGTCAATTTACCCAAAATGGGTGGAGGTGATATATAAACCATTCAAAAAGGTTTTTTTACAAGGTAAAGATAGGTTTAATCAATGTCTAAGTTGTTAGGTTGTTTAAACCATGAGATGGGTTTCTTAGGAGTTTGGGAGGGTTTTTTTTAATTTGTTTTTATGATTTTATGGTTAGGGGTAGTAAAATAAGGTTAATTACTATTTGACTATAGTAAGTAACTTAATTAACTCATGTGGTAAAGGTAAATGGGTAATTATTGCAAATAATTATGAATGGGTCTATTATGTTAGAGATGAAGGATAATCATGATGATGTACCATGTTAATACATAAGGGTGTATAAAACTAGCATCTACATTTTCCCTTTTTTATGGAGCGGTATGCAATAACATGCCACGAGACAAAAACTATAAGGTGCTTAATGCCCCAAGTTTATTGTGAGGAGGTATCCCCCCTCAAACTGGGCATCAAGAAGTGAGATGGAATGGATGGTGAATTCAAAAAATATGGAAGGTAAAAAAAAATGTGGATGAGTGGAAAATGGACAAGTGGAAGATAGCAATGGACAAATAGAAGTGCAGATGACTCAAGGAAGTTCCAAGGTTGCACTTAATAAGATAAAAAGTGATGTCAGTAGTAATGCCCCAAAGACCTAATCGAGTAATAAAATATCAGAGCTAAAATAGGTAGGCTTAATAAAATCCTATCAAAATAATAAAAGATAGGAATGGTGTACCATCGCATCTGGTGTGTGAATGGTGTATGTGTTACCTATAGATGAATGTTCTCAAGAGAAAAGATACCCTTAGGATCTTACAATGGCAAGATGCCAAAAAAAAAGGGTATGCCTTAAGGAGACTAGGGAACTGATAAAGGGTCAAAATCCTCAAATCTAAAGGGTAATATGACATCAAAATGGGATAGTTATGGCAAAGGGAACAACATGAAGTTTGGGATCTAGATTGGGAACATGTGAAATGGTTCATAAGTGCAAAAATTTCAAACAAGCCAAGACAATTAACATCAATCCACAAGGGATCAATATCGATTTAGGGGATCAACATTGATTAAAGTAATCAACATCGATCACAGTAAATGCTATAAATAGGCATTTGACATGGCATAAGGCTCATTTAGCTATCAATGTGAACAAGTTTTTTAAAGAAAAAATTGACATTTTTCCACCTTTCAAGCTTACGTGAGAAATGATGGAAGCAAGTGAGAGTGGATGATGATGATGATGACTTCACTATGAGGTAGGCAAAATACACTTGTAAAATTTATGATTTTAGTTATTAGGTTATTTTTTGCTTAAAAATTTTATGTTTGTTTTATTTTTATTTTTGTTTTTGTTTTTGTTTTTGTTTTTGTTTTTGTTTTTGTTTTTGTTTTTGTTTTTGTTTTTGTTTTTTTTTTTTTTTTGTTTTTTTTTTTGTTATGTAGGAGATTTTTGTAGTCTGAAAAAGTTGTGGGTGGGGAGGGAGGTTGTGTATTTTATTTTAGGAATGCACGGCCTAGGGGAAAGATTTTTTGGGGGAAGGAATTGAAATCAATCCATATGGATCAACGTTCCCCATGTAGATCGACTGTGATCTAAAAGGATCGATGTTGATTGGGTAAATTGGCATCAATCCTTATAGGATCGATAGAAATTAGGAAAGTTAGGCTCTTGATCAACCAAAAAGATGTTTTTGATAAGCACAGGAGCTATTAACAATGAGGATAGGATCCCACCACTATTGATGTAGTTACAAGAGTTCATGGGTGATGAGGATTGGGCCCATCTAGATGCTATTATATTTAGAGGGATCTACCATTATAACTATATCCATCAAAATATTGGCATAATGATGGTTTTGCTAGAGTGGTGGGATTATACCACCAACACATTTTGGCTATCGACAGGTGATATGACCATCACCACAAAGGAAAGCCATCAAATTCTATGAGTTTTTATCTAGGGAGCCCCTATTTATACTATGGACAAGGTTGGGTGAGTGATGGTACTGGCACGATTATATGGTGAGGATGCATTAAACATGAGATTCATTGTTAGGGGGTTCTCATTCTAGCCATTATATGACTAGGACCTTGTGGAGAGATTAGTATTGATAATGGTGATGCTAGCATTGACCTACTATGTGAAACTTGATTCTATGGGAGGGTGACTACCATGGAGTTTCACTAGTGTCATAACAGACATGGTGGAGTTTAGGACCATTTTTGCTTGGGTGCCCACACTATTTGGGTAGATCTATAGGGATTTGTGGGGTTGGCACACAAATCATATATTAGGACTTGACATCACTTTTATATTACATTTTTAGGCATATGAGCACATTCATGTGATTCACCTCATAGGTACCCCATGGATCAGTTTTGGAGACATGGTTTATAGTGTAGTCTTCCTTCGATAGAAGGAAGACCTAGTGGTTATGTACATAGATAGGGTAGTACATGATTTAGCATATTATAGATAGGTTTTCAATGACTTATAGATAGGATAAATTATCTAGAGGTCATATGTACACTTCCCAACTTGGATTGATTTAGGTGTGGATACAAGGGATGTTGCCTGAGAGTTATGGGTACACAGACGATGGTTGGAGCATCTAGAGATATTCTATTTTGACAAGGTCCATCATTAATTTGGGTTATTTTAGGATATACCATTAGCCTCAAGCACATATAGGTAGGATGATACAGAGCTTGACTGGCCTACTCTGGATAATACAGTTGTCTTGATGGGGCCACAAGAGGAGCTTGTGCTTTTTAACCTGGATGATATTGGTATACAAATGATTATGTAGCATGGTCTGTAGCTGAGATAGGGAGGAGACAAGATAAAGCAGAGTTAGAGCAGATGAGGTCTACTTTAGTAGAGAGACCAACTCTAGATATTATAGGATCTAGTGTTATTCTTATAGATATGGTACCACTCTATAGGTACAAGGATTTGCTTATAGAGATGTCATATTATGAGAGGATAGTATAGAAATGGCTACTAGATGTTGCTCAATTTTCTTCATATGTGGCTAGCTGTAGCAGATCATTAAGGACTCCTAGGGGGTCTACTCGTAGAAGGAGTGCAGTGAGTTGAGGAGGAGATGATGAGGAAGGTAATAGCATTCACCTCAATAGGATTAATTTTACTAAGTAGATCACATTTTATTTTATGGTCTAAGAGCCCCATCTTATTTATGTTATGACATTTATATAGACACCTGATGTGTATATATATAGACATTTATGTTTATGGATGGATCATGTGTGTTTGTTTATGGATTTATTAATGGCTATGGATATGTTATGTTTTTATTAAATATGTGATGTGATGGATTATAGATTAGATGTTATGTATTTAAATTCTTTTCATTGCTATCATATATGCTATGGATGTTTATGTATTATTAATTATGGATTTTACATGTTAAGGATTATGGATGTTATATCATGAGATATGTTTTTAATAAATGGATTATGATTATGGATTATAGATAGATTTTAATGTTTAATGGTTGTGATTTTATGGGTTTTAGTGATTATATATTATGGATTTGCTTGGCATTGACTAAGACCATAACCCAAAAAGAACCTCTCATACATATGGCCTATGCATCCTTAGCTAAATGGTAAGAGATATTGACACAACCTTAGTTTTCTAGAGCTTCAACCTTGGTCATTTATTAGTATTATATGCTCTTCGTGGGATGGGAAATGGATTACTTTAGAGATAACCTTCTTCACACCATATTTTGAAATCAGGATTTATCTTTCAGGAATCATTTTTATGCCAATGGGTAGACTGATCACTATGAGAAGTATATAATTAGAAATTTGATCGATACAGAAGCTTTCTTAGAATAGTGATTTTGATCATTTATTTTCTTTCTTTATTACTTTTTAAGGCTTTTAAGTGGCATATTTTGAAAACTAATCAATACAGGAAGATTTTTGCTTGGTAGCCATCCTTTAAGGGAGTGGTCTACATTCAGATGTTTTTATATAGCTATCCTTCAAGGGATCAGTCTATTATTTACCTTTACATTTGATTACAGCTCTCCTTCGAGGGGTCAATTTTTTTATTTATCCCATTTTGATACTTTTGATTTTCACTGCTTACTTTATTTTTGGATCCCAAAGATAGTATTGCAAGTTGGCATAAAAAGACACCTTCGGATAGTTTCCATGAGTTCATTACATGAGGTGATTGTGTTATCTTGGAAAATTGATAGCCTTTAAGAATAAGGGAAATAAATATCTAGGTTTCTCCTATTATAGGTGAAATGTATCCATGAGAGAATGCTATGAATAGAGCTGGGGTGTTCATATTCAAGGTTGAAATTATAGTGACTATCAGATAACCACATAACTCTCATATCATTATTTGTTATTTTGGGATAAGGAGATATGATAGTATTTTAAAATAAGCTATAAAATATTAGCCAAGATCTATTAACTTTAGAAAGGACACAAATTCAATGCATTAAGAGGTTCTCATTATGTTTTACCATCAAGAGAAGCCAAATCATATACCCCAAATCTGTATTTATGGGTTATGATGTATGGTCCAAGCCAATTAGGAAAAAAAAATCCTCTTTTAGTCTTTCCATATTAGTGACATGTTGATTTTATTTAAGCACAAGGTCTCCAATGTTAAATTCTTATTCTCTTATATGTTGATTTTATGCTCATTGTAGTCATTCTTGATATATATGAAGGTGATTGAAAGTTGTTATATGATGCTCATCTAAGAATTCAAGCTGGGATAAATTCTCCTAAAAAAATCTTCATTATAAATGATGTCTTTAACTAAGACACAAAGAGAGGGAATTTGGACTTCTAAATCAAGTACAACTTCTATACCATAGACTAGGGAAAAAGGACTAGCACCCATAGGGGTTCAAATTCTAGTTTGATATGGCCACAAGGTGAAAGGGATATGAAGATGCCAATCCTTCTTAGCTTCATTGATGACTTTGGTTAGGATTTTTACTATGTTTTTATTAGATTCTTCTGCTTGACCATTGGCCTGAGGATAGTAAGGTGAGGAAAATCTTAATTTGATTTTAAATGACTCACATAGTGCCTAGACTTTCTTATTCTTGAAATATTTTTGATTATCTATTATTATTTTATATGGAATTCCAAAATAACAAAAATTATGATAGTGGATTATATCCACAATCTTTTCTACCTTGGTTAAGATAAGAAACACAAATTCCACCCACTTGGTGAAGTATTATGTAGCAGTAATGATGAATCCATGATGCTGAGAAGACTTAGAGTTGATTTTCCCTATAAGATCGAGCCCCCATTGGGATAATGGATATAATTATCTTGTTGCATGCAAGGCTTTACTAGGGACATGGGAAAACTTTACATGCTATTGATATTTTAAACACCTCTTAATGTATGTGCAACAATCTTGATTCAAAGTGGGCCAATAATAGCCTAAATGTAAGATTTTTTTAGTGATTGTGAAGCCACTAAAGTGTCTACTACATGACCCATTATGTACTTCCTAAATAGCTAAGGTAGCTTCATTATTTTTGGAGACAATGAAGAAGAATGCCTTTGAAACCATGCTTATAAAGAACACCCCCTAGTATAGTATAGCGGGTAGCTTTATGTTGAAAGACATGCCTGACACCTTTGGATAGATGGGGAGAAGATAGTCCTATAGACAAATAAGTAAATATTTATGCATACCATGGCTCTATGGGTTTTCCTTGATATTATTGATAGATAGAAGATCAATTATTGTGTAGGGAGGCTAGTTAAATCAATGAATAAAGACAAATAGCTTGGACTCCTGAGATGAGGATGGGATAAAAGAGGCAAGAGATGCCATAGTATCAGTAAACTTATTAGTTGATCTAGGAGTATTTTGGAAGGAGTAAAATTTGAAATTAGATAATAACTAATCGGATAAGGTCTTATATCTTTGGAGGATATCATTCTTACATTGATATATACCATTAATTTGATTAACCACTAGCTAAGAATCACCATAGATATTAAGGGATCTAACTCCTAGTGCAAGGGTAGTTTGGAGGCCTATAATCAATGCTTTGTATTCATCCATGTTATTGGTATAATCAAAGTCTAATTCAAAAGATAAAGGCATGGGAATACCCAAAGAAGGGATTAGTATAATTCTTATGTTTCCTCCTCATTCACATTTGGACCCATCAAAGAATAGAGTCATTTGACATTCCTAGATTAATTGGGAAGTGAATGTGATAAAAATAATGAAGCTTAGAAGTTTACCCATCAAGATACCAAAAATGCACTTTTTTGGATTTAGATGCACATGATACTAGAGTAAATGATCAAAGATAACCTTGACTATAGATAAGTGATCTTTATGGAATTTTGACTTCCCAAAGAGATCATCTACATATTCTTTGACATTTTTGTGTATTATGTCATGAAATATATAATTCATGGCCTGTTGATAGGTGGATCCCACAATTTTTAGGCCCAAAGTCATAACATGTTAGTATAAGGTCCACCAAGGATTAATAAATGTAGTTTTATGTTGATCTTTTGGTTCAATAAGTATTTTATTATAACCATAAAAACCATCTATAAGGGACAACATTTCATGGATAGTTGTCAGGTCCACTAATTAGTCAATTTTAGGGAGAGGGTAATCATCTTTTGGATAAGAAAGATTTAAATCAGGAAAGATAGTATAAATACAAAGTCCCCTTGGAGGCTTAGTGACTGAAATGATGTTAGACATCCACTAAGGATAATCAATGGGTTAAATAATGTTAGAAGATAAGAGGCACTATAGTTCCTCTTTTACTAAGAATGCGAGCCAGGATGCATTTTATGGAGATTTTATTTTACTAGACTAGCATCAATAAAGGTGATGATATTATGGATAAATATTGTGGGGTCAATCTAGGAATATCACTATAATACCAGGAAAATGCCTCACTACTGTCTAATAAAAAAGTGTTAAAATCCTAGTTTTCTTGAGGACATAAGGCTATGCTAACTATAAAAATCCTTAAGGTTTCCTAAGACCTGATATTAATATCAGAATTGGATTCATTTAATAAGCTAGATGTTTTAGATGGAAGAGAATTGTGTAGATAAGAGTTTTCAATGCCCAGATGAGTCAAGATTGACTCATCATCCTGACACTGAAGAACAGGGATGGTTAGCATATCATGTCCTATTAACTTAGGATATAATAAAGGGATAATTTGGGTCTCACCACCATAGTGAAAGATAAGGGGTTCTATGGAGATTGAATTGACTAAAAAAATTTAGAAGGGATGGATATAGTGTCACTAGTCGAGGAAGAGGTATTGAGTGATGAAGATTGCTCTTCTTCTTCCAAAAATGGTAGAAAAATGGGTTAAAGAGATGATTTAAAATATTTTTAAAATCCAAATCCATGATTTTTATGTGGATTTATAAAATATCCTAATGTGATATCATAAGGACCCTACTCATATCTACCCATGTTGAATCCCTTCCAGGCACAATGATAATGGTAGGTTTATGTGAACTGAGGTTTATTGATAAATGATAAATTAGATGTAAAGGGTTTAGCATGGATGCCATTGTTAGGTCCTATTGTGGTTTGATTGATTCCACTATATATAAAGTGGGTGCATAAGAAAGGTGGCCCAAATGGGATGAGCTCACCTAGGTTGGGTAAATGCATGGGTTATTTATCGAGACAACTATATTCCCTAGGAGTGGGTAACATGTTAAGGGTTAATAGTTGGTATTTTCCCATTAAAATATGATACATCATGGAATTAATGGACTCATCAGTTGGTAATTTTAAAGTGGGCATAGTCATACTCATTGAGTTTTGATTAGAAGATGAAGATGGGATTGTGATAGGTGAAGGTATTATGACATTACTTGGTCTAAAATTGTAGTTGCATGATTTGAAGGGATGAGGATTAGTGGGGATGATTGGACCTAGCCTTCATGTTCAAACTTAAGGCATTGATGGATAGTGGAGAGGATACATCACATTGCACAAATCCATGGATGTCCTAATAAAATTTTATATTAGAATGTCCCTTCTATGGAATAAAAGAGTTCATGGAGGGTATGAGGACCTACATAAATGGGAAGGACAACCATTCCTATTGTGAGTGCTACCATGTTATTTAATTCATAGAGAATTATTGGGGATTGGGAAATAATGGATTCTGGTAGCTTTAACTATTAGAAATCATGTGAAGAAATTATATTGATACTAGCCTCATTATCAATCATAAATATTTTAGTTTGAGTTTGATTTATTTGAGCTGTGATGAAAAGTGTGAGATCTTGGTCTTCAGGTGAATGACCTCAAAATCAATGAAACTAATATCCAACACCATTTGGAAGGCCCCTATAAATTTTAACAATGGCTGAGGCTCATCTAGCCAGATCTCAATATCCTAAAGCACTTCTATCATTTCTTGTCGATGGTGTGGAGAGTTTTTGATAAGTTCATACAATGACATTTTTAAAGGTGTTTGGTGGAGTTTTTTTAATATGGAGATTTATACCAACTCCTTAGCTTTGGCTAGGGTAGTTTTTATAATAGAGACTTTAGGAGTTTGTCTAGATGGTTTAGTCATATTATAGTTAAAGGCACCTATAATTGAATATTTGGATTTATTAGGATTTTGATTTTGAGAGTGGGTGACTACATGGACAACATTGATGTGTAATAATAGGGTCTGAAGAAGCCACTAACTCTTTATCACTTATAAGACTAGCAGGATTATGGGTAGGTGGAATATTTGGGATGGTGAATTTTTGCTTAGGATTTTTATCATTTAGATTTTTAATTAATAGATCATTATCCTGGACTAGCCGTAATCCAAGGCATTACAATTTTTTATATCATGTCCAAGTACTCTATGATATGCACATATCTCCCGATTCCTATACCAAGCAAGTCTTTGGGGGTGAAGATTGATGGGCCGTATAGGTGGTAGCATTATGAGGGATGTATCTAACAATTATTTTAAGATTACAGTGTAAGATCATTTCAAAGGGTTATTTTTTGGTTTTATAATAGGTTGGACAATCTCTCTTGGAAAATTATTGATCATTTGGTTTTGACATTTAGCTTTTATGGTAGGGATAACCTTAGGCACTTTTTCTTTAAATTTCTTAAATGGTCCTTTAGTAGAAGATGGTGGATATCAAGATGGAGGTGTGTTTAATAATGGAGAGAGATTTTGTATTTTCCCATGCATTTGAATAGAATAAGCTATGACAAGGATAGTCACTTTGGGGTATGGATGAGGACCTAAAATAGATGATGAAGATGATATAAAAGGGGTTGGCACTTTACTCTTTTGTGTGTTGAGAATAGAAAGGGTATTTAGACTATGGTTTTTGTCTTTTGACATCTGAAAAAGATCAACCTTGAATTAAGGATGGGCTAAGGCTTTCTTTGATGGAATACCAAGACAATTGTCCCAGCTATCAATGATAGGATCTTTACCCTTTCCCTTAGTATCTTTGGGGTAAGGAGGTGTTGCAATAGAGGATGATTTCAAAAGGTCTTGGTATCGAATGAGTTAATAAGATCCTACTATATTATAATCTCAGTGCATATTATGAATAGTTTTGCTAGGGACCAAAGGGGTAGAATGTTTGACTCTAGAAGTATCAGGATGTTTATCTGTGACACCCTGAGGAAGGGTTTCATTTTCTTTTTTAGGAGACTCAATTCGGGAAGATGAAGTGGATGGCTCATGTGAATGATCCCATGTAATGATATTAGGGAGATCTATAGATGTTTTGGGAGTTGTCTCAATAATTTTAGGTTGAATTACATCAAAATCATTTCTCATGTGGAGATCCAAGACTGGTAATTACTCTAGAGTTTCTTTAGGCAATAATTGGTCATAGATTATATCAATCATATGTGTAGCCTAACTTTATGTTTCTCTAGGGTTATCTTGGACTATGTTTGATGTTGATGGATGGTTTGGAAATGGCTACTTGAAAATATCTAATGATTGGTGGGGAGGAGCAATTGGATTATCCAAATGAAGGTCCCCCTTGTCAATGAGGCCTTGTACTAATTGTTTAAATTATTGGCATCATTTTATGTCATGTCCTATTACCCTATGATAGGCATAAAATTCATCCTCTTTATACCAAGTGGGTTTAGGATGTGTATCATTGATTGGTCTTATCAGAGGGAGCTCAATAATGTTTGCTTGTAGGAGTTTATCCAATACAGAAGTGTAAGGTTTTCCTAAAGGGGTATATTTCTTGGGGGGGGGAAATGAGTAAGGCCCCTAGGTGGTTATGTTTGATAAGTGGATGGTCCTAATTGATTGGGTGTTGGAGGGGAATAATTTTTTAGAATAATATCATTTGTTTCCCCTTTTGGTTTAGGATTATTGTTATTGCTTTTTTTGAGGTCAAGATTGAATTTTTTATTACGTAACTTAATTTTTCCCTCTTTAATGCCTCAAATTTTGAGTTTGCGTGCCATGGTAAAGGCTTTGTCAAAAGTGTTAAAGGTTTGAATTTGTAACATGGATGAGATATGTTTTACATAAGAGTTTGAAAATAATTTAATTAATTCATGTTGTGGCAAGGAAAAGGTTAACTAGTTGATCAGGATATGCCACCGAGCTACAAACTCTGATATAGATTCATCTTCAAATTGTTGAATGGCGTATAAATCTATGATACTCACTTTTTGAGAAATATTGATTGAGAAGTGTTCTAATAAAATTTGGGCCAATTTTGCAAAGGAAAAGAGTGAATGTTGAGAGATGGAGCTATACCAATCTAATGCAAATCCTACTAGAAACATGGGAAATGTTTTAAGTAGTAATGCATCATCATGTGTTATAAGGTAACTTGTGTGTCGAAAGGCTCTAAGATGTTGCTAGGTGTTAGGTGATATTTTTTCAATCAGCGTACTAATAAACAAAATAGGTCTGATCAACCACAGTAGGAAGATTGGTCGGCCAAATGTGTAGGTTTACCACATCAAAAGGGGACTAATCTCTCCTCTCATCAAGGGGAGGTTCGTTGTACATATGCAGGAGCTATATATATATATAGAAAATAACACTCAAGGGTATGATAAACCGTCCATATCTCTTTTTTTAGAGATAATGTTCATAAATCAAAGGAGAAATCCTGATGAAATGACAAAAGACACTCCTCTCCTTTCAGAAGTGTTGTTCAGCAGACAAAAGGAATCTTTCAGGTGATGATAAGTAACTGTAACAGGGTGTAGTAACACGGCAGGATGAAATGTAGCACAAAATCTCCACCTCAATTACTAGAGAGTGAAATATGAAGAATAATGAGGGCACAAAGTCATCCCAAGGTTATTTACATAAAAATAAAAAATAAACACACACTAAAGACAATTATTATAGCACAAAGTCTAAAAGTAATTGGCTCCAGGACACCTTCTTTGTCACTTCCACTAGATCTGCTTATTTAATAAAATAGACAAAGATGTATTAAATAAATAGACATAATAATAATTTCCCCAATAACCAAGTTATTCTAGCATAAAGTCTGAAAATTCACTTGTTTTCTTATTCAAATGACAAAATATGATCAACAATCTGAGCTCAAAGTCTTAGTAATGGCTTTCAATTTAGGCAAAGTTTAGTTTTTGATAACAGAGAGAGCTCTCCTTTAAAACAATAAGAGAGAGTCCAATATATAACCCTCCAAGAAAGACTTAGGAGTAGTAAAACATCATGTTACATTGAATTTTGTCAAGAAAAAATGTTGGAATCGGGCGTATTTGCCCATTTGCTTTTCTCAATGTAGAGAAACGGGTCACGCCATTGAATGTTTGTATCCTCCAATGTCCACATGGTGATCTGCTTCTAGAAACATGTCTCATGCATGGATATTTCTAGTCTTTCTTCATCATTCCTCCTTTCCTGGCTATTGAATCAGGTCTTTGGTTTAATTTGATCCTCTATTCTTTGGTCATTTTCTAATGGTCTTAACAATTGACACGTGGCATGTTCCACTACAAAATAGATCAAGACACTTGGCAGCATCCATGGGACTCTGCGAGACACTTATTAAAAGAAACTTTGAAAATTATAAGAAACTTTGAGATGTGGATGCAAACATTGATCATAGTTTACAGAGTTATAAAAGGACATGTGGCAGCTTCTGCTTGTCTATAAAATCTTTAGAAACATTTTTGAAAGTCCTGTGGAAGTGAACACGTGGCAATCTTCACTGAGTTTTGTAGATGACACATGGTGGCTTTTACTACAATTTGAGAAGGGACACATGGCAACTTCTCGGGCTCTTATTTCCTCGATGGGTCTTTAGTTTTGGCAGGCTTTTCCTTTAGACAAAAAGTCTAAAGGAATTCTTTTAGACAATTTTTCTGAAGGAAATCTTCCTTCACTTTGTCTTAGCTTTTTATCGGGTTTTTTTGTTTCAATATTTCCTCTCAGGTGAATTCCTTCGTACAAAAAGTCTGAAGGATTTTTGCCTTAACCATTTTGCTGTGGGAACTTTTCTGAAGGAGTTCCCTGTATTTGCCTTTACTCACTACCCTCCGCAAGGGCATTTTGCTTGGTTCAATGTCTTTCACAAGGGCACTTTTTCTTTTGGCTTTGCCTTAGTCAATTTTTTGCCGATCTCAATAGGTGACACATGGCAGCATCCACTTAACTTATAGGGGATTTGGAGGCCTTTTGAGAGTTCCATGGAAGATGACACGTGGTGGCTTTTACTGAGTTTGAGAAACACTATAGAGATCAATGGGACTCACTGAGATTCTCTCAGACGATGACACTTGGCATGTTCCAATTACTTTAGCAGCTCATTAGGGGCCCACGATAGTCTTTACTCAATATTCAAAACCAAAGGAAGAAACTGTGGATGTAGACACTTGGCGGCTTCCACTGAGCTTCATCAGGGACATGTGGTGACTTCTGCTACTTTTTAGAAATAAGGTATAATGGGGCTTAGCAGATGACACTTGGTGGCATCTGATGAATCCTGAGAGAAGCTTTAGGAGAAACTTGAATTTTATGTCTGTGGGGATGTCACTGGTTGCTTGACATTTCTTTCTTATAGAGTCTATAGTTTTAATCCCATGGATTCCATAAAAATGTATCTGTTGAGTCCCTTAGCAAAAAAGTTTTGAAAAATAGAGAATTTGAATGCTCAGAACAACTTTTTTGAGAAGGGAAAAGATAATTTTAGCCCTACAAGACCAAAATAGCTCATATGTTGTTCCAAAAAATGAGTGACATTTTTGGGGAACAACAGCTAGCTCTAGTTGGGGAACTTCTTTCAGTTGAGAACTTAGAACAGCTGAGGGGAGTAGAAACTAGAATCTCTAGTGCCTTGAAGTGTGTCATTAGGCTATGGAGTCATGTTACTCAAAAATGAAAGGTGACAAAAACAAAAACAAACAAAACAAAATGGAAATAAAAACTATACAAATATACATATGTACAGATGAAATGAGCTGGTACTTCAAAAATTGAAGTGTTTCAGATGCTATCCACTGTGAGGTAGAGAAAAGAGTGTGCCATCTTGATACTTCAGTAGGAAGCTATTTTCACCATTGTGTTGATGGATAATAAATGGGCCCCTCCAAAGGGAGTCAAAATTTCCATGCATTCATTTTGGTTCTCTCCTTTTGTCCCATAATAGGACTTGATCTCTAACTTGGAAGTCACAGTTTTTTGCCTTCTAGTCGAAGAGTTTCTTCACCAGACTTTGATGGGCAGAAATTCGGTCTACCACCATAGTTCTATGTTCATTTATCTTAGTCAAGCAAATGATCCTCTTATCAAGGGGACTTTCATATGTCTGATCTTCAATTGCCTTAGCCAATTTTAATGCTGGCAATTCCAAGGTGATTGGTATCTCAGCATTGATACCATAAAGAAGTTGGAAAGGAAACATACCAATTGCTCTCTTTGGTGTAATTATGTCTGCCCATAGAGCATTAACTAATACGTTATGCCATGTCGTTTGGTTGTCATCTGCTAGCTTCTTGATGATAGTCACCAAATTCTTATTGCTTGATTCAGCTTGTCCATTCCCTTGTGGAAAGTAATCAGAAGAGTGGGAGAGTGTAATCCCATAGTAGAAACAGAATTGTGTAATATCTTAAGAAGTGAAACAAGTTGAATTATCAGTAAAAATCTTAGTTGGGACTCCAAACCTGGAAATGATATTCTCCTTGAGGAAATTGCACACTACTTCGAAAGTAGCATGCTTAGTTGGAATTGATTCCACCTATTTGGTGAAGTAGTCAGTTGCTATAAGGACATAATCATGTCCAACACTTGAAGATGGGTTTATAACTCCAATAAAATCAATTCCCCTTTGCTGGAATGGTTCCTCTATGACCATTGGCTTGAGAGGCAGGGCAGCTAACTTGGGTCTTCCAACAAATTGCTGGCAGAGTTCACATTTTCTTACCCACTTATATGCATCTAGGAAAAGAGTTGGCCAGTAATACATGGCTCACAAAATTATATGGGTAGTCACAGGAGCAAAACAATGTCCTCCATAGGCTAGATTGTGGAAGGATTTTAAAAGTTGGCTTTGCTAATCCTTGTCCACACAGTGAAGGAACACTCCATCAAGGCTCCTCTTGTACAGGCCATTGTCCCAAAGGACAAAATTGGCAGTTTTCAACTTAATAGTCCTCCTTTCTTTGTAAGATAAGTGAGAAGGACACTCACCATAAGTAAGGAAATGAGCAATACTTGAATACCACTCATTCGTAGTAGAGACAAAAAGGACTGTTGGTGTGTCTTCTACCTCTACTTCTTCATGCTCTATTTCTTCTGACTTGTTATCAACAATTAATTGGCATAGGCCTTTTCCTCATACTAGCTTTGTTGGCTTGATGTCTAGGTCAAACTCCTATATCTTTGCAATCGCCTGTTTTCATCCCAAACTCCTGTTGAGTTAATATGGACTTGACTGTGGTGTTAGGAACCAAGGCAGTAGTGTGTGAATTCAGGATGTAGAAGCAGAAATGCTTGGCTGCCTTCACCACTACATAGGCATGCTTTTCCACATTCGAGTACTTTAGCTCATGAGCTTTGAGAGAGAAACTCATGAAAGAAATGGGAGATTCCATACCTTCTTTATTCTATTGAACTAAAATTACTGAAAGCGTGTGTTCAAAAGCATAACTGTATATGATGAACTCTTTGTTGTAGACTAGACAAACCAGAGTTAGGGTGTGAGCAATAGCAGTCTTGATATCCTCAAATGTTGACTTACCTTCTTCAGTTTAGCTGAAGGTGGACTTCCCTTTCATCATGTTTACAATGTGTCTAGTTTTCTCAGCAAACTCAGGGATGAACCTTCATAAAAAATTCACCTTTCCAAAGAAAGATCGAACAACATTTTTACTTGTAGGCAAGGTAAGCTCTTAAATAGACTTGACTCTGTTTGAGTCAATCTTTATGCCTTCTTTAGACACAATGTGTCTGAGAAGTTTCCCCTCTGTTACTCCAAAAAAAACTTCTTAGGGTTCAATAAAATGCCATTCTAGCGGCAGCATTCCAGTACTTGTTGCAAATGGTGTATATGATCAGAGCGATGCTTGGAAAATATGGTCAAGTCATCAAGGTATACCACAATGAATTTACCCATCTCATCCTTGAAATCAAGGTCCATTTCTCTCTAAAAGGTGGCACTAGCATTTATCAAGCCAAAAGGCATCCTTTTATATGTAAATGTGCCCCAAAGTGTGGTGAAGGCAGTCTTGTGTTGGTCTGCTTCACCAACTTCAACCTAATTATATCTTAAGAAGATGTCTAGCATTGATAACATCTTCGAACCTGTTGTTGTCTAAAGCACTTGATCCATGATTGGCAAACGATACTTATCCTTCAAAGATGACTTATTCAGATTTCTAAAATCTACACATGCAAATTTTGCCATTCTTCTTCCTTACATTCACTATGTTTGTAATCCATGTGGAATGATGGATTGGAAAAATGATTCTAGCATTTGACATTTTTTATATCTCAGATAGAATAGTACCTGATATCTTCAAATTGTACTATCTAGATTTTTGCTTTTAAGGCACTGAGTCAGCCTTAAGAGGAATGTCATGGTGGATTTCATCAGGCCTGAGAGACTTCAAGTCATTATAGGAATATGCTAAGACATCTATGTATTGGTAGATTATAGTAGTAAACTTAAATCTTTCCTCAGGAGTGTAGCACTTCCAATGTTCACCATCTTGGGACCTTCATTGGTACCTGGATTTACTTGATCAAATTCCTGAGAGGAGCTTGAATCTGTTTGCTACTATTTGATGAATCTATCATGTTTGTCAAATAGCTTCTCAAGGGAAACCAGGCCTTTGGGAATTTAATTTCCTTTGAGTTACAAGAATTCTTTATTTGAATCTGAACTTGATTCAGGGGATGGTTCACACTTCTGAGGTTCACTGCCTTAAAAATGTAGTTGTTCAAAACTGTCTTTTTATTCTAGGAAGGCACTGATTTGGTGATCATCATTGAATACTTGCCAATAATTAGCATTGTCAAGCACACTTGATCTAAAGACCAGATCAATAGTGTACTTGTCTTATTTGAAGTCTGAGTGAGGGACTAAGAGAGTTGCTAAAATAGCAAGTACATCAGCGCTGTCATTAGATTCCCTAGGTATGGTAGAGATATTGAAAGCATCAAAGCTTTCAATTTGGTCCCAGACTAGATTACGGTAGTAGTGCAATCTTTCATTCTTGGTTTGGTACAAGTTCCTTACTTGACAAACCACCAGTTCAGCATCCCCTTTGGCATGAAGGAGCTTGATGCCTTTGTCTCAAGTAGCCCTCAATCCAAGCAATAGAGATTCATACTTAGTTGTGTTATTGGTGTTGCTAAACTATAACTTATATGAGTAGGGAAAAATATATCTTTGAGGAGATATCAATATAATCCCGGCTCTTGAATCGATAGAAGAGCAGTTGCCATCAAATTTAAGAATCCATATCTCATTTGATACTAATTTTTCTTTAGATTCTTCTTTATTCAGAGGTGGAGATCCTTCCACATTTGCATCACACTCTATCAATTCTTTTGATGTATGGTCTAATTCAAACTCTGGATTACATTCAGGGATTTCATCAAGCACCTCATGAACTTCTTTTGTAGATAGAAAATAGTTACCCATGCCTGAAGACTCAAAAAAAAATTGAGCTTCAGAGGCTAATGTCTGAGTGACAATATATTTTGATTCCTTTTCAAGAAGCAGCCTCTACATGATGCCTTTAACAGGGATCCTTACTTTAGACAAGTCCATGCTCAATTCTCCACCAACATCTTTACAAAAATTTTGCCCTAGTAGGATACCATAGGATGCTGGGACATCAGCCACCAGAACTATCACCTTGATTCTTTTGTCTAGAAAGGCTGCAAATGCAAATTAGGCATCTTTGATTTGTCCCAATAGTGGTACTTGCTTATTCTCCATGGAGAAACATCTACCAAATGTTTGGGTCAATGTGAGATCAAGAGATTCTACTACTTTGGTAGGCATCACATTATCTAAAGCTCCAAAATTAATGATGTAATTACTCAATTTGTGATCATTTATCAACAGGGAAACATAGAAAGGCTCTATTTTCCTAGGGGTAGCAGGAGGAGTAATGATAAGATTGTTTGGGATGGGAATGTTCTTTGGGGAATCATGAGTTACTTTCTTAGCCTCTTGTCCTATAGGGATGACCTTATTTTTCACACACTCAACTAACCTATCCAACTGCTCAAGATTGGATTGTAAATATTCAAACTCAATCATTTGAATTTTGGTTTTCTTAACATGATCAATTATGTCAAATGACTAAATTAGAATAAGAACAGAGGAAGGTAATTCAACCTTCTAATTTATAAAGGGGGAAGGACTAATTTGTGAAATTGAAGTCAAAGGTGAAGGTGAAATTGATGTACTTACCTTTTTGGTGATCACTGGGTCCTTTGGTTGGAAAGGTAGGGTGGTTCCCCGCTTAGCAATTGAAATTATGGGCTAAGAGCGCTCTTCCATTTTTCCCTTATCAGCTTGTTGAGCTGACTATTTCTATGACCTAGTAAACACTACATATGATCCATCAAATGCTTCTCCTTTACCTCTAGGTTCATCCTGGTAGTTTAGGAAACTAATGTTGGAGTCACCAAATGACCCTTCTTGGTCTTTTGTAAGGAGATCAGCATCATTTTCTTGACTCAATTTAGGCTAGAAAGAGAAATCTGATTCTGCTTCAAGATATCCCACTGTTGAATTAGCTAGAGGTGCTTTAATGGCAAGTTTTCCCTATGGGGGAGGAAGATGATTTAACTACCCTTGATTCCTGGTAGCATTGCCCTAGTATGACTGATTTGGAAATGTCCTCCTTGGCATATCTATGTATGAAGAAGAAGAAGACATTCCTTGTGCCATTTGCTTTTTGAGAGCAAGCAACTTATTTTCTAACTTTTGCACTATTGGATCAGTGGTGTCTGTAGATGGATATTCAGAAGATGATGAGGGTCTATTTTTATTAGGATCTCTCCTTATCTTCCCTACCAAGATGAGATCATCTTCTACCTCAGTGACCAAATCTTGAGTTGCAGTAAGGTCTATTTAACCAGCATGTCTCAATAGGAAACTCACTTCAGGTAGCTGAGAATTAATGAAGAAACATTTGAGATTCTTAGCTATAGGTTGAGTAATATAGGGATCATGTTCCTCAGTTTGTCAAACTTGGCTATGAAGTCCCTCATTGGTTCATGAGGCTCCTTCATCTATGTGAGCTGAGCTAGAAGCACGTGCATCTTCTACAGGTTTGAATCTGGCTTCAAACTTGGCTTTGAGGGTGTTCCAGTTAGTTACTGACCGAGCTTGCAAGTGATAGAAATAATCTACAGAAACACCTTGTAATGTTTCTACAAATATCCTGACTGCCACATCTTCAAATTCTATGCCTATTACACCACAGGCTATGCTGAAGGCTGCAATATGTTCATTAGGATGAACTTTCCCATCACCATAGAACTTGGGGAAATTCTTCCTTAAACTATGTGGGAGCTCATGTAGGGGTGGATTAATATTAAGTGGACCAAAATAAATACCCTAGGGCCTTGAATTGCCATTGTATGACTATGGAAAGGTGGAATAACAAATCTTTGAGGGGTAATTATTGGCAAAGCTTTATTAATAGCAGAAGTGGATGCTTCATCTGGTAATGGAGACTTGACTTTAGTAGGAGGAAAGCTCCTGGTTCGTTGGAGGCAAGATGGTGAAGGAAATAGATCAAAATTACTTTACTATATGAACTCAAATACAGGGTCAAAAATACCTTTAGCCCTTTGGCTTTGAGTATAGCATGGATCTATCAGATTGTAAAACAAAAATGGGAAAGAGTTGATCTTGCTTCAGCTTAAAGCTTGAGGCTTCAAACTGTCCATTCTTTCGTAATAGATCTAGTTTGCAAACTAGATTATATAATAGGAATGAATAAATATGGTAAGGATATAATGATAATGGGTAAGACACAGGTGATGTTTCAATCTGAAGCTTGAGGCTTCAAACTGTGCATTCTTTCACAATAGATCTAGTTTACAGACCAGATTATATAATAGGAATGAATTAAGATGGTAAGGATATAATGATAATGGGTAAGACACAGGTGATGTTTCAATCTAAATCTTGAGGCTTCAAATTTCAAAAAATTACTGGTGTCCCCAGCAGAATCGCCAAAAATTGTTGGGTGAATATTTTGTCAATCAGCTAACTGATACACAAAATAGGTATGATCAACCATAGTAAGAAGATTAGTTAGCCAAATGTGTAGGTTTACCACATCAAAAGGGGACTAATCTCTCCTCTCATCAAGGGGAGGTTCCCTGTAGATATGTAGGACCTATATACTATATATATATATATATATATATATATATATATATATATATATATATATATATATATAAATAGAAAATAACACTCAAGGGTAGGATAAACCATCCATCTCTCTTTTTTCAAAAATAATGTTCATAAATCAAAGGAGAAATCTTGATGAAATGACAAAAGACACTCTTCTTTTAAACGTGTTGTTCAGCAGACAAAATGAATCTGTCGGGTGATGATAAGTAACTGTAACAGGGTGTAGTAACATGGTAGGATAAAATGTAGCACAAAGTCTCCACCTCAACTACTAGAGAGTGAAATACGAAGAACAATGAGGGCACAAAGTCATCCCAAGGTTCTTTACATAAAAATAGAAAATAAACACACACTGAAGACAATTATGATAGCATAAAGTCTAAAAGTAACTGGCTCTAGGACACCTTCTTTGTCACTTCCACTAGCTCTACTTATTTAATCAAATGGACAAAAATGTATTAAAGAAATAGACATAAGAACAATTTCTCTAATAACCAAGTTGTTCCAGTACAAAGTCTAAAAAGTCACTTGTTTTCTTATTCAAATGACAAAATATGATCAACAATCTGAGCTCAAAGTCTCAATAATGGATTTCTATTTAGGCAAAGTTTAGTTTCTGATAATAGAGAGAGATCTTCTTTAAAACAATAAGAGAGAGTCCAATATATAGCCCTCCAAGAAAGACTTGGGAGCAGTAACACATCATGTTACATTAAATTCTATCAAAAAAATATACTAAAATCGGGCGTATTTGCCCATTTGCTTTTCTCAATGTAGAGAAATAGGTCACACCATTGAATGTTTGTATCCTTCAATGTCCACCTAGTGGTCTGCTTCTAGAAACATATCTCATGCATGGATATTTCTAGTCTATATTCATTGTTCCTCTTTTATTGGCTATTGAATTAGGTCTTTGGTTTAATTTTATCCTCTATTCTTTGGTCACTTTCTGCTGGTCTTAACAATTGACAAGTGGCATGTTCCACTGCAAAACAAATTAGGACACTTGGCAGCATCCATGGGAATCTGAGAGATGCTTATTGAAATAAACTTTGAAACTTGTAAGAAACTTTGAGACGCATATACAGACACTTGTTGCACTCCACAGAGTTATAACAGGACACATTACAGCTTCTGCTTGTCTATAGAATCTTTAGAAACATTTTTGAATGTCCTACGGAAGAGAACATGTGGTAGTCTCTGCTGTGTTTTGTAGATGACATGTGGTGGCTTCTACTGTAAATTGAGAAGGGACACGTGGCAACTTCTCGGGCTCTTATTTCCTCAATGGGTCTTGAATTTTGGCAGGCTTTTCCTTCAGATAAAAATTCTAAAGGAATTCTTTCAGACAATTTGTTTGAAGGAAATCTTCCTTCAATTTGTCTTAGTTTTTCATCGAGTTTTTTTATTTCGGGCTTTCTTCTCGAGTGAATTCCTTTGTACAAATAATCTGAAGGATTTTTGCCTTAACCATTTTTCCATGAGAACTTTTCCAAAGGAATTCCCTGTGTCCACCTTTGCTTACTGCCCTCTATAAGGGCATTTGGCTTGGTTCAATGTCTTTCGCAAGGGCACTTTTTCTTTTGGATTTGCCTTAGTCAATTTTCTACCGATCTCAATAGGTGACACATGGCAGCATCTGCTTAACTTATAGGGGCTTTGGAGGCCTTTTAAGCGTTTCATGGAAGATGACACATGGTGGCTTCCATTGAGTTTGAGAAACACTATAGAGATCAATGGGACTCATTAATAATCTCTTAGATGATGACACTTGGTGCACTCTGTTTACTTTAGTAGCTCATCGGGGGCCCACCACAGTCTTTACTCAATAATCAAAACCAAAGGAAGAAACTGTGGATGTCAACACTTAGCAGCTTCCACTGAGCTTCATCAGGGACACGTGGCAACTTCTGCTACTGATTAGAAATAAGGTATAATAGGGCTCGAAAGATGACACTTGGCAGTGTCTGATGAATCCTAAGAGAAGCTTTAGGAGAAACTTGAATTTTACATCTGTGGGGACGTCACTAGTTGATTGGCATTTCTTTTCTGTAGAGTCTGTAGTTTTAAGCTCGTGGAGTCTATAAAAATGTATCTGTCAAGTCCCTTAGTGAAAAAGTTTTGAAAAATAGAGAATTTGAATGCTCAAAACAACTTTTTTGAGAAGGGAAAAGATAATTTTAGCCCTGCAAGACCAAAATAGGTCATATTTTGTTCCAAAAAATGAGTGACATTTTTGGGGAATAACACTAGGGATCTTCCTTATTTTGAAACTTAGTAAACATGAGAAGTTTCCATTTATAGGGATATGGTTAGATAGGAATAAATGGGTGGCTAGGCTCCTTACAAATTTGCTCAGATGTGGGCATAGTATTATGTCCAGAGGTGGAGGCTTCCAAATTTGCCATCCTATCCATAAGGATTTTTATGAAGTCTGCTTGGGGGTTATTCTGAGGTACATTGCCTAAGATACCTTGCTGAAGAGTAGATAAGGGTCGTGAAGAAGGGTATCCAACTATGATGGACATAATGGGTTAGGATGCCACCATGTACTGTGAGACTTGTAGTAGAATATTCTACTATGTGGAATATTAGAAATAAGTGGTCTCCAATGACTATGATGGAGCCATATATTGAGTATCCATGGAGAGATATTTTTGGGGAGGTTACATTGGAGGGATTTGTTGTGTATGTTCCAGAGCTTGTGAACTATATGCTAGACTCATTTTGATAGGTGGGAGACTTATAGGGATTGATATTACTAACATTTGGGGAAGAATAGTGGATATAGGCTAAGTGGTATAAACATTTTGAACTTGAGTAATGGGGGTAGGAGAATTGGTAGATACTATAAGTGGTTGGCTTTCTAAAGGTTGCATCATCTGAGTATTAGAGCTAGATGGAAGAGAGCTGATAGAAAAAGATACCATGGCCATGGTAAATCCTTTGGTTTTCTCAATTCCCTTAAAAGGCATCCCATATAAATATCGAGAATCTTGGGTATGGGGGAAAGGAGGAATGTGTATTTCTTGATTACTAAGGTAGTAATTGAGAGAAATAGGGTTATTGTCCAATATTTTTGTAAAGGAAGTATCTCCTTGAGAATAAAAGTGTAAGAAATGGGATTTTTAAAAGACTCAAGGGTAGAGGAGGAGTTAGGTGTATGTTCCATAGGAGAGGATGTGACACTTGCTTTAGATTCTTTCTTTGATTGTTTCCTAGTCAAAACCATAAGACATAAAAGAAACTCAAAAACAAAATAATAATTTCTTTTTGAATTATCTCACTTTTAATTATGGATGAAATCTGCACAAACTAAAGTTGACCCAAAAAAATATTCTCTTTTTAATTTTAAAATGTGAAAAGAAATAAAGAAAAAAGGATAACGAAGGTCCTAAGAAATGGTAATCTAAGGATAGTTTTAGGTGTGTATTTTTGGCACTCAAGGGAAATTTATATTAGTATTGGTACATGGCTTGATACTTGGGGCTTGATCCCCTCATGTCACAATCCCACAGCCAGTGCAGGTGCTTAGCCAAGATATATCGATAGTTTAGAGGTTGTACTTAACCAAAGAACTAAGTTGGTCTTCCCCTTAGTGGTGAAATCCAAGTGAGATCACTGGGAAGAAGGTTGCCACAAGGTGATGAAATTCCTATTGGTTTCCTTATATCAAGTGTTTAGATGAGTTTGTTGTGACTATGATTTGGCTTGTGTGTGAAAGAGTGGTGACTATGATGAATTCACCGCATAGATTATTATATGTGAATTACTTAAGAAGGAAAAAAAATGAGTGTAATTTATTTTAACCTTAAAAAGGAAATAAAATGCAAACTTAATGTTCTTTGGATGAATTCACACAAAGAAAGGGAAAGAGATAAAATTCAATAATTTTAAATTTTAAAACAAAAGATGAGACCTATGTCCCATCGAGTGTGGCATAATGTTTTAGTATTTTTTCAATTTTTTCAATATGATCTAATTAGCTACTAAAAATAAAGTAAATGTAGGGTTTTAAAGATTACATGGAGATGGAGATCAGTTGCACACTATTTATCAAGCTTGTGGGAACTCCTCTTTGGCTAGGGAAGAATGAACTCTAAATCACACTAACTCATAAAAATTTGATTAATAGAAAGATGAATGGGTTGCCTGGTAAGAAACCAGTCCCAAAAAGTGATCTGCTTCCTTAGGTGGATGTCAGCCCATGTTTAACACTCAATTTTATAAATAAACATGAAATTATAAATATATATAAGGATAGGATGCAAATAGATAACAATAAAGATGTCTAATCTATAATAAGATTAATGTGATCAAAGTAATCATCCCAAAATTCAATAGCTATATCAACATCCTCTTGAATTATAGCTAATTAATCAATAATGCTTTCTTGATTAGGTGTGAAAACTACAATACAAAGACCTAATTTGAATTCAATGTTACTTTGATCAGTGAATAAAGTTTGTGAGACAATAGGGAGATAAAATATGCTAACAATATCATGTGTTAATTTAGGTAGAGACATCTACATGTGAAATACATATTTTTAGAAAATAGCATGCAAGATTTAACAAGTTTTTAAGACTATGAATGTTATTAAAATAGACTTCAAGGTTGTTTTAATAGTTTAGCAAGGATCGATGATGGTAGGATCGACATTGATTTAAATGGATTGACATTGATTCTAATTAAAATGCTAAACTTTAAAAACATGTGATAATAATGACTTGTAAAATTGATAAAATGATGAAAATTGAATGGAAATGTTGACACAAAGGTGAAAAATACAACAAGCTTTAAATATGAATGAATTAACATATAATACTAACCTTGAATGGCTTGAAAACATGCAAATAAGGAACACAATGAAATTATGCTTAAAAACCTTTGAAATCCCTTGATATTTGCATGAACAGAGGTTCTACAAGGTGGAAAAGTGTTGACAATGTCCGTACGTAGGTTCCAAGAAAAAAATCTATCAGAGGTTCGAAGCCCAAAAAGCATTATGCATCCTCCTGAGCTAAGGAAGCTCATTGTATATTTATGGATCTACGTTGTTCTAGGTCGATCGATATCTATCATGAAGAATTGATGTTAATTTTCCCAGAATGGGTGGAGGTGATATTTAGGCCACTCAAAAGGGTTTTTTATGAGGGAAAGATAGGTTTAAATGACATCTAAGTTGTTAACTTATTTAAACCACAGGATGGGTTTGCTAGGAGGTTGGGAGGGTTTTTGTTTTTTGTTTTTTTTTTATCTTTAGGGGTAGTAAAATAGGGTTAATTACTATTTGAATATAGTAATTAACTTAATTAACTCATGTGGTAAAGGTAAAAGGGTAATTATTTTAAATAATTATGAATGGGGCCATTATGTTAGAGATGAAGGATAAACACGATGATGCACCACGTTAATACACAAGGGTGTATAAAACTAGCATCTATAGTTTCATAAGATAATGAAATTATGAATAAGTCAGGGTATAGAAAAGATTTCTTTAGGCAAGACTCACTCCAAGGTCAACCTTGAAATGTTCACCTATAGCCATACTAGGGTCAATTATATTGATATATCCATTTACCCTAAAGGTGCAATTCAAGATAAATTTTAGTCCAGAAGGAAAATTGTGAAGTAAACTATGTTTTAAAATCACAAATTGATATATTTATACCTTTATCAAGATCATGATCTCTACTAAAAGTCTACAAACTCATGAAAGTACAGTAGACAGGCCTGTGTATGGAATAGAGATAGTAGGACCCTGAGAACACCCTTAAAGATCAAATGTTCAAAATAAAGAGGTGAGAGTAAGGTCACAAATGAATTAAGAGGTTTGAAAAGTGCCAAGTCATGGTGTAATGGATATAAATCACTTCTAACTCGCAAATCAACACCTACAGTAGTATTGGCAGAGGTAATTATATTAAAATAAATGAAGAAAAATGTTGTCTGATAGGGTGCATAATACTGAGTTTGACCAATGAAGGATAAATCTTATTTCAAAAATGTTCTAATAGCATTTAAAAATCTTTATTGAAACTCTCATTCCATAGTGACAAGGTGAAAAGAAGAAATCTCAGTCATGAACCTATGAAGCATTGAAAACACAGGCATCCCATTAGATAATTTTGAGAAAAATGTGTTTTAAGGCCTCTATAGGCAAGATGCAACTAAGAAAATTGGTATAAGGAGTGGTCATAAGTGGATATAACTCTATATGGTCTTGGTAAATTCACATTAATTATGGAATCATCCACTATTTTATCACAGTCCTATGCTTGTCTGTTGACAATCAATAATGGAGGTAAGAGGATTATTTGATGTGAGGGTTTGTGAATTAGATAAGGGTGATGTTTTTTATTCACACACCCAGTGATATCTACCATATTCATAATTTCATGCAAGTATACCCTTGAGGACTAGCATAGGCAAATAGGCTTTAAACCCTTAAGAGACCTTACCACCATGTTCAACTAATCCATAGACTTTATTTCACATTGATGAGCTTTATAATGAAGTGGAGGGTCATTTAAAACATTGAAGGATGTTTTCGAGTGGATATAATGCAGCATAATTTTCATTTTTCACTCTTAAACCTTCTTTCTTCTTGCATAGTCTAAGACAACCAATCAAGGCACCACTTCACCATATACCTATCTTTACACATATTTTACATGGGAGCTCGAGCTTGCCATGGTTGTTGAGGGGGTCAATGTACTTCATATCTATGTCAAGATATTTTCCATCATGGGTTCATATGCTATGAACTATTTCTAAGAAGCTTTGGAACCCTAAACAAAACCTTGAGAGATACTTGATGGAATAAATATGCCTAAATGTGCATTCTAATGGAGTGTTTGAGCCATGAAATAGTTTTAGGGGTATTCTCAACTCTTCTGAGCCTCTCCACATCCTGGTGGTTGGAATGTGCATGATCCATACTATACATACTAAGATAAAGATGGCTATTTTGAGCCTATAAGAAAGGAAATGAAAGTTAATGTCACATTCAATGAGTTGTAGAATGGATATGGGGTATTAAACTTTATAAATAACCATATAAAAACCATCTATAGGGGTCTTTGTGACCATTTCCACAATAATATAGGTCTGAAGCTCCAAACAAGAAGTTATGTGCATGAAAATAGAAGATCAATGGATTGATCAAGCCAATACCATAACTCCAAAGAACCTTATATAGGTTATTCATGTTATAAACAATGGATTTGAACCTTTCAACTCATCATGAGGTAAAGATCCTAAAGAACTACGCATACACCTATGTTTGTCTATTGGCATCATTAAACAATGACATCAAGAATGCCTCAAACTTATCATATGAAAGTGACTTCATGAAGACATCTACACATTGATCCTGAGTGAGGTAATATTGGATTTGTATGTTGTGTTGCAAAACATGTTCATAAATGAAATGAATCTAAACCTCTATGTGCTTGGTTCTTACATGAAACACTAGATTATGAACAACATGTAGAACACTCTATTTGTCACAATTCAGAACTATAGACTGTCTGTGTAATTTCAAGTCCTAAAAGAATATGATGTATCCATATTGCTTCATAGATATCTCCTACTGTAGCATTATATTCTACATATGTGGAAGATATAAAAACACAATTATGCTTCTTACTTCGCCATGAAATTGGATTAGATCCTAAAAAGAACACAAATCCATAAGTGGATTTCCTATCCTCAATAAAATTTGCATGATCTATAACTATGTATCCTATCAAGAACTTATCATTATTTCTGTACTCTAGGCCATACTCAACTGTACCTCTGATGTATCTCAATACCCACTTTGTTGTTTTCTAATGTGTCACCTTATGTTCCTTCATGAACTAAGAAATATATATGATAACATATCTAATATTTGTCTTAGTATATGTCAAGTAAATGAAACTCCCAATCAACTACCGATAGAGAGTTGTATTCATTTCTGGTTATGGATCTATACGAGATAACTTAAGTCTTGTCTCCATAGGTGTTGTAATATGCTTGTAATCCATTATCATAAATTTATTGATCAATGTCTTGGTATAATTCATATATGAAAATAAAATGTAATGTTCCTTATGTCATACCTCCAAATAAAGATAATATTGTAGTATCCTAAGATCTATCATGTTGAATTATTTATTGAGATCATTCTTAGGTGCATCGATCATCTTCATTGTGCTACCAGTGATGACTAGATCATTGACATAAACAATCATTATAATAACCTCTCCCCCATGTTTTTTGAGGTATAGGTAAGGATCATATGGACTCTTATTGAATCTATGTTGTATGATATGTTCATCAATTTTGATGTACCAGGCTCAAGGAGCCTATTTTAGCATATAGACAGACTTGATAAGCCTACACAATTTATGTTCCTAATTAGGTGCTACAAATACTTCAATTTGAGTCATTTAGACTTTCTCTTTCAAATCTCCATTGATAAAGGCACATTTTACATCCATTTTATTGACTTTCCATCCAAAAATTTTATCCATAGACCAAACCATTATGATAGTCTTTATATTAGCTATGGGAGTAAAATTCTTGTCATAGTCAATGCCTTCTTTCTGAGCATGCCCTTTTGCAACAAGCCTTGCCTTGTACTTATCAATACTACCATCTACTTTTTACTTGGTATTAAAGATCCATTTTCATCTTATAGGCTTCTTCCCTATTGGAAGATTAACAAGCTTCCAAGTGTTATTCTTCATTAGTGACTGATATTTTGCATCTATGGCATCTTTCCAAGGTCTAAATTGTAGGGATTCTATTATTATAGACAACTCAAATCTTTCTTTCACAATACTCATAAGGGCCATATTAACCCAAATTGGATTTATTTGGTACTCCATTCAAGTTATCATCTTATATAGTACTTTTAAAACACTTGGGCATATGTTGAATTGTAGGTGGTGGTGTTAGAGGTCATATTTGACTATCTTCCTTTTTACTTTCACCATCATTATAGATACTGTAAATCCACACACCATAATGCCAAATGTCAAAATACCCCTAAACCCCCTTAGAACCAATTTAACCCCTTCACCCCTAACCAATCCTAACCATGGTTAGTTTGACCAACTGACTAAACCCACCCTTTAACCCACTTTCTACCCTGGCCATCAATCATTGATACTCAGGATGACCGTTGATGGACAACCTAACCATCAACGGTTAAGGTTACACCGCCTAACCAAATAAGCACTAACATGTAAACATATACCTTATTTTTATAAAATTATCTTTTCAAAATCCTCGTGTGATCCATTTCATATGTGAGTTATAATTAGAAGTCCCAATTAACATCTTTTTTCACCTTTCCTTCCTTGCCTATAAGAATAAAGGAGCAAAAGGTGATAATGGATCCACAATGATCAATAGATTTTGCATCTAGAGATTTATTTTATAGGTGTTCTTCTAGAAATATAATGATCTATCCATCACAATAGAGATCCAACTTGCCATTTCCCCTCAGTCAATAACCAAGTACCATTACTCTATCAAAATCATGCCAGACTCTATAAACAAGCCAACCACCTCAACCATTCACTAGATTAATATTCTACAAGCTAAGTATTTGTTTTCTAGTATTCAATTAATTTATTTGTGTTTTTCAATCAACCCATCATAAACCCATCTCCTATAATTACTTTTCATAATCTTATCAATTGGCTATTTATTAGCCCAAACCTATACTAGTAACCACCGATGGTCACCTTAACCACTGAAAATCATCCCAACCATCGACGATCACTATGGAAAAAAACAACAAGTTATTTTCATCCATATACCCCCAACCAAATATAATTTTTTATGTCCCTACCTATTCACAAACCCCTATCCTATTTTCTAAAGCACACTTGACCCGTTTAGCATTATTATTGACTTGCTTATTGCTATATTAGTCATTTCTAGTCTATTTATTTATCAAGCATTTATTGTATTTAATTTCAATACCTTTTGATTATTGATGCAAGTACTTTAGCATTTTATTTATAAACTTAATTGTTTAAAACTATGTGGATTGACAACCCTCGAGGAAGCTTTTGCTTTCAGGATCTAACTAGCGCTAGGCAATCCACACAACTATCTATCTAACCAACCATTTGCTTTAGTGTTGTCTTACTTGTAGGTCATCCTCCCAAGCCAAAAAGGATATCTTCACAATCATATAATTCAATGCATACATAATCAAATAGGTTTTTAACCACACCCACATTTAGTTTCTTCTTCTTCCTTTCTCAAAATGTAAGTTGAAATTCATTGAAACATTCTGGCATACCCGATGGAACCTTGAGTCTTTACTTGAGTTTTTATTGTTTTATTCTATATGATATTCTCCCTATTATGTGCTCATAAATGACATCAAAATTTTATTTTGGGCTTAAAATTAATTGCATACATTGATTGATTGCAAGTTTAGATCATATAGTTTACATTAAAGCAAAATAATTTGATCACATCATCACTTTTGTTACACACACTAAACCAAACCACCTTCATCAATTAAACATCAAAAAAACTTGAGATAAGGCCCAACTAGGATTTCATCACCTAGTGGTCACCGTACTCTTTCCTAGTGATCCTACTTGGAGGACATTACCAAGGGGAAAACCAACTTAGCTCTATGGTTGAGTATAAAATTTATGGATTGATATATATTAGCTAAGAACCTGACAACCTTATCACTACGATGTGTGAAGTGAGGGGGTAGGCCCCAATACTAAGCCATATATTAATTTCCAATATAGATCCTTTTTGAGAGCCTAAAACCAACCATAGACTTCTTTTCTAGTACCCACTCTACAAACCAATTTAAGTCACAAAATTTATTGAAAGCTTAAATCATAAGCCAAAAGAGATACATAAAATAACCTTTAGGACTTAACGTACTTTTTAGAGTGTGATTACTTTTCTTGATCATTTCTTGTCTTCTCTCTATTTGAGAGGTGAGATTGTTTGTGCATTCTCTCTCCCTTACCTTGGATGGTTCTAACTCACTATCAATAAAAGAATATAGTAGAACATAACCCATCACCAAACCCATCGACCTTTTATACCCCCTCATCCATGGACTACATCTTTAAACTAGTAGACTCTCCTCACCCTTTGAGAAGTCTTTTTTTCCCTCAAGTATTTCCCCAAGGAGATGCAAACTTTGCTACCTTTTTAGATAACAATCATTTGGCCCTCCAGCATTATCTTACCACCATGCCTCACCATACCCCTACCTTAGTTCCACCTATGGACCCACCTTATAGCATGTCTTCCCACCTTATGGGAAACACTTCCATTTCAATAGTCACCACTCAACCATTGACTACCCAAGCTTCCTCATCTACCAATAATCCCTTTGATACTACTATGGAAAACCAACCTTCCTAACCTAAAAACACCCTTATACCTTCCACCCCCACTAACAATTCTTCTACCCTAAAAACAACCCAAAAATTAGTCTCCTATACTCCCCTCACCATGGGGATGCCTACCACTAGCATTACCAACCTTCCATCAATTACCCCCAATCCACTAACCACCACCCCATTTCAAAATCTTATGGTGCCTTTACCTTCTACCTTACCACCCATCAGCACAAAGGTCACTACCCTTCCTTTGATCACCAACCTAGCCACTACTCCTACCCAATAAATTCTCATTGCACCAAACCAAGGTTACCTCCCTAACCCACAAGGGCATATACCTCTACCTACTACCTAAACACTTTCATACACCTACCCCCATATAGCATCCACCCAACCATCAATGTCTACATACCAATATGTGGCTACTCCTTAACCTCCAACAAATTATTAATGTGTCACCCAACCACCACAATAGTATGCACCTTACAACCCTTTAGGTGCACAACCCCAAGCAGATCTATTGAAAATGCTCATGGATAAAATGACCACCTTAGATTCATCCATTTTTGGAGCTCACAACATCTAATCATATGATCAAAATTCTAATGAACCCATCCACCTATCTATCCCTATCAGACCATATCCTCCTCAGTGGGAGCTACCCAAGTTCTCTAAGTTTGAGATTAAGGAGGATCCCCAACAGCACCTTAGGGCATTTAGGCATGCATGTTATTTGATTACCTACAATGATGCCCTCTTTTTTCATACCTTCCCTATGTCCTTGTTTGGTTCAACCTTAAACCAATATAGTGCCATGACCAAACACTCTTTGTTATCCTTCACCCAGTTGGCCCAAACCTTCTTGCATCACTTTTTGATAAATATCTCCAAGAAGGTTTCCATCACTGACCTTTATTCTATTCACCAATTTGATAATGAATTTATTTTTGATTTTTTAGCTCATTAGAGGATCATAATCAATCAACCTTCCTTCTCCTTACCCCAACCCAAACTGATATAACTTTTTACTCAAGCATGTGCTAGGCACATCTCTTCTACACTATGTGTCCAAATCTTCAAAACTTTTGACGAGGCTTTTACCATGATATGTAAGCTATAAAATAGAGCCATTGATGAAGGAAATCTAAAGTTAAAAAATAATAACTCTACCTATAATACCAATGGGGCCTCTTCCTCCAAAATGAGTAATCAAACCAATACCAATGCCAAGATCAAAAGAATTAAAAATATGGTTATCCTTAATACCTTTCCTCCACCATCTATCAATCAACCAAATTCCTCTAGTTCCTCAAATCAAAACATGAGGAACCAAAACTAGAACAATTAAAAGCAATTTACTCCACTTGGAGAATCTTATGCTTCAATCCTAGAGAAGTTATTGAAGGCAAACATCATACAACTTCTTCCTATAAAACCCCCTCAACAATTTGATTCTTCGCATCCTATTCCTAATTGGTACAACAAAAATGATCTTTGTGCTTTCCATCGAGTAGTAGGGCATGATGATAATAGGTGTAATACCTTCAAAAGCATTGTCCAGTCCCTCATTGATAAAGGAGAGATCATGTTGGATAACCCTAATGCACCTCAAAACCAAGCCCTTGATATTTTTAGGCAACCTTTCGCCAATCATGCACCTACCAAAAATGAGTGCAATAACATTGAGTGTTCTCATGATGCCCATACTATTAACATGGTTCTTGGTGTTTTCATTGTTGAAGAACCTACCACCCAATCTACCTATTCTTCACCCTCTCCACTAATTGAGGTAGTGGAGTTACCTTCTCCTCTCTTGGAGACCCAAACCAAGGAATCACCCCTTTCTCCTCCTCCACTTATTGAGGTAGTGGATCTGCCAACCCCTCCTTCCACTAACATACTGGAACAAGCACCCATTTTACCTTCTCCCTCAACTATCAAGAAATTTACTACCCCTTTGGAGACCATTCCCAAAGAGGAAGCCCCCATGTCTACACCTCCCATAAAAGAGTCACCCATTCAAACCCTAAATCCTTTGATTGAGTAAAAGGATGAAGTTACCATCCCTCTGTCTCAACCTATGCCCTTATCTTTCAAGTCCACTATCCAGGGAACAAAACCAATCTACAAACCATTTTCTAGGTTAGTTCAAAAATTATAATTTATCTCCAACCCTGACATGGATCGAGCCACCTTTTATTATAAATTGGGTCTCCCTTACATCACCAAGAAGGAACCTCCAACCCCACCTTTGGTAGACCAACCCACCACTCCTATTATCCAAATCCCTATCTTAACAACCAAACTAATAAAAACATCTACCAAACAAATAATTCCTCAACCATCCAAGGCACATAAACCCAAAACAACAAATTACCTTCTCTAAACAAACCAACCAACTCAACTAGAAACCTTGGCACCTTCCCTACAAATAGCTTTAGTCACCCATTTATGAAAGTGGAGCTTACCTCACCAAACCCAACAACCAATCATAAAACCAAATAAACCAAGGAAGTAAATGCACAAAAATGTCAGAGGGTCAAAATCCTACCTCCCTCAACCTTGTTCTCTATCTTGGGGCCTCATCCCTCCATTTTTATTAGGAATCTTATTTTCTTAACCAAAACCCAACCGTCATTGTTGGTTACACCAACACACTTACTTTTGGACACACCTATCTTCATTGAGTGATCAATAACCAAAATACCTACTCTAAAACCTATTACCTCCAAATTATTAAATCATGCCTTACCAAAACAAAAACCATCAACCAAGAACACTACCTCACCCAAACCTCCCACAACCAAGCTCATTTCCAAAAAGACTTCCATCTCACCAACTAAGAATAAATCCTCTAAAACATCTCCACCTTTAGTTGAATCTACTTGATTATTTTTCAAAGGTTATTGAAATCTTCTTGCTTCACCTTACCCCCGATCAAACCATTTGACCCTCTCAATCCAAAACTAACCTGGTATAATGACCACCTAGTGTGTTCCTATCATAGGACACCAAGGTATGACACAAAAAACTGCAAAGCTCTCCAAACCATTATCCACTAGCTTTGTGACAAGGATGATATATTAATATATGAACCTCCCATAATATTTTTATCAATCCAATAACAAAAAACTACTACCCAACACCTACCTATTCCCCCACTCTCACCTTAGAGTGATGGGGAACTAAACCTACCCATAATATCCATGTGGTCACATGATCATATGCTCAGTAGAAGGATAAGGGGAAGGCTAAAGTGTCCATCCCATGGACATACCCATATTTCACCTCCCAACCAATCAAAATGAAGTGCCTTCACCTTCATCCAAACCCAAGGTATCTATCTTGGGTACCTCCCAATCCAACCCCTCTGAAATGATCAAGAGAGTGGTGCTCAACCAGCTTCATCAAACCCCAATGAATATGAGCCTATAAGAGTTGATTTCTACTTCACATCATCATTAAAAAGTAATGATAGAAGCATTAAAATTGGTATAGGTCTAACCTAAAGGCCCTCAAACATTGTCCAACTTAAAATATCAGATAATGTCATGTCTGAAACTTTGACCATCCTCCAATCCTTCAATGACATCATGGCCACTACTTTGGGAACTATTGTCCTCCATATATATTTAGGAACTCACATGCTCTCAAAGATATTCTATGTAGTGGAAGGTGAATTCTAATATAATGTATTGCTAATATGACCCTGGATTTATTCCATGGATTGTGTACCTTCTACCCTTCATTGTTACATCAAATTTGAGCATGAATTCCAAGTTATCACTATTTTCGTAGACCCAAGTCCCTTTTTGTCATGAAACATGACTTATCAACCCAATGACATCCTCCTACCTCCATATAGCACACCCTCCTCAGCCAAAGACAAGACCTCAACCATGAAAGAGGAAGTTATACCTTTTTCTACTAATGAAGCATCAAATAGATCATCCATCCCCTCTAATCATATCTCCACCTTAGACCACTTGGAATCCACATTCCAACTTATTTCACTAGGGGAATATCACCTCCTTACCCTTGATGTTTTCCTTACTCCCCAAGAGTATGGTAAATTTGACCACCAACCCAAATATGACCCCAATGTCAGAGCTATTATCCCCTTTAGACCTTCACACTATCAAACCCATTTCATCTATGGGGGACTTAACAAACCACATGATGCTTCGACCACCTCTTCACCTTAATCGTTCACCTCTAACTTCTCTTATCTATAAAAATTGAGTTTCATCAAGACATAACTCCATAGGTGTGCTTAGAAAGGATTTGGCCTTGGATGATATGATCATGGCCCACATGAGTTGATTTCTATTGAGATAAAAAAGCCTCATGAGAAACATAGCCTCAGTTTCATTATACCCACCAAGAAGCAAACCAAACCACCTACCACCACCATTATTGAGGAATACACCCTTTCCTCACCAACCTCTCCACATACATGTGAGGATGATGGCATCATCCCACCTAAATTTTTTTCATCAACATGATCAGCCTTGAACCCCTAACTTATCAAAAGGAGGGGAAACTGTAACCATCCCTTTAAACCATCCTAAGATGATAAGAGAAAATTATCCTATAATTAACACCACTTAGTGTCAAGATGATGATTCCATTCTCACCTACCTTGGTGATATATATTATTCCATCCACAAATCCTTTCTTCCTAAGACTTTGACCATGTTAAATGAATCCACCATGGATATCAACTTGGGCACTCTAGACAACCCTTGCATTATCAAAATTGGGCAATTGTTGAATGTTGAGGAACTTCAAGACTTCCCCTCCTTTATCTAAGACCATAGCATAACATTTTCTTGGTCTTATATGGATATTCTAGTAATTGACCCATCCACAACATAGTCACCAACTGTGATGCCAAGCCCATCAAGTAGAAACTTTAGTGCATGCATCCTTGCATAGCCCTTCTTGTCAAAGAACTTCAATATTTCCTATCTATCAACTTCATTCAACCCATTGACTATCCCCAATGGGTTTTGGATGTCATACATGTAACCAAAGGCATAGGGGGACTATGCATTTGTGTGGAATTTCATGAGCTCAATTTTGCTTTCCCCAAAAGATGACTTCCCTCTACCAAGCATTGACTAGCTAGTTGATCTTACAGCCAGCCATGAGATATTATCTCTTATGGATGGATTTTTAGGTTATAATCAAATCCTAATTACCTCTAAATATCAAAAAAAAAACACACACCTTTATAACCCCATGGGGGACCTTATACTATAGATTCATGCCTTTCAAACTAAAGAATACTAGTGCAACCTACCAACATGCCATGACTTACATCTTCCATGACCTTATCCATAAAATTATTGAGGACTATGTAGATGACCGTCTTAGGAAATCCAATTATCATAAAGATAATTTAGATATTTTCAATATTATATTTGAGCACCTCATCCATTACCATGTCTACCTTAACCCCAAGAAATGCATTTTTAGAGTCTTGTCAGGAAAGCTCCTAGGATCTATAATTTCCCTTCGGGGGATCGAAGTCGATCCTACCAAAATCAAAGCCATCCTCAACATGTTTCCTCCAATTGACCTCAATAAACTCCATATTTGGTAAGGGAAGATCTAATATATTCACCACTTTATTTCTCAGCTTTCAGACTAGTGCCAACCCTTCCACCACCTTTTGAAAAAGGATGTCCCTTTTAAGTGGAATGGAGATTGTCAAAAGGCCTTTGATTCACTCAAAAAGTACCTTTTGTCTCCACTTATCCTCACCCCTCCCAAGGATGACCAACCTTTATACCTATATATCTCCACCACTAACCACTCTTTAGGGGCAATATTTGCTCATCAGGATGAACAACATAAAGAGCAAGCCATCTATTACATCAGTTGCATGCTTGTAGAGTATGAGACTTGGTATACCCACATTGAGAACCTTTGCTTAGCTTTAGTCTTCATGACCACCAAGCTTTTACACTACCTTATTAACCATAAACCTATGTCATAACCAATATCAACCCACTCAAGTATATGCACTCTAATCCATACCAAAACCAATGTATGGCCAAGTGGCTCATGCACTTAGAAAATTTTGATCTTGAGTTCCTTCAAAAAAATTCAATTAAGGGGCAAGTAATTACTAACTAATTGGTTGATGCATCATTAGCAGATAACCAGCCTCCTCCTCTTAAGTTCCCTGATGAGTCCATTGTAACCCTCTCTCAAGCAAAACCTATCAAGTCACCATGTTCTTTGATGGATCAAAGTTTCAAAAAGGTGGGGGAGATGGTATCATCCTTATTCCCTTTGATGATTAATCTCTTCCTTTGTCTTTCAAGCTTGATTTTGAATTTACTAATAATATGGCTAAGTATGAAGCCCTAGTCATAGGCCTCCAAACTACCTTAGCCTTAGGATTCAAAATAATCAATATATTTGATGACTCATAACTTGTGGTCAATCAAATCAATAGATCTTACTAGTGGAAGAATGATGTTTTACATTAGTACAAACAACTAGTTGATGAACTCTACACATCATTTGAACACTATCGTATCCATTCAACCCTATGATCTACCAATAAGTTTGTTGACACCATGGCTTCCCTTGCCTCTTTGATCATATATGTACCCTTTAACTCTAAGCTATAGACTTACCTAGCCTTCATATTTCAAATTAGATTCTCCCACCATCTTCAATGTGGAGGAGACCCAACCCGACCTTTGATATTATCAGACCTTTGACTATCTCAATCTTGCAATCATTCCCTCAATTATATCCAATAATGATCAAAGAGAGTTTATCTAGAGTACCTCACATTACACCATTATGGGATGAATTATTTATAAACATGGCTTTGATGGCCTCCTCTTTTGTTGCCTATGTAGTCTCAAAACCTCTCACACTATCAAAGAAATACATGATGGAATCTATGGGGGACACTTTAGTAGTCTCACTATAGTTAATTTATCCTTCACCTTAGATATTAATGGCCTACCCTTAATTAATACTATTATAATTATGTTAAATAGTGTGTTAAGTATCAATAGCATGCCAATTTACATCACACACCTAGCCATATTCTTCGTGTGTCTACTAATGTCTAGTCCTCATAATGGGGTCTAGACCTTTTTGGTGAAATTAACCTCTAGTATTTATAGTGACACCATTCTATCATCACTATGACTAAATATTTTACCAAATGGGTAAAAGTGATTCATTTAGTCTCGACCAAAGCAAAAAATATTATCGACTTTATCAACTATCACATCATCTATCATTTCAGTGTTCCTCACAAAATTATCATTGAAAATGGCAAATATTTAAAAAACAATTAAGTCTAAGGTCTTAATGATGCATTCAAGATTAAGTTAAGTTTCCCCTCGCCCTATCATCTTCAAGAAAATGGATAGGCAAAGGCCTCTAACAAAACTCTTAACAACATGTTCACTAAAATGGTTAATGCATCTGGTCAGGATTGGCATATGGACATCCCCTTCACTTTATGGGCATATCATACTAGTATTTTCACCCCTATAGGTTCTACCTCATTCTCTCTTATGTTTTGAGTAGAGGCCATCTTACCTCTTGAGATCAAAATTCCTTCTCTTTGCATATATTTATAAGATCTCATTTCTGAAGATGATTATCATCAGCACCATTTAGCCCAGCTTGAGCTACTTGATGAGCATCACCTAGCAACCCTTACCCATCTTCATGTCTACCAAGGGCACGTCAAATGTGCCTATAAAAAACACCTTAGAGTGTGAGAATTCAACATTAGAGACCTCATCCTAAAATAAAATCCCATGTCACCAATATGGAAAAAAATAAGCAAGGCAAGTTTACTTTCAATTGGCTTGGACCTTATATCATAACCCACAAGTATGGATCAAGAGCTTATCAATTGTCTTCTCTTGAAGGAAACTCAGAACCTGAGCCCCTCAATGCTTCACATCTGCATCCATAATTTTACTAAGAAGGATCAAGTTCACCTTTTATTTTAACTTAAGCTCATCCCTTGTGTTTACATCGCATTCATCTCCCTATTTTAGGGGCAACTGATTAAAGTTGAATCATATGATTATCTATCACAATCATAGCCTTATCTTGAATAATGGGTACCATGACTCTACCCATGGCATGATTCTCATGGTACTTTTTGCCCCTTTTCACAAGGATGACTCCCCATGATCATTTTCACCTATACCTCTTTACACCTAATCAACCTTATTGGACCTTATATCATAACCCACAAGTATGGATCAAGAGCTTATCAGTTGTCTTCTCTTGAGGGAAACCCAGAACCTGAGCCCCTCAATGCTTCACATCTGCATCCATACTTTTACTAATAAGGTATCAAGTTCACCTTTTATTTTAACTTAAGCTCATCCCTTACTTTTACATCACATTTATCTCCCTATTTTAGGGGCAACTGATTAAAGTTAAATCATGTGATTATCTATCACAATCATAGCCTCATCTTGAACAATGGGTACCATGACTCTACCCATGGCATGATTCTCATGGTACTTTTTTCCCCTTTTCACAAGGATGAATCCCCATGATCATTGTCACCTATACCTATTTACACCTAATCAACCTTCTTGGACCTTATATCATAACCCACAAGTATGGATCAAGAGCTTATCAGTTGTCTTTTCTTGAGGGAAACCTAGAACCTAGGCCCCTAATGCTTCACATTTGCATCCATACTTTTACTAAGAAGGATCAAGTTCACCTTTTATTTTAAATTAATCTCGTCCATTGATTTTACATCATATTCATCTCCCTATTTTAGGGGCAACTGATTAAATTTGAATCATGTGATTATCTATAACAAGCATAGCCTCATCTTGAATAATGGGTACAATGACTCTACCCATGGCATGATTCTCATGGTACTTTTTGCCCCTTTTCACAAGGATTAATCCCCATGATCATTGTCACCTATACCTCTTTACACCTAATCAACCTTCTTGTGCCTTTAGTTTTACCATCATAAACCATCATAAAGATGAATCTCTAAGCCTATATAAGCATGTCTATGTCAAGCAAAAAATCAAATGAGAAAAAAGCAAAATCCAAACCAATAGAAATCATGGGTCATTCTTAAGCATTTTTAAACTATTCCCTTAAAGGAAAACTATTGCAAATATACTTAAAATTACTCAAAGTAAGGTGGACTACTCTCTTGAAGGATAGCTATTAAGAACATTAAGCAAATCATATAAACATAGACCACTCCCTTGAAATATGGCTGAGTAAAGCATTTGTTAGAACAAGAAAATTATTGGAAGATTATCGAATTGATCAACTTCCCCAACCCCCAAACAACAACAAAAGGCAAAAGACCCATTATCAAGAAACAAGAAAAAGCAAAAGACCCATTATCAAGCAATAGAAAAATTAAAATAACTTTGAAATTTGCAATTGACTCTCATAGGCAAAATAATTTTGAAAGTCACAATTGGCTTTCATAAGTAGACTTCTTGCATCGATCAGTCTACACTTTGCACGATATAGACTTATTTATACTAACTCTTTGGAGACCTATAAAAGAGGCATGCTAGTCTCATAATAAGGTTCCATTTTCATCCATCTCCCTTTTATACCCTATAAGCAAGGGATTTTGAGCTTACTTAACATTATGTGATCAAGACACCTTTTTAACCAACTAACAAACACTAATATGAAGAATTCAAAGGGATTATGTTCCTTACGCCAATCCAACTTTGGGTTTTTATTTTAGTACTTATCAAAGAAGAAGCATCATGCCCTCATCTTATCCTTTTGTAACTAGTTGATATTTTCACTAAATATGTTTGTCCCTTGATTATATCCTTTGTTCTCATATCTAGTGTTGTTAATTAACTTGCTTCATGTGCTTTACCCTAAGCAGAATAAAAACCATAATCATCACATCATATCAATCTATGTCATAATCAAATGCATAACCATAATCATAACCATCACAAGCATAATAACATCATCGAATCCATGAAACCAACCATTTTCCACCACATGACTAAATTTAAACAATGAAGCATATACTCATTAAAATTTAGCATGTCATGAACATACATGTCAAAAATCATAACCATGAATAAAATAAGATGCATCTCATCACATGCCTAGCTAGGTGAGTCTACATTAGTAGCCAATATGCGTAACATAAGCATAATCAAAATAGCATCATCAATATAAACATCACATCATTCCATAACATTAAAGCAAATACCATGAGCAATGAGCAATAAATAAATATCATATATATAACTCATAAGTCAAATAACATCATAATGTATACAATTAATATACATGTCTCTCTCTCTCAAAATGTACATCTCATCGATTAGCTTGTAGGCCAAAATCAAAATGATATATATATATAGTGTGTCATAAACTATGTCATGTCTATGCCTTAGGGGCACCATTCTCTCTTGGTGCACTAATGTCTCTTAGCATATTATTGTCTCCTAGAGTACCACTAGGACCTAGTGCCTATCCCCCTATAGTACATGTATGTCCACCTATAGATTCAGCCCACTAACCTAGAGTCACCACACTGGTACCACCTACTAGACTCACTCTGTACTCACCCCATTAGGGCTCATCAAGACATCACCTCAAGACTATAGCCTCATAATACCATAACTCCTCCACTAAGGCTAGGTATCATTCCATGGGGGTGGTACTTGATGGTCCTATAGGTGTCATTGTTCCTCCTCTCCTCTACCTTAAAAAGTCTCTCTTCTATGTAACCAAGTCTATTAAAGCTCTAGCCTAATCCCTATCACCTATAAGAGTAGCAACCTGACCCTATAAGGCAACAACCTGACCCTTTAATGTTATGACCTATGTCTGTGTAGTGCTTAGTGCCACTCCTTATCCATTTGGGGCATCCCCTTGTACCTATGCCCTCTAGCCTCCTCTCTTAGTCAGGTCTACACCCATCAGCCTCCTACCACCATCACCATCACCAATGTTCACTACCACATATAAACCCTAGTACCATGCCATTTAGCCATCTACAAAGCCTACATCATCTATTTATGGCCTAGTTGGTAACTCTTTAAAGTCAAGCATTGTCCTCATTGGATTCATCTATAGTAGTAGGATCTCCACATCCTCATGTTTGTATCTAGGGAATGCACTTAGAATACCCTAAACTAGGCCAAACTACCTATGTACCCTATCAAATAGGATTAGTTCTACCTCTCCTTCCTTCCAATCAAAGATCCACTTGTAACTCTATAAGGAGAACATATATCTCTTATACCTAGCCCACTCTAGAAATTGAACATATGGTCTCTAGATGATATCACCAATCATAAAGGTACCTAGTTCACCCCTAAACCAATCAACATTGTGATCTCCTCCTCTCACACTTGATGTGATGAAATAAACTCTCCACCACATGAATCCAATTTAGAACTCTATCTGGGTATAACCCACCCATAGCAACCCCATTGGCCTCAGTACTTGGATGTGCTCATAAGCCTAAAAGTGTAGAACTAAACCGATGTTTATACCATATATCATATGGGCCCTAAAACCCCATAGCTCCTTATATATTTTCACAAGTAATACCGATACCCACCAAACACTATCTTCCCTAGAAATATCTCAACTAAGACCCCAAAAAACAATAATGGGAATATCCCACTATTCAAGTCAGGAAGGGAAAATCATGACATTGCCATCATCATCATCATCATCATCAGTTTCCACTCACCCCTCACCTTCTAATAGAGTGTAGAGTAATTAAAACCCCTAGTGTGCCACCTAACATGATCTTGGTTGTCTCCATATATCAGCTCCAATAGCTCATCTCACTCCTCCCACTCAATGTGTAAATTTAGATCACCCCATAGAGGTAATTGTGTAATCTAGTACACATCCTATAGTAGGATTTTGATCTCACTAGTGGCCAGTAGGAAGTATTCATGTTCAGATATCATCTCTCGATGAGGGCCATGATCATGGATGCATCATGAGGCACATGCTGGTAGTACCTCATCATTTTGAGGCTAACCTCCTCCATATATGCCCAATCAATTGGGGTCATTCCCTTCTAAATCTTTATGAATATGTATGGCACCTGATCATGCATTTGAATCTACTCTCATTCCTATAAATAATCCATAGAAAACAACTTAGTTCACTATTACACTCTACCTATGAATTATACCTTCTCACCTTACCTTATTTAATAATAACTATTTCACCTCTATGAATGATGTCACTTTCTGTAATTACCCCTTACCTAGTCTATCAGACCTTACTGACATGATTACTGATCAAGCCCTTTGCATGCCATTTTACCACATTCCATTCAACTTAACAATTTTATTAAGTCACTAACATTACTAATTCAACTCATCATACCTTAATCACTTTCTTTTAACCTATACCATTACCCCATTTTAAACTTCCCTGACCTTTCATGTTTGACCATTTCTTCAAAACTAGACACTTTCCCTCTCCTATATTTACCCTAAACTCATATTCCATGTTACATATACCCTAAACAAAACCACTACCCATTCACATTAGTAACCTAAATATACCATTCAAAATAGCACAATCATGAGTCCTTTTCTAACTATAACTTTACAATCTTTTTCCACCTGGCTTGACCACCAATGGTCATGATGACTATCGATGGTCAGACATCCATCTCTTTCAAAATTTCAACCATCGATGGTTGGCCCTGACCATCGACAGTCACTATGGGTATTCTACAAGCAAAACACCCATAGATATAACACTACCCAATAACCACCTAAACAACCATAATATTTTATAAATTATAACCTAATACTTACCCCTACCTTATTTCACCTACCCTACCTTGTCAATCTCAACATTTACCTACAAAATTGACCAAAAATTAAAAACCCTATCTATGATAAATAAATAAATAAAAATATATAAAACCCAACCCAGAAAAGCAACCACCCAACCAATCAATGACCAACTCCAATACTATAACTAAATCAAACTACAACTACCAATTTTAGGATGCCACATACCTCATTCCTTGATCATCATCAAGGAATAATCTATGGACCCACCCATCTTTGTCTATGCTTGCACTCACCCTACATCCTGACTTAGTCCTCTTAATTAATCCAACTCTATAAGTACACCTTAGTAATCACCATCAACACAAATTCACCCAAGGTGACTAATGTCAGATCTCAGTAGTCAAAAGTTACAATGAGTGAAAATGACATTCACTTTTACTTTTAACCTTTGTAGCTTTAGGGTTTTCACCCTAACCATTGACAGCTAGGGAGACCATCGATGGTCTCTCTTTGGACCCCTAACCATCAATGGTTAGGGTCTTAACCTTTTACCCATTACCTCTTCAATAACACTATTTCAATGCACATTAACCAAAAACCCACCCATAGAGACTACCTTCTCCACCCAACCTGACCACCTTGTCATCTTACCATTGGTCCATTTCAGCCCAACTAGCACATATTTTGTGACAACTTTTGCCTAGTCCTTTGACCATAGTGATAACATTGCCATGTTGATAACTTTTTTAACTAGTTCCACCTCATGCATACCTAACCCACTTATATCTTCTCAAGATCACTTCCTACCTAGGATACCCATGACACTTGACCCATTTATGTTTTCACTAAGAGCACTTCCTACCTTAAATACACATCAAAACATAGACATAGCCTAGGAAACTTGCATTTATGAGTGTCCCTAACTACCATGCCTACATGAAGTCTATTTTCACTTATCCTTCTAACACTGACCTTTATTTTTACTAGCTATGGTAACCTAGTCAATGCATGATCTTGGCTATCACACTTTTAGTTGTACTTTGTGTGCGTGTTTGCACTACAAGTGCCCAACCTATCATTCACCCATTTTATCATCACTTACCAACTTATAAAACTCACACTTGATTATGTTTTACCTCATCAACTCCCATTTTAAGGGGGAACACCTCCTCCCATACTCAAGGTAACCAGACCTTTCACCAGTAATCTATTTTTGTTTTGCAACTTATTGATAAAAATTGTAGAACAGAAAGGGGGAAAATGTAGACATTAAAAATATGCACACCATGATTTCAAATGTTGAAACACCCCTAGACCCCTTTGGGACCAATTTGACCCTTTCACCCCTAATTCAAGCTAATCATGGTCAGTTTGACCAAATAACTAAACCCACCCTTTAACCCACTTTCTACCTTGGCCCTCAACCATTGATGGTCAAGATGACCATCAATGGTCAAGGTTACATCACCTAACCAAATAATCACTAACATGAAAACATCTACATTGCTTTTCTAAAATTAGCTCATCTAAATTTGTGTGTAAGCCATTACATGCCTGAGTTATAATTAGAAGGCCTAGTTAACATCTTATTGCACCTTTCCTTCCTTGCCTATAAGAACAAAGGATTAGGAGGTGAAAATGGATCCATAATGATCAAAATATTTTGCATCTAGAGCTTTTTTTGTAGGTGTTCTTCTAGAAATCTAGCCATCATAATAGAGATCTGACTTCTCACCACCCCTTGGTTGATATCCAAGTACCGTTACTCTATCAAAATCATGCTAAACTCTATCAATGAGCCAACCACCTTAACCATTCATTAGATCAATCTTTTTCAAGTTAAGTGTTTATTTTCTAGTATTTAATTACTTTATTTGTATTTTGCAATCACCCTAACATAAACCCATCTCCTAGAATTTCTTTTTGTAATCTCATCAATTATTTATTTATCAACCCAAACCTACACATAGTAACTAATGATGGTTGTTTCAACCACTGATAGTCTTTCCAACCATTGATGGTCACATCAACCACCGACGATCACCTTAACCATCAATAGTCATCCCAACTACTGATAGTCACTATGGTAGAAAATAATAGCAAGTTATTTTCACCCATCTACCCATAACCAAATCCAATTTTTTGTGTTCTTTCTTGTTCATAGACCCCTGTCCTTTTTTTAAGCACACTTGACCTATTTATCTTTAGTATTGACTTGATTATTGTTATATTAATCATTTTTAGTCTATTTCTTTAGCAAGCATTTCCTACATTCAATTTTAGTACCTTTTGATTATTGATGCAAGTACTTTAGCATTTTGTTTATAAACTTAATTATTTAAAAATATGTGGATTGATAGCCCTCAAAGAAGCTATTGCTTTTGGGATCTAGCTAGCGCTACGCAATCCACCCAACTATCTATCTAACCAACCATTTACTTTAGTGTTGTCTTACTTGCAAGTCATCCTCCCAAGCCAAATAAGAGATCTTCACAATCATTTAATTCAATGCACACACAATCAAATAGATTTTTTAGCTTGTTATGTACCTAGGGATATGATATATTATTGTATATGGGTTGATGGAGATGCTAACATGTGGCACACATCCCCTTAGTTAGCTATATGGGTACAACATATTAGGATAATAGAGTAACTTGTGGAAGTAATACATTGGGTAATGGTCAGCCTACATTGGGATTAGGAGGTTACCCATCCATGGGTTAGATGGATGTATATATATAGGAGATGATTATCATGGTAATGATATCAAGTAAGGATTGAGTCTTATATTGTAAGAGGATATTGGAGGTTGTCCCCTCAAAGAGACATTTTGGAGTTATTCCTTCCTAAAGGAGTATTATGTGGTGTTTCCCTAACTTAAGGGTATTTCTACATATATTGAATATCAAGATCATTACAAGTGGTATCAGAGCTTTGATTTGGGTAATTTGTGGAGTGAAACCCTAGGTTTTTTTGAATCATCAATAACTTTTGATTGGTTGCGAATTTTTTCACAATTTTTTTACTAGATATGGATAATATTTCAAATAAGTCACAGTAAAAAAATTGAAATTTTTTATTCGTTTTGAGGGAGTTATTGCTATTTTATGGTTTATAATAATTTAGCTATATCTTCCAAAATATAGGGAATTTTTATTCAAAATTTTTACTGGAGATGTAAGAAGATATAAGAGAAGCACAATAAAAATTTCAGAATTTTTTGAGTTGTTTGAAGTGGTTTGTTGCGATTTTATGGATCAGTTTTGACATTTTAGGGTTTCATGAACCTTAATTTTTTTTGTGGATCATGGAGTTGCAAACATTTTCAAGGGAAGATGATATTGATGCTAGAGAATGGTGGCTCCTTTTGGAGAATCATTTTACAAAAAAATTTGGGCAAAGACGATTACTTTTTTTTTTGTCTGGGCCTACACTAGATTGGTTTGATCAGTTGAGCTATACAGAAAGGTTTTCTTCATGGAAAAAAATGAAACAGATCTTTTTAGATCATTGGGATATAAAACAAGAAGTAGAAAAATAAGTAGTAGAAGAAGAATAAGTAGAAGAAGAATAAGTAGGAAAAGAAGAAGAAGAAGAAATAGAAGAATCAACAGAAGAACAAGAAGAAGAAGTAGTAGAAGAAGCAATAGAAGAAGAAGAAGATGAAGAAAAAGAAGAAGAAGAATAAAAATAAGAAGAATTGGACGATAAAGGTTCAAATTATTTGGCTCCAAAGAAATCTGAGTCAATTTTTCAATTTCATGGATGCATTCAAAAGAAAAGGGTTATTGTGTCCATAAACCCTACCAGTAAGTATAACTTCATCAACATGAATGTGTCTAAGCATCTACATGTTCAAGCAAATAATATCAAAGAGGTTCAAGTAGATGGTAAGAATATTTCAATTTTTGAAGATCTAAAGCTCATTATGGAAAAATATGTTTTGCATTCATATTTTTATGCTTTGGATGTGGATGATGTGGATATAGTTCTTAGATATCCATGGTTAAAGACTTTGGGAACAATGAATATCAATGTTCAAAAAAAGTTCATGAAGTTTAGGTATAAGAAAAAGAAGATCACTTTACAAGATATCATAGTGAAAAAGGCACCAATAAAAATCAAGGTAGATCATGAGGATGAGATGGAAATAGGTGATGAAAAGCATGATGAAGATTCAGATGATATAGATAAAGACACACTACAAATGAACACTTCATCTACTGAAGAGACAAAGATGGAAAAGGTAGAAGAGATAGAAGTAAAGGTGGATAAGGTCAACGTATTGGAAAAGGTTGAGGTATATAGACACCCACATCATCATGAGAGGAAACAATCATGGAACCAAGTGAGGAAGTGTCATAATAACAATCATTTTATCTATATAGGGAATACAATTTCCAATCATTATGGATATGCATGGAATCCAAATAAAAAATACTATGGCAAATGGAATGAATGAGGAAATCATTATGACTATGCATGGAAGAATACTTATTATGGTCATGGTTGGAATCAGAGAAGCGCAATGGAATATGGTACATGGAACAAAAAGAGGAGTAATTATATTTGGATGCCAAAGCAATATAATTATGATCATGAATGAAATCAGAGGAGCACAAGGGAATTTGGAAACAAGCTTGGAGAGCTATCACCTGCCAAGATCACATTTGGATGGCTAGATGATCGAGATTGGAGACAAGTGTGCAATGATTTGAAGCACACTCATTATTTGGTTTCTTCCTATGTTTCGAGGATGAAACATGTCAAAGAGGGAAGTAATGTTATGTACCTAGAGATATGATATATTATTGTATATGCGTTGATGGAGATGTTGACATGTGGCACACATCCCCTTAGTTAGTTATATGGGTACAATATATTAGGATAATAGAGTAACTTGTGGAAGTAATATATTGGGTAATGGTTGGCCTACATTGGGATTAGGAGGTTACCCATCCATGGGTTAGATATATGTATATATATAGGAGATGATTATCATGGTAAAGATATCAAGTAAGGATTGAGTCTTATATTATAAGAGGATATTGGAGGTTGTCCCCTCGAAGAGACATTGTGGAGTTATTCCTTCCTAAAGGAGTATTATATGGTGTTTCCCTACCTTAAGGGTATTTATACATATATTGAATATCAAGATCATTACATAACCATACTCACATTTAGTTTCTTCTTCTTTCTTTCTCAAAATATAAGCTAAAATTCATTGAAACAATCACTATCTGAAAAGATTATAGGATTGTCACCTATATCATTTGTTTATAGAAGGTGGATTGATTTCACTCTTTTTGTAAAACACTACATCTTTGCTTATTAGTACCTTCTTTATTTCTAGATCAAGGAGACTATATGCCTTTGATTATGCATTGTATCCCACAAAAATACATTCCTTTATTTGCTTATCCAACTTCTTCTTTTTCTTTTTAGGAACATGCATATACACCTTGTAACCAAAAACTTGAAGGTGAGTTACCTTAGGTTTATTCCCTATCCAAGCTTCATGTGGTATGATTCTATCAAGAGCTTTGGTGGGTGACTTGTTCAACAAGTAAACTGTAGTGCGGCAAGCTTATGCCCAATATGTATTACATAATTTTGCATCCTCAACCATGCTACAAAACATTTCCATAATGAATCTATTACATCATTCTACAACTCTATTCTACTAAGGTGAATATGGAGATTTCAATTAATGATTAATTATATTTTCACTAAGATAGGCTAAGAATTTTTCACTGGTGTATCCGCCCCCATGATCTGAGTGAAGGGTCTTGATTTTCCTACTAGTTTCATTTTCAACTGTGGCCTTGAATTCTTTGAAGACTTAAAAATCTTAATCCTTAGTCTTCAATAAATATAACCACATTTTTTATGAGTAATCATCAACAAAAATATGAAAGTATTTGTACCCTATAATATTGGGATCAAAATGTCCACAAAGATTGGTGTACACCAAGTCCAACTTACCAAGTGACTGATACTCAGCCTTCCCAAAGGGAGATATTATTTTTTTTTCCTAATAATAAATTGGTACATATATCAGAATATTGCTTGAGTTTGGGAAGACCATGAACCATATCTTTTTTTCTCAATTATACCAAATAACCATATCTTTTATGCCACAAATTTCCTAGTTATTTATCTTTGATCAAAAGTGCTTAATGATTATTTTGAACAAAATCAAGCTAAAAAAATTTTCTAATGTTGGAAGACTTGGAAATAACTTTGAAATGCTTAGAATTTTCTTTGATGTGGAAAAAAAATTGACCATTTTGGTGATTAAATTCAACCATGAGGTTGTGGTCAAGTAGCTCATTAACAGATAATAGATTTTTTATAAGTCCTGGAACATAAAGAACATTTAAAATGTTGCAATTCATATTTCTAAGTTAAATTTTGATGTTGCCACTACCTTATAATGTATATGAGGTATCATATTTAAGTGAAACATTTCCCTTTGATTTTATTTTTGTCAAATTAGAAAATCATTCTTTTCTCCTTGTCATGTGTATGGTTGTCCCTGAATCAACATATCAAACTGCACTTGGATGATTGGTAGACTCATGTGTTTGAGTAGCTAAACCATATTCCTCATTTGAAGAATTATTGTCTTCAATAATAATTCCATGTTATTTAGGTTTAGAATTTTTTATTTCCACCTATTTTTTTGTTGTGGTTTCTTCTTTTTTATTTATGGTGAATTGTAGAAAGATGGATTCTTGCTAGATGATCCTAATTGAAATGTGTTGTACCAACAATGTTTTAAGTCATGTCCCTATCTTTCACAAATTCTACATGCTTTAAAATAATGTGAAATATTCCCTTATTGGTTTTGTTGATTATTCTAATTTGAAGATTACTTTGGACCCTTCATGGGTTTTTTCCCCTTTTGATTTGATGCGAGTGCATGTTTGTCATCTACTTCCTCTAAATTATGCATAGCTTCCTCTTGTTAAAAAAAATTACTAACATATCAAAGATTATTTTTTGTCCTATGACATTCAAAGTGGTCACAAATATCCTATATGCGTGGGGTAGTGCTCTAAAGACTATAGGGACTAAAGAATCATATGTCATCAATTCACCTAAATATTGAAGTAAATCCCATAAATTTGAAACCCTTGTAAGGAATGCTTCTATTTTTTCATCTGATTTGACCTTGAGAGTTTGTAATTGGCTCTAAATATGCATGATTTTATTTTGATTCTTAGCTTCATATACAATTTTAATCTTATCCCAAGCATCTTTTGTAGTTGTAGGACTATGGATATAAGGTTGTGCCTCATCCAAAACTCCAAAAATGATTATTAACTTAGCCTTTTTATTAACTTTATCATGTTTTTGTTGTTGATCAAAATTTGTTGTATGTGGAACCAAGTGCCTTATACCACTAACTAAATATCTTAAAACTCAAGATGTGTTTGTAATTTTGTCTTTCATGCTACGTAATTATCACCATGAAGCAAGTGTGTGTCAAGGAGCACAAAATGTTGTCCAAAACTAGACATCATGAAAGTTACAAATGAAAAAGAAATACAAGTGTGTTTAAGTGTCGAAATGAAATGTGTGTTTTCAAAATGTAAATAAAATGCAAGATTGCATACACAAAGATGACAAATCACACACAAACACATAATATATGTCAGACTCCATCAAAAATGCATCCAAAAAAGCAATGGAAAACTAGATGTTGGTTTCAATTGAAAATGCATCTGAGGAGAAAATGAAGTTACAATTTTCTTGTTGTAAGAGAATTTGATGTTTTTAGAAGAAAAATATCCCCCTCCTTATTTTAATCTTTACAATTTTAGAAAAATGATAGCCTATATTGACAATTTCCAAGCAAAAAAGAACCTCTTGGGCTAAAAATGGATTTTCACCTTTACAATTTTCACTTTCAATTTTCAAATTTCACTAATGAAATTTATAGAATGAAAGTTTTTCAAAATAACCTCCTCCAATATATTTATAAAAGCAAGTTTATTATATTTTTAAATAAAACACAATCTCCTTGTTTGGCCTTCAAGGCAATAGAATTTACTATAAAACAAAATTTATCTAAATGCTTTACCACTCTCCCCCTTAATAATATCTCATATCAATATTTTAATGAATAAAATATCATTATTTTGATGAAATCAACATATGAAAAATAGTGACCTAAATGACTATGACCCATACCTTTAAACTTTTTATATGGAGGCAGCGATAATTTGTAGGTATTAAAGGTCAATTTGGAGCTTTGGAGTAATGTAATAAACCTACATAAATATGTTTATGATTTGATGGAGGTCATGGAAGTAGCAAGGTATAAGAATTGAGCCAGGATGACCTGGAAGGAGGCCATGTGACACTTTGGGGGTTGTGTCAAAATAGTGGCATTCATCATTGACTTTATTATTCGAATAGGATTGATACAAGTTTATAAATTGAATCTGATATGAAGGAGGTCATCTAGTTTTGTGGACTTGATTGTAAGAAGCATAAAGAGCTCTGAGGTCATCGATTTACTTGAAGTAACATTTCACTGATCTCTAATAACTAGCATTCCAATTTATTTCAATGGCATCCATTCTCTTATGCTATCCCAATTCTAGCTTATCATAGTGGGTCTCTTGGACCAGATGGGCGACACCAAAAAGACTACTAGTTATAAAAATAATAATTATCTCTTAAAATATATGGCTTGCTGATTGTAGTATATATAACCTAGAGGATTTTTAGATCTGGGTAATTTGAAATCAAATGAAATTGAATACAATCATCTAAAAAACTTAGATCTAATATCAAATTTATATAAAAAGTGTTTCAATAATTTTTTTTAATATTGTCAATTTAAAAAATTGATCAATATCAAATATAGATTTCAGATCTAAAATTACAAAATCAAACCCTCTTCTATAGGCTAAATAATAATAATGAGTTCAAACCCTCATTAAAAAAATGTCAATAAATGATTGAATATGAATCTTTTTAGCATGAATTGATGTATGAATTGTCAAAATTTTACAAAATAAAAAAAAGTTACCTGCATTGATAAATATTCTCCTTTCACAAAATTGGCTAGAATTCCAATAGCATTTCAGCCTAAGACGGAAAAAATTGGAGTAGGGTGATGCATCCAAGGATATCATGTACTTGGCTCTCAATCTCCATCAAATCTCCAATGCTTTGAAAAAACTCCTCAGGATTTCCTGCTCTGATACCAAATGAAAGTCAAAATGAAATGGAATTAATAAAAGCACTACAAGAGGTGCTTATTTATACAACATTAAGTGATATTAGATTTCCCAATCTGTAAGAGATTATGACTCACACTAACTAATCACACATAGGAAATACCCCATCTAACTAACCTATGTCAATCAAAGGTGTAAATCACCTTGAGACATTTATTAAAAATAACTAGGATAAATTAATTATTCTAACAGTAACCTCTTAAGATAATAAAGATTATTGTTTTAGATTATTTGGTATAAGTTTAGTGTGTTTATATTAGTTTGATTTGAACATGTGGTAGTATTTTCTCCCTTTATAGGTCCTAATCTCACCTAGATACTAGTATGTCATCTTATACAAGTCATATATAGTGTTTGATATTGAGTGATTGAGCTAATAGTAGAGATATTGACTAGTTACTACCTTGAATTAGGCCTTCCATTATTTTCCTCATGATTTGATCACTTGATATAAATTTTATGTGAAACACTGTTGCATAGGAGTCCCTTGGAGTTGTAAGATTCAGTGATTTGCATTGCTTATTAGTGTTATTTGGAGTTCAAATTGAGTGTATCAATGATTACATCAGGTTCATCACCATCACTAGTATAAGATTTCCATTTCAGTTATCCGTATAACTCTTTTCACCCCTAAAACAAAGTAGGTTTTAGTAAACTAATAAAATTTGATATATCAAAATATTTAGCCTCATAATCTAGAGGTTTGGTCTAAGTACAGACATCCCATAGCCTATAGACTAATCTAATGTTATTTCAGGTTTGAAGGAGATCTGAATAATCTACATCAACAGGGTTTAACTTGGGTTACTAATAGATCTCATATCTGAGTTTTATTGGGAGAGAATATAAAATGGTGTGTGTGTGTGTGTGTGTGTGTGTGTGTGTGTGTGTGTGTGTGTGTGTGTGTGTGTGTGTGAGAGAGAGAGAGAGAGAGAGAGAGAGAGAGAGTTCCAAAATTTTCAAGATAGAAGTTACAACACAAGGGTTGGAAAATGTAATATGTTGTTGATGTTTTCTATCATTCCTTCTCTACATATAAGGATAAGAGCCCAAGTAGTACTTAAATTTAAACTTAGTTTTTATTAATAAAATATAAGGCAATTCATTACTTATGCTAGTATATTAAACTACACATGAGTGCAAAGAGGTCACACCCAAAGCGTTAAGTGAGATATAACTAAGAACCTAATAATAAGAAAGTAACATAATAACAAATATTGTGCATTGCAACAATACAATATCAAACCTTAAATATACATTTATTTCAACTAATTAACACTACCAATACATTATAAAACTAAACAAACACCATAATAACATATTAATCACTTGAAATCTTAACTAAACCTGAAAATTAGATACATAATGTGTATGTGCATAAATATTGCATAGAACCACATATATCTTGTATTAATAAAATATAAATTAAAATAGTATGTTAACCTATGCCTTGCACCATAAAAAACATAAAGAATTCAAATCTATAAATAGTCCTACACTAAATTAGTGCATGAAGCCTAACAATCCATGAACTTGCACATAACTAGATATGAATCCTTCATTATTACAACCTTCCCTATACCAAAGTTATAACATGAATAGTTTCCCCTTTTAAATGAGGATCCAAATTGGGGTATTTATATGTTTCCTAAAACTCGTTGGACCTTGTAGTTATAAATACCATATTATTTTATGCCTTTTGGATACCCTAGAGGATATCTGATTGCCACTAATTTTTCATGCACTCCAGGTATCCAAAATCTTTCCCTATGTGCTCCCTTGTTTTCCTTAAGCTCCATGTCATATGTGACCCTACATTGGTTGGTGACACATGTATGATTGTGTGATATTGATTCACACCCCTCAACCTTATGAATTTGTCTCCACTGACATACCCACAATCCATTCTCCTTAGGCATGTTTTGCCTTAATGTAAAATATGTACTTGTGTCCTTATGCGTGCACAACCAAGTCTATAGGTCTAACACATCTCACTTCTGTAGCATGTAATATTTATACAACTACATGAGAAATGACTTAGTGTTTTTTCCTAGGGTCAACATTTACCATACTAAAATTCATTTATGTATTTAGAGAATATTTTTCCTCGTACTTGTATCACTTATACAGTAAATCTCATAACAGTTTGACTACCTTATCTCATAGCTAATATTTGAACATTTCCCATTATATATATATATATATATATATATATATATATATATATATATATATATATAAAATTTTGGCCACAATTGGCTTCCAATCAGACTTCAAACTGATTCCTACCAACCATTATAAATTAAACCTAGGAATTATTGAACATTCCAATTTCATCCATGTATCATTCATCAGAACTCATAATCATGTTTAGGCATCCCTATATGGGATACTAACCTTTATACAACAATAATCCCTCATGGATTCATCCCGAATCACCTTATGACATAATCATTGGTAGTTTGGCCTATGGACCCATTAAATGGGGCACTTGATCACATCTTAAAAGAGCTAAAATACTAATCAAAATGAATCAACTAATTAAACCAAAATAAATGTTTAACTAAATTATCTATTTTAAATTAATTAATTTTTAAAAATGGAAATTCTAAAAATCAAAATATCGAGCCTTTTCATCATTGCCTTTATGAGTTGTCAAGCTCTTCCATAATATCCCAAAATATCTAACTTGAGAGCCATGCCTAGTAATTGAAAATCATAATTACATGAAAAATTTTAAATTTTAAAGTTATTTTTAACCCATTCTATTTTTAAATCAACCTTAACTCTAATTGGGTGAGAGTTAACTTTTAAGGCTATAAATACAAGGCCATGCCTATTGATGTTTAAGCTCTTTTGGTGTAGAGTTACTATACCGAAATGTCTTCAAATCTATCTTGGTGTAATGTTATAATGATTAAATATATGAAAATAAACCTTGAAATTAATGTTACAATGCCAAATTCATAAGCCAAGCATCCAAGCCAAGGTGCCAAGGAGAGAAGGGGCAAATAAAGCTTCATTGTCAAAGACTTCTTGATGCATAAACAGAGAAATCCACTTTAAAAATCCATTTGGAGCTCCAAGGAAGGTAAAAGAGTGTTTTATTTTATGTTTTAGTTTTTTTTTCAATATGCATTCTTGTTACCTATGCTCTCCCTAGTGACAAGGCTAAAGGTGTTAGGATTTTAGTGTGTTTTTTTATTTGTTTTATTTGACTAACACAAAAATAGCCTCCCCTCTATGTATTCCTTTTCCACACCCATTAGTCTTGAGTTGTGGTCACAAGCACCTTTAACTCTTGTATCTTCTTACTTAGGTCATTTCTAACCCCCGCATACTTGGTCTCAATTGATTTCTCTAACAATATCTTCCATTTCAACTTACACATGTTTTATATTTGTCTTGCATAGATATTTATTCTAACATAGCCTTATCCTGGAAGCTATCAAATATCCCCTTAATTATGTGCACATCCCATCTAGTTTTTCCTTCAATTTTCACAGTTCCCATTCCTAGGTCCATCCCTTTCCTCATCAATGTGTTCATCTAATTCCCACCATGCATTCTCTTTAGTCTTGGTGTGCTTTGTAATCAACTCATCCATCCACCATAAGTAATAACAAACTTATGAACTTATCAAGATTGTAAGTATAATGAGTCAACCTATGTTATGACTTCTTCCATTATTATTTTCCCAATATCCATCTATTGCATCCAATCTCTTCTTTTGACTATATTCCCTTCTTCTAGATTTGTGTTAGATAGGCTTCTACCAAGAAACTCAATCTTTGAATCATATACATAGTCTAGTAACATTTTTGTTAGATTCTCCTTTTTCAAATGTCTATGGGTCATCCACAAACATTCTTTAGAATTCCCTCCTATCTCATCCCTTATTCTTTTAGATTCTCTAAATTATGATTTTGATCTCTCTATTGTCTTCATCCTTTTCCTCCTTAAATCTTATGTGGCCCATTCAAAATCTCTAACAAGCTCTTCATCGCTTATGGAATCCTCCAAGTCTTCCAAAACTTCTTCTACTTGGCCTCCCTTGTGCGTACCTTTATCATTCTCCTTCGAGTTATCTACTTCACTCTCTACATTTATGGCCATTGCATCCTTATTCTATCCATATTTAATTCCTATCGATACTACATCCCTTTTTGCACCATATATAATTTTCTCCCTCAGAGCTTCATCTACCTCCAAATCTACCACAAGTATCTAACTAGATTGGGTTGTAATTGGGATGCTATATCCCATAGGTTTAGTACCTTGGCGACATGTCTACTTGTGTGTTTTTAATTCACACCCCTCAATCTTATAAATTTGTCTCCACTAATGTACCCATAATCTATTTCTATTAGTCATGCTTTGCCTTCATGAAAAATGTGTACTTGTGTCATTATGCATGTACAACCAAGTCTATAGGTCTCACACATCTCATTTGTGTAGTGTGTAATATTTAGACCACTACATAAGAAAGGCCTTAGTGATTTTTCCTAGGGTCAACATTTCCCATACTAAAATTCATGTACGTCTTCATACAAGGGTTTTCCTCACACTTGTAACACTTATTTGGTAAGTCTCCTCAATAATTTGACTACCTTCTCTCATAACTACTATGTGAATAGTTCCCATTAGTCTCAAGTTGTGTTCACCAGCCCCTTTAACTCTTGCATCCTCTTAATTAGGTCATCTATGACCCCCACATCCTTGGTCTCAATTGATTCAATTGACAATATATTCCATTCCAAGTCACACTTTTTTTATATTTCTCCTACATAAATATTTCTTCTAACATAGCCTTATCCTAGAAGCTCTCAAATAGCCCCTTAATTATGTGCACTTCCCTTCTAGTTTGTCCTTCAGTTGTCATAGTTACCATTCCTAGATCCATCCCTTTCCTCGTCAATGTGTTCATATAACTCCCACCATGCATTCTCTTTAGCCTTGGTATGTTTTTTAATCAACTCATCCATCCACCATAAGTAATAACAAACTTATGCAACTTATCAGGCTTCTACTTGTAATGATTCAAGCTTTGTTATGACTTCTTCCATTATTATTTTTCCAATATCCCTTTATTTTATCCAATCTCTTCTCTATACTATATTCCCTTATTCAAAATTTGTTTTAACGAGGCTTCCACTAGGAAACTCAAAAGCCAAATCATTTATGTAGTCTAGTAACATTTTTGTTATATGTTCATTTGTCAAATGTCCATGGGCCATCCACAAACATCTTAAAAATTCCCTCATATCTCATCCCTAATTCATTTGGATTCTCTATATTATTCTTTGGATCTCTCTATTGTCTTATTTATTTTCCTTAAATCTTATGTGGCCTCTACAAAATCTCTAACAAGATCCTCATAGCCTATGGAATCCTCCAAGTCTTCCAACACTTCTTCTACTTGGCCTTCCCTATACGTACCTTTATCATTCTCCTTCAAGTTATCTACTTCACTCTCTAAATTTATGGCCACTACACTCTTATGCTAGACATATTTCATTTTTACGACTATTACATCCCTTTGTGCACCATATTTAATTTTTTTCCTTAGAGTTTCATCTGCCTTCAAATCTACTACAATTATTTAACTAGCTTGGATTGAAATTGTGATGCTATATCCCATAGGTTTAGTAATTTAGATATATGTTTGCTTGTGTGTCATTGATTCACACCCCTTAACCTTGGGAATTTGTCTCCATAGACATACCCACAGTCCATTTTACTTAGGCATGCTTCTCTTTCATGCAAAATGTGTAATTTTTCCCTTATGCATGCACAACCAAGTTTATAGGTCTCACACATCTCACTTATGTAGTGTTTAGTATTTATACCACTACATGAGAAAGGACTTAGTGCCTTTTCCTAGGGTTAACATTTCCCATACTAAAATTCATGTATGTCTTCAGATAAGGTTTTTCCTCACACTTTTAGTACTTATGTGGTAAGTCTCTTTAATAATTCAACTACCTTCTTTCATAGCTAATATGTGAATAGTTCCCATTGGTCTCAATTTGTGGTCACTAGCACCTTTAACTCTTGCATCCTCTTACTTAGGTCATCTATGACCCCACATCTTTGGTTTTAGTTGATTTCTATGACAAGCTCTTCCATTCTAAGTCATATTTTTTTTTATTTATCCTACGTATATATTAATTCTGGCATAGCCTTATATTGGAAGTTTTCAAATAACCCCTTAATTATGTGCATTTACCATCTAGTTTGTCCTTATGTTTCCATCATTCCCTAATCAACTAGATCTTCTTATGTCCATCCATTTATTCATAAATGTGTGCATATACTTCCCACCATGAATTCTCTTTAACTTTGGTGTGCTTTGTAATGAACTCATCCATCCATAATAAGTAATCACACACTTTTGCAGATTATCAATATTCTACTTGTAATGAGGCAATCTTTGTTATGAATTCTTCCATTATTCTTTTTCCAAGCTTCCTTTATTTTGGCCAATATATTCTCTAGATTGTATTCCCTTATTTCATATTTGTGTTAGTTGGGATTCCGCGAAGAAACTCAAACTCCAAATCATCTACATAGTCTAGTAACATTTTTGTTATATGATCCTTTTTCAAATGTCAATGGGCCATCCATAAACATTCTTCAAAATTTCCTCCTATCTCATCCCTTGTTCATTTGGATTCTCTAAATTTTGATTTTTAGTTCTCTAATGTCTTCTTATTTTTCCTCCTCAACTCTTATGTGGCCTTTGCAACATCTTTAATAAGCTCCTCATTGCATATCAAATCCTCCAAGTCTTTCAACAATTATTCTACTTGGCCTCCCTCATACATACCTTTATAATCCTTGTTCAAGGAATCCACTTCACTCTCCACATTTATGGCCACTACATCCTTATGCTATCCATATTTCATTCTTATGACTACTACATCTCATTGTGTGCCATCTTTAGCTTGTTCCCTTGGAGCTTCATCTACCTCTAAATATACTATAGGTATCTGGATAACTTTGGTTATACTTGGGAAGGTAGATCCCATAGGTTTGGTATCTTGGAATGGTGTGGCCACGCCTTACCTTGGCTCAAATTGTAGTCTTTGTTCTACACTCCCATGCATCATAATGTGTTTGTTTTTCCCCCTTAATATTCCTCACTGATGCACTTATTTGACTTACGGATAACTCTCTAAATTATCTACCCTTGTATAAACTCCCATTAAAGATTTTTAATATTTTATAATCTTCACAGATGTCATTTCCACTACTTTCTCATTACCTCTACCTTCCACATGATGTAATTTTCATACCTAGTACAACCTCTCATGTACTAAATTTTCATTTATCATGAACCCTCTAGTCAAAGACATTGTAATTGAAGTTTATTTTCCCAACATCTTTATTGGGATATCCCTAAGCCTTATCTTCCTTGGCTTAAATACATTACCAGTTTCATTTTTTCCCAATCTACCACAAATCTAGTGGTGGCTCTATCTCTTGCTTATCATCATCTAACTCATCATAAGTTTTTCTCATGCTTCTTCTTCATCTAAATAATGCTTCAATAACATTAGATCATTTACTAGATCTTTGCACACATATGCCTGATTAGTCCATGTAAATTGGTCCAATGACTCTTCCATATAGTTAGTCATTACCACATAAGGAAACTTAGCCAAAAATACTCAACTTATACCAATATACCTAATCAAGGTGTAGTGCACCATCACCTTGAACATCACATAGCCTTTATATGTCACACGAATATGTGAATAAATTTTGTGTTTAGCTTCAATCATCAGCAATGCCCATTGGTACTATTAGGGATTCAATATGTACCCTTGAAGAGGGTTCCTTAGGCCCTTTCAAATTTATCCATAATATTGGGACACCTATAAAGGGGTTGAACCTCCAAAAAAATTTAGCTTCCTCTTAATGCTCACCTAAACTAATGATAAACTAATGATTCATAGGGAAAAGGGTTAGAAAGAGGTTTAAGGGGTCCTAATAAATTTAAATAGGGTGATACACCTAAATGATGGTTGATCCACTCCATTTGAGCTCCTATTAAACACTAATGAGATGAGCAACAACTAGATCTAAGACTCCAAGTATCTATCATGCATCAGTATTTCATGCAGAGGTTCACCAAATGATCATAAGCTGAGGGAAGTGATGGAGAGGTCTGATGCAAGAAACTAACCAATAAATGTATCCACATGTGACCTTTGATCAAAATATATTTGAACACTAAACATGACTTACATAATAAGATCAACTAGTAACTAGGTGAGATTAGGACTTGATAAGGGAGAGATTTCTCCACATGAAAATAAAATTGACATGTACACACTATACCAAATAATGAAATATGATTATAGTATTGTATTCATCTCAAGAGGTTACAATCTCAATCTTGGTAGAGTCTAGTCATGCCCAAGAGAGGGAATAGAGGGATCATTTTTTAGGCTCAAAAGCTTCTATATATAGTAGAAAAAGAGAGAGAGAGATGGGAACATGTGTTGGAGAGTGGAGAAAGGGTCCTAATTATCAAGAAATGTGATTATAGTTCATTATTTCCTTTTGTACATGTAATTTATTCCAACAAGCTAACCCTTACTTGTTCCAATAGTCCTCAATTTCCTTCTCATTGGATGAGAGGTCTATTAGAAGACAAGGTTTTGTTCTGCGTGATGACAAAGTTTGTTTGAATGAAATCAATGCCCTTAACTACTTATTCAACCACAAATTCACCACCTTGGGAACCTAAACCCACTTAACTTGTTTATGAGGATCAAATCCTTGAATATTGAAACTAATCGATCCATTCCATGAATGGCAGTTAGTACCTTCTTTGTCGAGGATAGATCCACGTTGACAGATGAGACCCTTTGCATTAATCACAAAGGTGCTCTATCTCCATATCTAGATCATTGGTCCATTATATAGATGGAAAACTAATATAATATTATTTATTTTCCTAGAGTCTTTATACTGATGTAGACCTATAGACTGCATAGCTATTTTCTTGATCCAAATAGACCCATTCTATCTCTGTAGGAACTGAGAATTTATATTCATATATCCTTTTAAGAATGGTGAACATATTCATAGAACAAACCCTAAATACCACACATATATGAACTAGAGGTCCCTATTTAGCCTTAATGGCATCCCTTTATGTTCTTGATCACCTTTGCTAAAACATTGTGTCTATTCCTTGGTGTTTGATCAAGCTCTAATGGTGGAATGATGACCCTGCAAGACTTACATGCCCTAGTCAAAAATTGGTCCTTAGCTCAACTTCCATCAAAAAAATTATGCCTACCCTTTGTTCATTAACTATCTAAATCTAACTTGGATCAATTACATGTTGACTCATCTCACTCTGTTAGATCCTGCTTATCCATATGAATGTTGGTCGTTAATATTCTACTAGTTGAACACATTATTGACACTTATCATGCATGTATTGATCTCAAGATCTTATTGTTAGTCTTACCACTTTATGCACTTACACCATGTGGTGGCCTCTTGAGCTCCTTGACCTTTTAACTCATCTTGAATCATTGGATCAATATGTACGAAGCAATGTGAGCCTTTGATTTATTGGGCCCACTTTCCTACCAATGATCATGCACCATTAGATCATCGGTATGATTGAATGTTGATAATTGATCTAGCTTGGACCCACCTCCTTTTCATTTTTCCTTGCATCATTGGATCTCTACTTAGTGAACCCGCACTATTAGATCTTTTCCAACTTATATCCTTTTAAGGGTTTTTAACCTAGGGACCTTTTGACTTGTTTGACCCAAGCATGAACTGTTAGATTTGTGTTGTTAGTATGTGATATCATGTAGACCATTATATCTTGATCAAATTTAAACCTTTTAAGGACTTTTTGAATCCAAATGGTCACTTTGTGAAGTTCAAACTTGACACTTGTGTAAATGTCCTAATCTACATGACCAACTTTAAAACTCCATAACTTAAGCTACAAAGCTCATGCAGACTTGAAATTTTTAGGATGTAATCTAGGCATGAAGATATTCATATCACTTTAATATTTTATCTCATGAGGCTTTCTAAGGTGTATTTATTAAATTCACAAGTGAATTAGTCCATTCACTTCTAAAAGCCATCCTGGTGATGGTCTAGTTTTTAAACTTGCATAATTCATATTTTGATCATTGTTTCAAGGTTTTGATGATTTTATAATTCTTGTGCAACTTGGTTCATATTATTTAATCCTTTGAAACATATGAGAACCTGATTGAATCCTTCATCTATAATTATAGACCTGTTCTTTGAAGATCAATTGGATTACACTTTAAGTTTGCTTAAAGTGTTTCAAAAGCTTTACAACATGATCTTCTCCTCAATTCATTTGTTCCTTATTTCCACAGGAACTCTACTTATCTCTTCAAATCTTGGTATGTGGACCAAAAATGGCCAACATCTTTGATGACTCATAGGGGTTACATGCCTATCTATGTAAGAGAACCCAAACCATATTGCCTTGTATAGTCCATTAAGCATAGAATCTCTACTCTGATTCAACATATTGATTTGGAGTTAGAATTGGCTACCAATATCACTCTAACCTCTCTTGAAACAAATAGGGGCCAAAAGGGACAAAACAAACAAATTCAAGTACATGCAAGCACTTGCAAGAAAGGAAGAACAACTATCTACTAAATAAAATGTGCACATAGGCACTTAGATAAAAGCATGAAATCTATTCTAATATGTAAAAGGTTACAATTCATAAGTACTTTCCACCTAGGTCAAATGGGAAACTTTTGGCATTATTTACCCATGATAAAATATGATGGAAAATACCTTGATTTGGGGAGTTCATGTTAGGTGAGCTGGAATGCTTGATTATTAACTCCTTTGGCATCCTTTCCAATGAATGAAATGGAACAAACATGTATCCAATGTAAACATATTGGTCTATTTATTCAAAGCTTGACCCAAATTAGACTATAGGGGCTCCTTTAACCTCCTTATCTAATGGCCCAATTTTGTGCTCTAAATTAATCATAACATATGATGACTCCTCTAAACTGGTGTTTGGTTAGCTATCTAGGCTTAGGCAGAAAAGATCTAAGTCATTCCAAAAGGTACATTCCTCTTGGTCATCTAGGACAATTCCAACCTCAACACCATCCTTGATTTTCTTTCTCTGAATGGAGCCATATGGTAGTTCATCAACCCACCTAAGGCCCAAAATGTCATGTTTTGGTGACTCTAGATCTGACCATTCTTCTTCATTATTGAAAAAAAATTACTCTAATTAATGTATAATTCATCTTGAGACTGGTTAGACTCTTCAACTTAATTATCAAGTTCTTATTCATGCTTTGGAGGAGGCATAGGATGGTCTAAAACCCCTACCTAGTCCATGAAATCATGGTACATCTATTTCCATGCTCCATCCTAATCTGACTTTTCTTCTTCTTGTTCATTCATGACCTTTCCAACATGGTTAGTTGATTGATTTACTATGTCAATCTCTACACCTTGGTCATATTCATCTTCAACCATAAAAAAAGGAAGCTCTTGGGACCAATCAAAAACCTATTTGCTCTCAAATGCATCTTAAATATCCATTTCCTCAAATATGAAAGTATCAATACTACCTTCAGGTTTTAATTCATCAAAACACCATGCCAAGAAGTTTGATCAAAATCTAATTTATCCTCTATAACATTAAATGGACTACCCATCATGATCTCTTCATCATAGACACTAGCTTTGTCCAATTTAGGCTCAAATTTGATTGCAAGCTTCTCCTCTAATCTTTGTAAAATAGGCTCTTCCTCCAAGAGGGTGATGGTGAGATGGTGAAAAAGTTTACCTCGCTTGCAGCTTAAGAGGGTGTCCTTCCAACTATGGACCTTGAAGGCTCTTTTAGGTGGTTCTTAGGGAAAGGAGAGAGTCATGGATCTCTTGTATGGAAATCTCATTGAGTTGAGATGACCCTTCTTTTTCTTGGACTACCTCAACTAATGCTTCATCTCTCTTCTTTATGCCCTCTTTGATTGATTTTTATGAGGGGAATGTGTAAGAATTAGTTGCCTTCCTTTGATTTTTACTCTATTATTCTTTCCTTGTCTTCAGCTCTAACTCTTTAATTTATCTACCTATATTCTCTTGAAAAATCCTCTCCTTAAGGTGGTCAGTGGCTTCAATAAGAAGACAAGTGGGATCTTAAGTTTCAATAATAGGCTAATCCACAATAGTCCCCTTTTTTATTTAAAGGTTATCTTGGATTAAATTCCAAGAAGGGAATGTCTGAGACTTTTCCAAATTCTCCTCCTCTTGAATGAGTATAGGAGAAGGTGGTTTTACAAGAATGGGCATGACATAGTCAGTCTCATCAGTATAAGAGAAGATCTAAGATGGGATGGCTTGATATTATTTAGCTAAATGGTCCTTAATTATTGGCTCAACCCTTGATAGAGATGATCTTTGACAAGGTGAGATAAAAGGTTGAGTTTGAGCATAAACAGGAGTAAGAGAGGGATGTTGGTTTAGGGTTAGATGCTCTCTATCTTGATATTCATTTTCCCTCTTGGCTTGATATTACCTAACCAAGTACTCTTCTTGAAACTTCAAATCCTACTCCTAAACATGAGCTTGGTGTTTAGTATTTTATTGTTGCCTATAGTAATCTTGTTCCCTATCAACCTCTCTTAATTTATTTTGAATATTAATCCATATATCCCTAAGGATCTTCTCTAGTTGACTAAAGAGAGGTAGACTTTGATAAGATTGATACATTAAATCTTAAGGGCCACTTGGGGTGAATCCATGACAATTGATAACCTGATATGAAGGATAAGGAATGAAATAACATGTATCTTGATCAAGTGGGATATGATACATACCAAAATATGGTAATTAAACACTTGGGCTACTTACACTAGATGATGTTGATTCAGAGTCACCATTGATGCTCACCTGCTTGCTTATAAAAGTTTATCAGAGGAAAGATACACCAAGATCTTCCCACTCTTTTGGACCTTTATCCCATTTGGCATTCTATAAAATATTATAGCTTTAATCTACACCCTTAGAGAGGGTTCTTTAGGCCCATTTAAAATGATCCATAATATTGGGACAACCCCAGGCTGTGGGTAACCTATAATGGGTTTGAATTTTTGAAAAAGACCAGCTTCCTCTTGATGATCACCTAAACTAATGCTTCACAAGTAAAAGGGGTCAAAAGAGGGTTAAGGTCTCTTAATAAATTTGACTAGGGTGATGCACCTAAATGATGGTTGATCCACTCCATGTGAGCTCCTATTAAACACTAATGAGACAAGTAAAGACTAGATCCATGACTCCAAGTATATGTCATGCATTAGTATTTCATGTAAAGGTTCACCAAATGATCAAAAGCTAAGGGAAGTGATGGATAGTTCTAATGCAAGACACTAACTGGTCAATGTATCCACATATGGGTTTTAATCAAAAGATATTTAAATATTAAGTATGACCTACATAACAAGATCAACTAGTAACTAGGTGAGATCAGGACTTGACAAGGGAGAGATTTCTACCACATATATAAATCAAACTGACATGTACACACTATACCAAACAATGAAATCTAAAAATAGTCTTGCATTCATCTTAAGAGGTTACAAGTTCAATCTTGGTAGAGTCTAGCCATACCTAAGAGAGGGAATAAAGGGATCATTTTGCAGACTTAAAAGCCTTTATATATATCAAAAATGGAGAGAGAGAGAGATGGGAACACGCATTAGAGAATGGAGAAAGGGTCATATTCATCAATAAATGTGATGATAGTTCATTAGTTCCTTTTGTATGTGTGCCTTCTTCCAACAAGCTAACTCTTACTTATCCCAATATTCCTTGAGCTCCTTCTCATTGGCTGAGAGGTCCACTAGAAGACAAGGGTTTATTTTGCATGATGACAAAGTTTGTTTGAATGAAATCAATACCCTTAATTACTTCTTCAACCACCAAATCACCACCTTAGGACCCTAAGCCCACTTGAATTATTCATGAGGATCAAATCCTTGAGTCTTGAAACTGATAGATCCATGCCATAAATAGTGGTTAATACCTACTTTGTCAAGGGTAGATCCACGTTGATAGATGAGACCCTTTGCATTAATCACATATATGCTCTATCTCCATATCTAGATCATAGGTCCATTTTATAGATGGAAAACCAATCTAAGATTATTGGTTTCCTATAGTCTTTATATTGATGCAGACTTATATATTGCATATCCCTTTTCTTGATCTAAATAGGTCTAAATAGACCCATTTTATCTCTATAGGAATTGAGAATTTATATGCATAGGTCCTTTTAAGAATGGCAAACATAGTCATAAAATGAACCCTACATGCCACACATCTATGAACTAGAGGTCTATATTTAGCCTTAATGGCATCCCTTTATGTTCTTGATCACCTTAGTTACATCACTATTTCTACTCCTTGGCATTTGATCGAGCTCTAATGGCAGAGTGATGACCCTACAAGATTTACTTGCCCTAGTCAAAAATTGGTCCTTGGCTCAACTTTTGTCAAAAATCTTGGGTTTCCCCTTTATTTATTAGCTATTAGAATCTGACTTGGATCAATGACATGTTGACCCTTCTCACTTTGTTCGATCCTTCTTATCCATATGAATGTTGGTCATTGATCTTTTTCCAGTTAAATGTGTTGTTGAAACTTGTCATGCATGTATTAATCTCAAGATCCTATTATTAGTTTTCATGCTTTATGCACTTACACCATGTGGTGTCCTCTTGAGCTCCTTGACCTTTTGACTCATCTCACATAGTTGGATTAATATGTACAAAGAAATTTGAGCCTTTGATCTCATTGGGCCCACTTTCTTACCAGTGATCATGTACCATTGGATCATCAATACGATTTAATGTTGATCATTGATCTAGTTTGGACCCACCTCCTTGTCAGTTTGTCTCACACCACTAGATCTCTGCTTAGTGAACCCACACCATCAAATCTTTCCCAACTTGTAGCCTTTTTAGGGCTTATAATCCAAGGACATTTTGACTTGTTAAACCCAAGAGTAAACTATTATATCTATGTTGTAGTATGAAAGCTCATGTAGACAGTTAGATCTTGATCAACTTTAAAACTTTTATGAACTTTTTGAATCCAAACCATCACTTTGCAAAGATCGAACTTGACACTTTCATGAATATCCTACTGTGCATGACCAGATTTAAAACTCCATAACTTGAGCTAGAAATCTCATGCAGACTTTAAATTTTTAAGATGTGATCTAGACATGAAGAGCTCTATGGCACTATAATATTTTATCTTATGAGGCTTTATAAGGTGTATTTATTAAATGCACAAGTGAACTGGTCCATTCACTTTTGAAAGATGTCTTAGTGATGGTCTGGTCCTTAAACTTATACAATTCATCTTTTGATCATTCTTTCAAGGTTCTAATTATTTTCTAAGGCTTGTGTAACCTAGATCATGTTTCTGAATGATTTGAAACATATGATAACCTGCTTGGATCCTTCATCTACAATTGTAAACCTATTCCCTGAATATCAAGTGGATCACGCTTTAAGCTTGCTTAAAGTGTTTTAAAAGCTTTACAATAGCATGATTTTCTCCTCAAGTCATTTGGTCCTTCTTTCCATATTAACTTTGCTCAATTATTCAAATCTTGGTATGTGGGCCAAAAAAGGACAACATCTTTGGTGACTCACAAGGGTTGCATGTATGTCTATGCAAGATAACTCAACCCATATTTACTATTCTAGTCCATTACGCATAGAGTCTCTAATCTGGCTCAACATATTGATCTGGATTTGGAACTAGCTTCCAATCTTGCTCTAACCTCTCTTGAAATAAATAAAGACTAAAAGGGATAAAACAAACAAAGGCAAGTGCACATAGGCACTTTCAAGAAAGGAAAAACAACTAATCTACTAAATAAAATGTGCACATAGGCATTTAAATAAAAGCATGAAAACTATTCTAATGTGTACAAGGTTATAATTCAAAAGTACTTTCCACCTAGGTCAAACGGGAAACTTATACAATCATTCATTTGTGATAAACCAGGATGGATAATACCTTACTTTAGGGAGCTCATGTTAGGTGAGTTGGAATGCTTGATTGCTGACTCATTTAGCATGATCTCCAATGAATGAAATGGAATAAACATTTCTCCAATGTAAACATACTGGTCCATTTCTTCAAATCTTGCCCCAAATTGGACTATAGGGGATCCTTTAACCTCCTTATTTAATGGCCCAATTTTTTACTTTGAATTAATCACAACATATGATGACTCTTTTGAACTAATTCTTGGTTGACTGTCTAGGCTTAGGAAAAAAAATCTAAGTCATCCCAAAAGGCAGCTTCCCTTTGGTCATTCAAGACAATGCTAACCTCAACACCATCCTTGTTTTTCTTAATCTGAATGGATCCATATAGTATCTCATCAACCCACTTAAGGCATAAAATGTCATGTTCTTATGGCTCTGGATCTGACCATTCTTCTTCATTCTTGAAGACATTAGTACTTCCCTCAATGGAAAATTCATCTTGAGACTGGTCAAACTCTTCAACTTGATTAGAAAGTTATTATTCATGCTCTTGAAGAGGCATAGGATGATTTAGAACCCCTACCTAGTCTATGAAATTATGGTACAACTATTTCCATGCTACATCTCAAATCCTCCTTTTCTTCTTCTTGCTCATTCATGACCTTTCCAACATGGTTAGTTGATTGATTTACTATGTCAATCTCTATACCTTGGTAATATTCATCTTCAACCATAAAAAAATGATGATCTTGGAACCAATAAGAAACCTCCTTTCTCTTAGTTGCATCTTGAATACCCATTTCCTCAAATATGAAAGCATTAGTACTGCCTTCAGGCTCTAATTCATCAAAACCATGTCAAGAAGTCTTATCAAAATATGACTTATCCTCTCTAACATGAAGTGGACTGCCCATCATGATCTCTTCATCATAGACACTATCAGACTCAAATTTTATTGAAAACTTCTCCTCTAATCATTGTAAAATAGGATCTTTCTCCAAAGGGGGATGGTGGGAGGGTGAAAATGTTCACCTTGTTTGCAGCTTAAGAGGGTATCCTTACAACTAGTGACCTTGAAGGCTCTTTTAGGTGGTTCTTAGGGAAAGGAGAGAGAGTCATATATCTCTTGTATGGTAAGATCATTGAGCTGATTTGACCCTTCTTTTTATTGGACTAGTTCTTGGACTACCTCAAATAACACTTCTTCTCTCTTCTTTGTACCATCTTTGATTGATTTTCATGAGTGGAAAGTGTAAGAAGTAGTTACCTTCCTTTGATTTTGACTATCTTCTTCTTTCCTCATCTTCATATCTATCTCTTTGATTTGTTTATGTATATTCTCTTAAAAAATCCCCTCCTTAAGGTGGTCAGTGGCTTCATGAAAAAGACAAGTGGGATCTTGAGTTTCAACAACAGGCTACTCCACAATAGTCCCCTTCTTTCTTTAAAGGTTTTCTTGGATTGAATTCCAAGAAAGGAAGGTCTAAGATTTGTCCACCTTATCCTCCTTCTCCTAAATGAGTATAGGAGAGGGTGGTTTTACAAGAGTGGTCATGACATAGTCAGTGTCATTGGTAAAGGAGAAGATCCAAGATGGGATGGCTTGATATTATTCAGTTAAATGGTCCTTAATGATTGGCTTGACTCTTGATAGAGATGAGATTTGACAAGGTGGTATAAGAGGCTAGGTTTGAGAATGAATAGGAGTAAGATAGGGTTGTTAGGGTTTAGGGTTGGCTACTCTCTATCTTAAGAATAACTGATAGTCATTTTCCCTCTTAGCTTGGTCTTGCTTAACCAAGTACTCTTCTTGAAACTTCAACTCCTATTCCTAAACATAAGCTTGGTGTTAAAGATTCTATTGTTGCCTATAGTAGTCTTTCTCCCTATCAACCTCTCTTAATTCCTTTTCAAGATCAAGTAATATCTCCCTAAGGCTCTTCTCTGGTTGACTAAAGAGAGGCAAACTTTGATAAGATTGATACATTGAATCTTGAGGGCCTCTTGGGGTGAAGCCATGAACATTGCTAACCTGATATGAAGGATAAGTAATGAAAGAACATGCATCTTGATCAAGTGGGTTATGATACATACCAAAATATGGCAATTACATAGATGTTTTGCTTATACAAGATAATGTTGATTTGGAGTCACCATTGGTGATAACTTTCTTACTTCTAAAATTTGATCAAAGGAAAGACACACCAAGATCTTCCCACTCTTTTGGACCTCTATCACACTGGGCATGCCAGAAACTATTATGGCTTCAATCTGTACCCTTGGAGAGGTTTCTTTAGTCCCTTTCCAATTGAACCATAATATTAGGACAACCCTAGGCTATAGGTCACCTATAATGGGGTTGAACCTTTGGATAAAGTTGGCTTCCTCTTGATGCTCAACTAAACTAATGTTAAACTAATGCTTCACATGGAAAAGGGTTAGAAAGAGGGTTAAGGTATCCTAATAAATTTAATCAAGAAATTATGATTTATCCACTCTATTTAAGCTTTGATTAAATACTAATGAGACAAGCAAAGACTAGATCTAGGACTTTAAGTATCTATCATGCATTAGTATTTCATGCAGAGGTTCACCAAATGATCAAAAGCTGAGGGAAGTGATGGAGAGGTCTGATGCAAGACACTAACTAGTAAATCTATCCACATGCTATCTTTGATTAAAATATATTTTAAAACTAAACATGACCTACATAAAAATATCAAGTAGTAACTAGGTGAGATTAGGACTTGATAAGGGAGAGATTGGTACCAATTATGAAAATCAAACTAATATGTAACCTTTTGACCTGTTTAACCCAAACATGAATCATTATATTTATGTTTTTAGTATGAGATCTAATGTGTATCATTAGATATTGATCAAATTTAAAAATTTTAAGGACTTTTTGAATCTAAACGGTCACTTTTTGAAGCTCAAACTTAGTGCTTGTGTGAATGTCCTACTCTGCATGACCAACTTTAAAACTCCATAACTTGAGCTAGAAAGCTCATGAAAACTTGAAATTTTAAAGATGTGATCTAGGTATGAAGAGCTCCATGTTGATACAATATTTTATCTCTCAAGGATTTCTAAGGTGCATTTATTAAATTCACAAGTGAACTATTCCATTCACTTTTGGAAGACGTCTTAGTGACAAAACTTGAACAATTAATATTTTGATCATTCCTTCAAGGTTCTAATGATTTTCTAAGGCTTGTGAATCCTGGTTCATGTTCTTGATGATAACCAACTTTTATCCTTCATCTATAATTTTAGACATGTTCCTTAAAGATCAATTAGATCACACTTTAAGCTTGCTTAAATTGTTTCAAAAGCTTTGCAGTAGCATTATCTTCTCCTTAAGTCATTTGGTCCTTATTTCCATAAGAAATATATTTATCTCTTCAAATCTTGGTATGTGGGCCAAAAATGGCTAATAGGTACCATATTTCCATCATCTATTGCTGATCAGCTATGGAAACTTTTCCTTTATATCCATAACTTTGTAACCTATTTACATCAACAACACTTCTTGTACTCAATGGTGTGAATCCATTCTCCCTAGGAAATATAAACTCATTATGCATGATGATGATTAGGTATGGTCAATACTAAAAATATCCCCCATTGTGTGCCTCATCAATTACATGATTCATTTCATGCTCAACATACTTGGATAAATTATACTTCACCTGTGAGGTGTCAATTACATATGTAGTGGATAGAGTGTGGTCATAAATGAGAGTCCAAATATTCTCTATCATAAATAGTGTCATTATTAATCTCTTTACCACTCTAAATACCTTATCCATGATAAATTATACTTCTTCTAAAAATTATATTTTATACTTTACCAAAATTATGACCCCTTCTTTTTGTCAACATTAGTTATCAAGCAACTTTCATCTATCTCTTTCACTTCATTGGAATATTCCCCACTAATTCTTAGTTTTCAACCCATGGCACCCATATCTCTTCATATGTTGTCATTTCTTAACTCTCACAACTTTCTCACTCAGTATTTTCATTTCAAGCTTACTCATTGCGTAAATCATATTCAAAATGTTTTTTACAAATAGATTTTTAAAATGCCTTAATTTTATTTTATACTTTCAAGGAATTTACTCCCATTAACTCTCATCCTTTCAAAATTTATCCATTTTTTCTCCTCCAAAGGTCACATGATGTCATGTCCTTTCCTGCACAAAGTTTTATATTCCTCTTTTACTAGTGTGCCACAAGTCATTTTCCTCACTCCCCACGAATCCATTTTCCTTCCTTCTAAACACCACTTTGTGTTATGTCCTCATGAATAGTGAACCTTTCCTTAATAATATTATCCATGTCTAAGATTATTTTTGCATGCCTTCTTCTACTCTTCTCATGTTTCATGACTAAACCCTTCTTATATACACATACTTGTACTTCCCGGTATATTCCATTCAAAAGAGTCTCCAAGAGAGTTAGCCCATATCCTTAATGTTACATATGAACTTAGACGTCTAACATGAAAAAATTCAAGGGTCCCTCTTAAATAGATTTACAAACTAGTTCTAAAATCTCCAATGCACCTCATGCGCACATAACCATTCTTTTCATAGGTTTTTTTAGCTTGTTCTTTAGAATACAAGATTTTGTGATTTATAAATAGTTACAAGTGTGAGAAATTTCTAACTTATTTTTCATAAAAAAAACTTTAAAAAAATCATAATGTAAAAAAAAAACTACTCTAGAAAGCAAAGGAATATTTATGGGTGGCAATTTATGGCTGCCATCCTTATTATGGTTCTTCTCTATTACAACATGAAAACTTTGTATTCCACATGTGTCCACTATTATGGGTAGAAAACCTTTAGGAGGGCATATGTATTAGTTGGGATACACCTTTTTTTGGTTACCCATCCAACATGCACCTTGTATGATGCATCATTAGGTTTTAGTAAGTTGGCCTTAATTTGCATGTAATGTGGGGTTATATATGTGTTATGTTCAACCAATCTTTTTCACCTTGTGCACAATTTAATCTCTTCCAAATACATATCCATCATACTCCTTTATACTTATGTGTAATCTAAGGTCTTAACCCCATTTTTATTTATCTCTTTACTCATCACAAACACATACAACACTTCTTCAATGTCTAATCTTCTCTTTACTTTGTAATTGAATGTTATTATGGGAAACACGATGATGTTCGGATTACTCTCTTGGATTTATGTATTTCATACTCATTTTATAACCCAATATATAACTCCACCACTTTCTTGGGACTTTTCACCTTCTCAATACTATGCACCCATTATTGTGTATTCACCTAAAATTACCACATTTCAACATACTAGTTCCCACTAGCCCTTTATGTTGACTCACCTTCTTTACTCTGACAAAATTTATTCCAATGGTATCATAGGATTCTTGTATCCACATTGTGCACACTAAACTTGAGGACTATTCTTCTTTTATTTCCTATTTTAATTCATCTTCTTCTACTAGGATTTTTTTGGCTCATCCTTTTGCATAGACAACTTGTAATGATTTGTATCATCCTCTCACATGTCCACACTTTCCACATATCAACATTGAACTTATCATGCAAGCTTATTATTGATGTGAGTTTTATGTAGACCAAATAAACTTTTATGAGGTAACCTTTAACATTTTAGGATTAGTAAAAAATTATTCATTCCAAGTCATGAGTTGTGAGGTATTGGGTTTTATAAACAACATGTTGGTAGAATAACAGTGAATGAAGTAGATTGTTTAGCATATATGAGTTGGAGAAGGGTGAATATAAATATAATTGATATGGGTGAACTAATGATGGTTCTAACATAAGGTGGGTAGGAATTCAAAATAAACTCAAAATTAAGGGAAATGTAGGGTAGGAAAGGAGCCTTATGGACCATACTAGATGAAACCTTTCAATACTATAACTTAAACTAGAGTTTGGACAAGAAATCAAAATATTAATGTCTATTTCAATTTGTTGTAACATACTAATAATCAAACATAGTTAGGATTCAAACGTAATCAAAATAAAACATACTTGAACACATGAAATCAAAGGTTGTCATGTTTGTTAGACTGCAATAACACATTTGCAAAGGGGGATTATGATTTATATGCAAAATCTATTCATGTTAGCTATATATTAATATAAATGACTGTAAAAAAAAATAACTCATACACAACCAAAGACTAAGAAACTAGAATGATAATACTTCTTACATAATCCACAAGTTGGAAAAGAATCAAGATTTGTACATCAAGACTAAAATTGCATAACTTCTTAGAATTTCATATTAATTTCAATATCCAAAATTTTCCTTCATTTGGAATAATAGGATACAAATATAAATAAGATTTGGATGGGGAAGACCTCATATCTCAAAAGAAGTCTAAAAATACAAGTCCCAAAAATAGCATTGTATGTTAATTTCATGCAAGGCATGCATGTACAATTTTGATAGCTCAAAATAGAAATATTCATCTAAAAATACAATATATACATGTTAAATAAATTTGGAACTAGCAGCATCAACTCAACTAGACCAAGAAAGTACATATACATAATTAGATGATGTTGATGTGCCACCACTAGAATAATTCATACTATGAAAAACCTAATGTAGAAGCTATCATGGATGGAATTGAAGTTATAATAAAATTTCAATTGAGACAAGTAGTATAAATATAAGTGAGCTTGAAGTAGATATAGGATTCAGTGAAACTAGAGTTGAACCTTATGTTGTAACTAGAATAGGTGTTTGAACTATAGATGAACCTGATATAGCTACTAGTAGTGGTACATAAGCTGGCCCAATTTGAGTATACACTAATGTGTACTTTGGAAGCTGAGTACTCTAAGATGGGATTAGCATGAGTCCAATTGTGGTATGTTTTTACTTAGTTTCCTTCATATGAAGGTAAAGAGCATGACTCACCTAGAATTTGATCTCATTGGTCTCAAAATCAAGCAAATCTATTTTAAGTAACTGAAGAATTTTATCCATCAATTTATTTTATATACCCAATGCAACTCTAACCTTAACATGTATAAAATCAATCCCTATAATTTTATCTCTTGAAAATTGACCAATTGCATTATCTCATCATTAGTTATATAAACAATCCCTTCAATCTTTTCTCTAAAGTTGTCTAATGCTACTTGTAGAAGATTCTCAAAAGTGGGCTTGGGAACCAACTTCCCTTGTGGAGTGCCTATTTGAATGAATCTTAAGTCAATAATTATATAGATAACTTCCCTCTCCTAGTTCACAAATTAGTGGAGCAGAGTCTGCATCTCTTAATGCTATTCAAGTATAATATCCCTTCTTTTAGCAATATAATTTTGTGCCCAAACAACTTTGGATGTTGTCATTAAATTTAGGTGGGCATAATCCTTATTTTTTTTTGCTTGGCTTATAAAACATATTTTTCCATTAATATATTTTATTTTGTTAAGTATTTTAATAATGTCTCCCCATCTGGGTTGGGAGGTGTCATTTATAGACCTTATTGAACAAATGGTATAAAATAACTTCCTAACTATCCCTTGTAAATTATCCACTCTATTTGGGGGCCTCAATGGTCCTCACATATTGTTGCTTCTACATAGCTTGATCAAAAATTATAAATATTTCCATGATTACCCCTCATATTGTATTCAAAAAAATTTAAGGGTCTTCTCTAATTTTATCTGGGTCTGAAGGGTTCACATTCCTTCTCTTAGTTAGATAGAAAATATCTTCTCTTTGTTCCGGCTCTATTTGTTGGCCTTCAACCATCACAATTTTCCTCTTGAATTTTCTCAAAGTGCTTGTTTATCTATAAAAATAGAACTTAACTATAGGTTGCTCAATTATTACCAAGTCTTATCTTCCAGTTTCTTCTTTCTCTTAAAGTTCTTTGATCCATGAAGGAATATGCAGTGCAACAAGTTGCTCTATTTATTTTATTTACCTTATATATGGTGCTTGATGAGTTAGTTGTGCTTGTTGGGATTATTGATTTGGTTGATATCCTTGAGTCATTAAAGGGGATGGCCCTGGAGGTAGCATAGCCTTTGGAGAGGATAACACTATTATATGAAAAAGAGGAATAACCTTTATCCAACCAATAACCTACTTCTAGACTAGTGTATCTATGATTTATTTTGCCTTCCCTTTTACTTTATGTACAAAAAATATAAGTGTCTCCATTTGTGTGATCAACCAACAAACATTTATATTTATGTAGATGGCCTAATAGGGGTGATTTTTGTAGCAAAAATAGAGGCAAATACTAGGTTTTCAAAATTTACCTCTTTGCTTGTATTAGGGGACTAAGGACTAGTCCTATTAAAAAATGAATAGATCACTAGGGTGATTAATATATTTTATAAATATTTAGTAACATAAGTGTATGTGACCCAAACATTCATAGCAATAGTGGCCATAAGATCTACAATAGTAGGTTGGGTTGTGGTGGGAAAAATTGGTAATGTAGTAGTAGCTTGGGGTTGGGTTATTTGTCTTAAATAATATAAATAATGTGGTATACCAGTTGTTATTATATAAATTAAAGAAGTTACCAAAGAATGTGGACTTGGAGGACTTACAACCAAAAGAGGAAAAGCTAGAGCACTAGCTATTGTAGTTGACATTATTGTGATTTGAGGTGGAGAGCTTAGATATGTAGTTATAGATGGCCCTTATATTGTAGATTGTAGATGTGACTCTACCTCTCATATTGCATCTCTCTCTCTATTTGAAAATAGTTCAATAGCTACCAAGCTATCATCCCTTTGGTTGATCTCTTCATATCCTTCAATCAACTTTGTTCCCCCTGACTAGGCAGTTTCCTTAGTTTTATATTCATCCTCTAGGATCTGATTTTATTGTCTCACTGATTGACCATGACTCTTCAATTTCTATCTCATAGACCCAATCCTCTTCATTGGCCATTCTTCTCTCTTCCTCGTCACTATCAGAGACCATCACAGCATCTGATCTTCATGTGCCCCTTCTATCCTCCCTTTATTTAAGGACTTTTATTGGTTTTTCCTTCACTTCCACCTTTTGAGGAGAAATAGGTGGAGTCTTGGGCTTTCTTGCACACATAAGTATTGTTTTGGTAGTAATAGAGGCTGGCCCAATAAGAGGTGGAGTGGAAAATAAAGGAATGGTAATTGTAGGTGGTAATGAAGTGGTGAGAGTAGTCACTACTAGAAGAATTATGGATGGTGAAGCTAACTGTCCAATTGGTTGGGATAATTTTTCTAGTGATGTCAAAGAATAAGTAATATGTACTTGAGATAAGAATGAAGGAATAGTTACTTATTATGTAATGGTCTATGGAGGAAAAATACAACATATAAAATATACTAGTTGTTTCACTTGAACTTGCAGGCCTTTCTTCTTCAACTATGGGTTGTGGGTGGCAGCAACAAATGTGTGTAGGGGAAGTTGGAGGACTCTCCACTCTCTCTTCAACATGAGCTACCCTAGATGGGCCAAATTATTAGGATTTATGTCAAAAGTGAAATATTAACATTGAAAATAAATCAAATAATGTATTAAATGAAATAATATTACCTTGTAAAGTAGAGTAAACCAAAAATATAAGATAAGAGATTTGATAAGTGAGGAAAACCATCAAATGGTGAAAAACCCCAACAAGCTAGTATTAATAAGCTTGAAAAAATGAACTCCAAGTACAATAGAATGTATAATATTAGGAGAAAAATATGTTAGGCCAAGAGATCATCAATGATGCAAGAACAAGACTAAAAATAATAAGAATGAGTTTTGTGTTGAGAGTGTTAAAGAATGAGAGAGGTGAGCTATTGATATAGAGATAAGAGAGAAGAGAAGTTATAGGTACAAGCTTAGGCATGTGTGAAATGTGGATTTAATCCTCTTATAATTGGGGATGATGTGTGTGCCATGTGGAGTGAGAGGAGTTACATGCAAGTAACTCAAATCTAACAAGTGGATTAGGGAGGTGAGTGACACCTCATAAAGGTAATAATAAAGTGTATTTATAAATATAATAAATATAGATATAACTAAGACTTAAAATAAATCTATAAGAAGGACCTAAATTAAATTTAATTCTACAATAATCCCACTTAATATTTAATTAGAGTTAAAAAAGTGGAGAAAATATTTTACAAACAAGGGCGTTGAAATTACACTGATCTCCCCCTTAATAGAAACTTCTTTCAAGAGGAAAAACAAAAAATTAGAGAGAAGAAAGAAGAGAAAGTGTCATTAAAAGTCTCAAGGATGAAAGTGTGATCACTAAGAATCTTCTTCAGACAATATGGTTGAGATGTAATGGAACAAAGACCAACAAAATGAGAAGTGATCCACAAAACCTATAAGACAAAATAAGCTAACACTAATCTTTCAAGTTTTGTAATCGATATGTCAAAAATATAATCTATTAGAATATGTATTTCATGCATTTCTCATGTTTTTTATTATATGAGCTATCTATTTCATCTTTTAGTGAGTTTTTCCTATGTCAGGATTTACCCCACATTGCTCAGTGAGGCTAGTTATGTGTTTCATCTTACCTATTTATGCAAGAGATTTTCTTTGTACTAGCATATCATATTTATGAATAACACTTGCATTTCTTTATTTTGAAATCAATTATTTATATCTTCATGTGTGATATTCTTGGATTTATCACTTCTAAATCTTAGGTTGGAATGTTTGTTTGCCATTCCTATCATGGTACTAGAGCTTTGAGGTATTTCTCTTATCCACATTGCTATAATTTGCTTCAAAAATTTCTCTTGTCAATGCTTCTTCTCTTGTTGTGTATTTTCCTTATTGTTTATTCTTCCCTTATCATGGAGAGGAAGCGTAGAAGAGAGGCATGCATGAATATCTACTTGTAGTGCCATTCTTTAAAAACTTTTTGAAGATTTTATTACTACTAAAATTTGGCATTCCATTTAAAGAGACAGAGATATTTGCTTTTTTTTTTCAATCTTTTTCTTCTTCTTGATATGAAGCATTGCTTCTAACTTGGCATCATTTTCTTGATGAGGAGAGTAGAGCTTATATAAGGCAAATGAGGCATTTTTTTATTATTTCAGATATGCTAAGGAAAAGTATTGGATTTAGCTTCTTCACTAGCTATGCGTTGATCCACATAAGAAGTGCTTATACACAACAAAGAAAGGTGTTGGCTTTTATTTGTTGTTTCAGATCTGCTAAACAAACTATCTTGTTGGGCATTGGTATCTGAGATCAAAATTGAGGAGATTTAAGGCAACTTTTTTCTTTCTCATTCGCATCTTGGCATTGAAACTCTCTTGCTAGGCATTGACCATAATTGAGAGGTTCTTTTGTTAGAAATATGCACTTAATTCTATTGAGTTTGGCGTTGGAACATTTTCTGGACAAATCATTGACTAGGAGGTAAGGCATCTTAAGCAAAGGTGTCTTAATCTTGTTACATATATGTATTTATACCTACAAGAATTAGGTTTTTTACTACATTGGATTTGCTACACCATTTTATCCTTTGACCAATCTAAAATTTGCTTCAGGCAAGTGCATGGAGAATAGTAGATGTGGCATCCTTTTCTACTTTGGCACCTTCTTTTTCAAGATTTGACCAATTTTGAATATTTAAAAGCTTGGCATTGGCATATTTTGATCTAAAAGTGGCATCATTTTCTCAGCTAGGTGTTGGAGAAGAAGATTCACTGCTACATTTTAGATCTACTTGTATTTAGAGGAGAAGATCTTGGTGTGATGTCCTTATTTTGGCAAAAAAAATTGTTCTTTTTTTATCCTCTTTGTTGCATAAAGACTGTGGCATCCTTATTTTAGATATGGAACTAAAAACAATAGTAAATCACCCTTTTTACCTCTCAAATTAGTGTCTTCATTCATTTTTTTGCTTTTATAAGATTGAATTTTTGGCTCAAGAAGAAGCAAACTTCACTTTCACACATACTAAGGTAATTAGGAGGATCTTTTTTCATGTTGGTTAGTGTTTTTGAGTTCGTGGTTTAGTTCTAGTTTTAAGGAGTGGTTATATGACTATGTTTTTTTCTGATTTGGTCACACAAATTAGTTTGTAGTGTCTTTTTTAATGTTTTAACCCATTTTATGAGAAATCATAACACCAATAACTTTTGAACTGTAACTTAGATTTGAGTTCCATTTTTTTCAAAATTATATGGTTTTCAATTCTCTATCCATTAGTGTCATTAATTTGTAAAAACTCACTAATTTTATAAAGTACCAAATTGGGGGGTCCTTAATACAATCTTTTAGGAGGTTATTTTGGTTTTGATTTTGTGCACCCTTTTGCATTCTTTTTGCTCTTTAGTGATTCGTTAGCATGGCTTCTACTTCTAGTGTTGACCATTGTGAGCCTTTGACTACATAGAATTACCACACATGGAGACCTCGAATGAAAACAATAATAAAATTTAAAAGAGTATGGTCCCTAATGAATGAAACACAACCACTGTTTATACGTGAATTTGAAAAATTTCAGCATCAATGTAAGTTTGAAGAATGTATTGGATTGATTAGGGCTTATGTGAGTGAGTCTTTTATTTTGTCTTGATGGGTATGATTCTCCATTCAAAATATGGACTAAGTTAAAGGATTTGTTTAAGAAAGTAGATCACTTGAGAGCCATGCAACTTGAAGTGGAGCTTACTTCACTAAATTCAAATGACTTTGCCTCCATTGTAGACTACCTCACTAAGTTTAATAATTTATTAACATAGTTCAAGGAGAATGACTGAGATAAAAAGGATGAAGAGTGTATGTACTTGATCTTGTCTAAGTTGAGTGGCCTATTCCAAATCTTTGCTTCTACCTTTTTCTCTAGTATAGATGCCTAAGGTGTTACATTCAAAATGTCAGATCTGGATTTGTTTTGTGAGAGACTTACTAAGTAGGACTCCAAATTATCTCACCTTGAGTCTTTCACCTTTTAAAAAGCATTAGTTTCATCACATCCTAAGACCAAGAGAGAAACTAAGAGTAAGAAGAAGAAAAATCCTACACCATCTCAAAAATCACCTATGCCCAACACTAATACATCTAAACCCAAACCATCTTCCAAATTCAAGAATAAGTCTAACCTATCTTACTCCTATTATGGGGGGACTAGTCATGAAGAGTCTAGGTGTTTCCAGAGAATGTCAAACCCTAGATGATGTCATTAGGAAACATAAGATTTCTATATCCACTCCTTCACCATCTCATGAACATAAGAAATCACTTAATGTTATGAAGAGATCATAGTTACATGTTTCAAATAGTTGGGTATTAGATTCTAGTGCTTCACACCATATGAATTCTTCTAGGGGATTTCTTTGTATCTTTTGGTCTGAGTTATACTTCTAACATTGAGGTTGAAGATTCTTCTTTCATTTTTGTTAAGGGGAAGGGTGACAAACAACTAGATGATGACCACATCAATGATGCATTATATGTTTTAGACATCACCACCGTTATACTTTCAATTTATCAGATTTGTCATTCTTGTCAGAGCAAGATAGTGACTTTCACACCACAAGATGTTGAAGTTCAAGATTTGTTAAATCCACACACACTTATTTCATAGGGTGTTATTAATCATAGTTCTCAATTTTATTATTTTGAGGGTTTTGATGATACTCTTCCTTTAGGAATGTGTTTAGTTTCTCATGTAGATTTTGAGAGTTGGATTTGGCATGAGAGATTTGGACACCTAAACTATAGATATTTGAAGGAGTTGAGCACTCACAGTATGGTAGAGGGTCTTCTTATAGTTTTATGTCTTGATGGAGTTTTCCCCAGTTGTGCATTAAGAAAATAACATCACGATCTATTTCTTAATGACATCTCCATGAGAGCTTTTTTACCACTTAAGCTTGTGCACAGTGATTTGATGGTCTTTCATACTCCTCTCAACAAATCTAAGTATGCACTTACCTTCATCAATAATTTATCAAGGCATACTTGTGTTTATTTCCTCAAGTACAAGAGTTGTGTCTTTTTTCACTTCAAAGTCTTTAAGGGTTTGGTCGAGAAACAGTCTTCGAGTTGCATCAAAAAGTTTTGTATAGATAATGGGGAGAGTATTTCAGTCATAAATTCTCTAATTTTTTGGCAGTCCATGGTATTATTCACCAGCATTTTGTTACGCATACTCTAAAGCAGAATGGCTTAGCAAAAAGGAAGAGCTAAACTTTGAAGGAGATGACTAACTGCATGATTCATTCATGGGATTTACCTCATATGTATTGGGCAAAGATAATTAATTATGTGGACTGCATTTAAAACCACACACCACATCAATCACTTAATTATACGACTTTATAGGAGGCTTGGTCTAGAACCAAGCTTGATGTCTCATTTTTTTGAGTCTTTGAGAGCTTTGATTGGGTGTTTGTACCAAAGAAGAAATGAAAAGAATTGGATAAGAAGAATAAACCTTTGATTTTGTAGGGTATTGTGAGGACATGAAAGCTTATCATCTTTTAGATCCTGATACTCATGATGTTCATTTTTGAACTCATATATATATATATATATGAACATTTCACATCTCATAACTCTTCATCTTCTTACATTCCTTATTCTTCTTCTTTCGATGATTCACCTCCTCTCAAGGATTCATTATTTATGGAACCAATTTAAGAGATTACTAAAGAGGTTATACAGGATGAGGATCTTATTCACACTAATGTTGCCACTATGTAGGCACATACTATAGTTTTTGAGGTAGCACCTTTCATCCAAGATCTTCCACCTACTCAACATCATCATGCACATTTTATGGGTACTAGACTTTTGTGTTAGGCATTCTCTAGGGATTCACAATCTTTTTCATGGGCTCATGGTACATAGGAGTGGGATGATGCAATGACAAATGAGTATTATTCATTGATTAAAAATCACACTTGGGATTTAATCACTCTTCCTAAGGAAAGAAATTTGGCTAGGTGCAAATAGATTTCTCACACCAAAGATGCAGTTGATGGGTCTATTGACAAGTATAAGGCATGTCTTGTTGCAAAGGGATTCTAGTAGGTCAAAGTTATTGACTACTCTAATACTTTTGCACCTATTTCCAAAATGGATTTTGTTCACCTTGTAATTTATCTTGTTACATCATAGGGTTGGCCAATATATCAAATAAACGTTAAGAGTGCTTTCTTTCATAGAGACTCGAATAAGTAAATATATGTGGAGAACACTGTTGGGTTTGTTCATTATTCTTCTCTTATTTTTTGACTTAGGAGGTATCTTTACGGTCTCAAATAGGCCCTTTATACTTGGTATGAGAAAATGGAACCATTTCTTCTCTCCATTGGCTTTGTTCATTACCACTCTGATCCCACAGTGTATATTCAGCATATTGGGGAGAACATTGTTATATTGGTCTTGTATGTTGATGATCTGCTTCTCATAGGCAGCTCCTCATCTTATATTTAGATTATTTAATAGGTAGTTTTAGATAGTTCAACATGACATATCTTGGTCTTCTACATTTCTTCCTTGGTTCACAGATTTCATGGTCAAATACAGTAATTTGTTTGAGTCATCAAAAGTATACCCTTGATCTTCTTCAACATTTTGGCATAGATAACTTCAAACCAAGTCCTCCTTTTTAATCTAGACTGGCTCTCACTACCTCTTGTACTACTCCACTTTGTGAGCCTACATTGTATAGGTAGATGGTTGGGAGTCTTATGTATTTGACCCATACTCACCTCAACATTTTATTTATAGTTAGGCTTGTATCTAGATTTGCACATGAACCTCATGATTACAATTGGAAGGTTACCAAGAGGATTTTATGATATCTTCAAGGCACTACTCATTTTAAACTACACTACACCAAGGGTTCTACTCAGTTGGTTGAATACGGTGATTTAGATTGGGCAAGTTCTCTTGATGACAGGCATTCCACTTTTAGATACATATTTTATCTCGATTCTTCACCTATTACTTGGTTGTGCAAGAAATATTAGGCTATTTTATTATCATTTATAGAGGTTGAGTATAGGTCAACAGTTATAGTGAGTCAGTAAGGTCTTTAGCTTCATCAATTATTTATAGCTTTTGGCTTCATGTAAGATTCACCCACTATACTTTGGTGTGATAACTAGAGTGAAATTCATATATCTCACAACTAAGTTGAGCATAAATAGACCAAGCACATTGAGGTATATATTCACTTCATTCGTTAACACATTCAAGATGGATTTCCTAGCTTGGAGTACATTCTAACTCAGTAGTAAGTTGCAGACATCTTCATGAAGCCTTTTGCATCACCTCATTTCCTTGAGTTATGTGGCATGCTTGAGGTTTCAAAATTTATTCTTGGGGGGTGTTCATGAAGACATATTCCTTCTTTATTTCATGGACACATTTGTACATAAATACCTTATCAGGCCTAGTTGTCGGGACCCATACTGTGGATATGTCACTATTTATTTTTTGGTTATTGTTATCCCATAACTTCACTTGAGAGGGGATGTTAGAGTAAGTATTTCATGCATTTCTCACATTTTCTAAAGTATGATCTACCTACTTCATCTTTTAGTGAGTTTGTCTTATGTGAAAATTTATCCCACATTAGCTAATTATGCTAGTTCTATGTTTTGCCTTATTTATGCAAGAACTTTTTTTTGTACTAGTATATCATATTTTTAAATAACACTTGCATTGTTTTGTTTTGCAATCAATTGTTTGTAGTTTCATGTGTCATGTTCTTGGAGTTATCATTTCTGAATCTTAGATTAGAATTCTTGCTCATCATTCCTAACACAATCTACATACATGATGTAATAAAAGTAGATGCACAACTAGCAAAGTTGTGCAAAGATGACTTTCATAATAAAGTGTAAATACCTACATAAAAAATAAGTTAGTCAAAAAAATTCTAAAGAAAGCATATTTACTTTACAACAAAAAGTAAATAAATACAATAAAAAATATTTAATTTATCAAAATGGAGACAAAAAAAATGTGTAACTTGAAAAAGATATTCTGTGTGAAGCATTAGAAGAGTTATCGCAATAAGACATATCAAAGTCTCTAGAAGATGCATTTTCTTTACGAAGCAAAGTATTTTTATTCTTAGATGTAAGAAATAAAGTCATTCTTAAATAATATAAAGTGTCATGCATATATTTACTATAAGATTTGCATGGATATAATTTCTAACATTTAGATATATGATGCCCATATTTTCCACAATATATACAAGGTTTAATAATTTTAATCAAAATATGAGCATTAGAAGCAGTATAATCAAAAGAAGTTGTATTATAAGTCCTTCGATGCAGAGGATAATAAGATGTCAAATTTTCATTAGAAGTAGTAGAATCATCAAAATCGAGACCTTTATAATTTACATTAGAAGTAGTTAAAAGAGATTCAATAATACTAGTTGTGCAGTTACTAAAGCCACCACCCATGTAGCCCATAGAGTTCATAATTTTTAAGTTGAGGTTGGTAGAAGAAGTGTTCACATGAGTTTGAGTTTGTTTAGAACCGTAATAAGATTCATCATCATTAGAGCTATTAACATTAGCAAAAGATGCAAATTTAATATTTAGAGCATCAATAAAAGATTGCATGGTTTTTATTTGATCTTGAAAAGTATTTTGAAGTACAATAACTGATTTATACAAATTAGAAATTTTATCATTTTGACATTTAATTTCATGTTTGAGAGCAAGAATTTCTTCATATTTAAAATTGATTTGATGCAAAGCATTTTGAAATGCTAAAAAAATGGCTAATTTAAACGCCATATAAGCAAAATCTAAGCTAACAAAATAATGATGCTTAATAAACAAGCTTGTCAAGGATTATTTTGAGATCAATTAATTTATAAATATGAATCTACACTAAAAATTAACAATTTGATTTGGAAAAGCAAATCAAATTAAATCTTAAAAAAAACTTTGCTTTAAACAAAATTAACTTGTAAATATAATTCCATGCCAAAATTTTCAAAACTAAAGTAGAATGAAAGTTGCCCTTAGATTGGATTAAATATGATAAAGGCAAGATTTGACAAAGAATCACCACGAAATGTTGAAAAGGCACTTAACTAAGGAAAGATACAAGTACATGTTCATAGCAAATTAAACATTTAATTTGAGTGAATAAAAGGTAAGGAAGGTTTATTAATATCATGAAATATTTATAAGAAAAAATTCTTTTAGTAAAAAAATAAAATGTCTCTTGATATTTTTGACTTATTTACAAAAGTATTAATTTATATGAGGTCCAAAAATATATATTTAAAAAAAAATGTGTGCTTAAAATGAATTTTATGTGGAAAAAATTTTATGATTTTTGTTTTGAAAAAGGTTTTTTTTTTTAACTTTTGAAAAGGTAAATGGTTATTGTAAGTTTGAATCATACGAAAAAAAATACGCTTCAAAAAAAATAGCAAAGTGAATCTAAAATGCCATATAATATTAAGGCACTTGATCACATTTTTCAAAAAATCAGAATCATAGTTTTAATGATTTTTTTCATACTATGATCTGAGTTTTTTTGAAATTTTGACAAAATGATCTTAGATGGTAGATTAACAAAACCTAAAAAAAATTAGAATTTAAAATTGTCAATAAAAATATATAGCTCTTGTTTTAGAAGAGTTTTTAATTTGATGGATTTTTTAAAAATAAAATAAAGTTTTAAAAAAGAAAAAACTACCCATATTTAGTGTTCAAGAAAAAATAGAATGCACATTGAAAGTAGATTATTATTCTAAAGGTGAAAGCAACCTATTTAAAAGTATTTAATGATAAAAAATAGAAATTTAGAAGATAAAAACAATCTTCTTTTCCACCTTCAAATCTACAAATTTCTTAGCATTCAATGTTAGAAAAGCCATAGCTCTAATATCATATTAGGATTTATTTCAAAATTAAAAGATTACTATTGAAAATATAGAAAATAATGCATTAAATGAAATAATATTACTTTGCAAAGTAGAACAAACCACAAATCCGAGACAAAATATTTGATAAGTGGAGAAAACCGTCGAACGGTGGGAAAACTCCACAATCTAGTATTAAGAAGCTTGCAACAATAAACTCTAAGTAGAATAATATGTATAAGTTTAAGAGAAGAATAGCCTTAGGCCAAGATAGCATCGATGATGAAAGATCAAGACTAAGAATAACAAGAATGATTTGTATGTTGAAAGTGTTAAATAATGAGAGAGGTGAGCTCTTAATATAAAGCTAAGAGAGAAGAGGAGTTACATGTACAAGTTTACGACATGTGTGACATGTGGCCCTAATCCTCTTAAAAGTGGGAAGAATGTGTGTGTTATGTGAGGGGAGAGGAGCTACATGAAAGTAATTCCAAATCCAATAATTATACTAGGGAGGTGAGTGACACCTCATAAAGGTAGGAATAAAGTATATTTATAAATACACATATAACTAAGACTTAAAATAAGCCTATAAACCTATAAGAAGGACCCAGATTAGAGTTATTTCTCTAATAGTTCTACTTGAGGATGGGTTCCATGAATAGGTTTTGAAACCCACTAATGCTTCTCAAATTTTTTATCATCTTCTTTGGTGATAGTAGGATCATACTAGATCCTATGCACCATAATCATAAACATGTTGGCCCTACACATCCTAATAGCTACTTCATAATCATCTTCAACATTTATAAGTATGATGTCATGGTCATAGGCCTAGTGCCCATAGTTGATCTTGAAAATTCTTTCATATTTTTTAAGGTGTGCTCTGGAATTCCCTCTAAGGTCCTAGTGTCTGTAAGGGTATCCATTTGAACCCATAATATGTCATAATTTTTCTAATAATTTATAGGTGCTCATACCTTGTGTATTGCATTTTACCAATACTGAGAGGGGTAGGACAGACGGTTGCTTTCTTTGTGTTCTATAACTTAGTGTTGACACTATTTGTCAATTGAGCAGTAATTTCTTACTTAGCAACCTTATTAGGCACAATCCTTGGTAGGTATAAAGGATGTGCTCTAGTACCTTCTATTTCGATTACCATGCACTCGCAATACAATCAGTAGTTACCCATTTTTTGAATATACTTCTTTATTTGATCAGACAATCTAGGCATATTATTTTCATAAATTGTCTGATAAACCATAGGGTAAAAAGTTTCAATCAACCTCTTCATGTTCTTCCTAAACCTGTGCACATGGAGAATGTTGAATTCATCACATATCATGTTCTGAGGATATTCTATTTATGGCTTCTAGGGTTCCTGAAATGGTGAGTAGACTGTCATAGCTATAGCATCCACTATGTATGACATCATATATAAGTTGCCATCTGGTAAACTTTCAGGACAGTTGATTCTAAGAATTAAGTTGGAGTTGATGATCTCTCCAATTGCTATGATTTTTTTGGATGTCAGAATCATGTCCATCAAAGAGACCCATATCTCATTAACATATGCAATAGTCAAAAAATTGTATATTCTATTCAAAACGGCCATAGCAATTCTCACCCCTGGCTTGAAGACAATGAAAGGAATGGCATAGGTTGTACACTAGTCTACAAAATTGCTTGGGTTACTAGCATATTCTTATAACTTGTTGCTGACATTGTCGTTAAGAAACCATGAATTCACGATATCTTGTTTGTATGTCATCTTAGGCACCAAAAGTTTATAATACTTCTCGAAGGCATTGCCACGGATGTATGTAGCTAACATTTTGCTTAGTCTGAAGTGTAGTATTTTTCCATAAGTTTTTTCATTCATAAATAAATCAAACAACAGATATATGCATGGCATTACCTCGAACTTGGTCGTCATGTTATGGATACCAATTGCTTTGATGGCTAGCAAATCATCTATGTATCTATGCATGAAGATGGACAATTAATCCTCAACTCTGTAGGGTTGGGCTACATGGACCATCTCCCAAATAATAGAATAATGCTTAACTTCATGGTTCAAGACTGTTGAATCAAATGTTGTATTAGTATATTTAGTCAACCTTGTAATAAAGTATGCAGAGGGAATTATAATACAAGTTGTGATTGCCATTGAATCTCTGGTTTTAAAATGCTTTGCTCTATGAAAAGTTAGAAATTTCTTCGTCATAAGAGAGCTCTAGATTCGCAGTATGCACTTTGAATGTGTTGAAAGCAATGTGATTAAATTGGATTTGGTAATTTAAAATATATTGCTTTAATTTGGTTAGCCTTGAGAATTGAATGCAACAATTCATTGCTTCATATGAATTAATGGATGCAAATGACTTTTTTGGCTTTTCTTTGCCTAGTCTTTTCATTTGAAATTCATAAAACCAACTTCCACAACTTTTTAATGCCATGTAGCTTTTTCCGCGTGTTCCTGAATGCTTAGTCATCTTAATATGACAAATGTCTATTTTTCGCTCTTTTGGACATAGCCATGGTGTCTTTGAAGTTTGCTTATGCATCATTGGAGAATGTGTGTCTACATGTCGTCATTATGTTGATGTTTGAGGTGTGATATATTATATTTTGTTCTTGGGGTTGAGAGTCAGTGAGATGGTGACATATGGATGGATCTCAGCGATCCACTTGCCCAGATCATCTGTATAAAAGGTTTTGCTGATGTCACCTCCTAGAGGTCAAGATGGTGACACGTGGATGGATCTCAGCTACCCGCTTGACTGAGATCATCCACATAAAAGCCTTTGTTGACGTCACCTCCAGGAGGCCTAGATGGTGACATATGGATGGCTCTCAATGATCTGCTTGCTTGGGATCGTCCGTACAAAAAGCTTTCCTGACATCACCTCTAGAAGGCCAGGATGGTGATGTTTGGTCAACTCTCAATGATCTACTTACCTGGAATCATCCGTACAAAAGGCTTTACTGACATCACCTCTAGGAGGCTGGGATGATTTGTACCTTTTAGCTTGGTGCTCCATATGAGTAGAATGATGATGTGTGGAAAGAATGAACTCTGAGATGGTTCGAGAAATGCCTAAGTGTGAGATACTCTATTCAAAATATACAACATAGACAACAAATCCTACTACAAGCAAAACACGTCAACCCGATTAGTCGTATAAATCATAAATCAGACCATGTACATAAGCATTGAAGAAAATCAAAGGTGAAGAGTAAAGCATATAGTATGGCTTAGACACAACTTTGATTCCTTTTAGCTTCGAAAACACCCTACAAACAATGAGATGAAACATGTTGATTGTGTTAAGCAAACAACTAAAAACTAAGATAGTCAAATGAATTTCTCAAGCATCAGATAAATTCCTTGAACTCGCATCTTTCAAATTTTTGTATCATAGACTTCTGCTTAAAAAGACAGTAAAAGGATGTTCAATTAATATTGGACCCCTATTTGAAAAATTTAAAATGGGGTATGTGTGTTAAGGCACAACAAGTATCACAACCCTTTGTTCACTATTCTCGAAGCTCATAAACCTATTTGAACTGCATGTCCCCTCCATTTGCATAGCACCATAGTTGACTCAACAAAATTAGATAATTGTCCCCTTTGACCATCTCAGTGACCTCAAAGTCAACCATAAATAGAACTCTTGAAATCTCCAGCTATGCATTCTTTAACATGTCTATAGGATTTGTTTTGGTCTTGTTTTCCATATACAACACATTCTTTAAATAAACTAATGTGAGCCTTCACATTTTTAGCCACACCTATTTTGTAATAATGTTAACCTCTATGCCAGTATCAATGAAGATATTTTCCATCTAATAGTTATTGATTTTTCATTAATGAATAACTCTTAATCATATGCAAGGCTATGTCCTTCATAAGTCCCATTCACTCTTGGTGGCTCTTTTTTTGTTTCCTTGGGTTTCCCCATACTTTGTTGAAGCTTGGTCTTCAATAAAAGTACTATCACTTCAATGTTTAGTAGGGATAGAAATTCAACCAATTTTCTTACATAACTTGTCCTAGGTCCACTTCATGTTGTATCTCATCCTTGAGCTCCCATGAGCCCTCTTGCATCCCTCAACTCTCCTTGGAGGTTTTGGATCACTTTCTTTGCCTCGATAGTAATGGCCTTTTGTTTAGCAACACCCGGGTACATATTCTCCTCCTCTTCCAACTTATAAACAGTCTTTGCCTTCCCCTTATCTGTATAAGACACACCACCTTGGTCTAGATACACTTCGCCTCTCGTGGAAATGTTTATGTGCATACCTCTTTTGTAATTCCTCCTCTACTATGTGGAGGTTTTTGTTGGTCTTAATTAACTATGACCATCCCAACTCCTTTTTGCGCCTCTTCCAAAGCCAATATCTTTTGTGCAAGTTGACACTCTTTTTTCTTATGCTCTTCCCTACAATTAACACAAGTAGTGGAGTTAGGACATTGCCTTTGATAATGATCTAGGGCACCATATTTTAAATAAGTACCAAACACACCACCACCACCTCATCCTTGACCTTTATGGCTGCATGCTCTACCTCTACCAAAATCTTGTTTGTGGCTCGGCATAATCATTACTTGCCTCAATCTATGAGCCTTAGCTTCATGCCATTCTTCAATAACCCAACACTTCTCATTATCATGTGTATTTTTCTTACACACCTTGTGCCAACAGACAACTTTGGTTTACTTAGCCCTTCACAATAATGGGCAATTCTTAGTATCATGCTCTGGTTGACATGTCATAATAGAATGTCATTGCCTTTACCCTCTTTGCATTACAATCATTTCTGCTATATCCCTCTATTTCAAAGTCAATACACCAAAGAACTCTACATGATTCTAGTGTGGACCCCATTGTTGTTAGCTTTTGTATCTGTAAATCCATAGTAGACAGTTGGGCTTCTAAAAGCAAGATTATGTCCATGTCAAATCCTAGCTTCCATCCACGAAGCTTCCTCCAACACATTTCATTTCACGTATTCCATAAAATTCTTCATCACAAACTATCTTCTAAAAGGAGCCAATATTCCTCCTATAAACCATTGTGCATGCTACAATGGGTGAACCTCATTAGAAATCTTTGACAACAAAATTTTAAAATGTGCATTGTATGCACGCACACTCTCTATAACCTCTTGCTTTATCTCTTTAAGTACATAGATGCTTTACTCCTCAAACTATGGAATATGAAACTCTTTAAGAAATATAACCGTTAATGCATCAAAGTTAATCACCACTTGGTTAGGATCAAACTTCTTATACCAAGGGTGAGTAGGGCCCATTAGTGTTGCCGCAAACAAACTAGACTTCCTTTTTGGATATACCACTCCTTTTATGCATCAAGTTATTTCACACTTACGCAAATGTTATGTTGCATCTTCAATCCCATTGTGCTCTAGTAACTTGGTCATGTCATAATACAATTATTGTTGTTGCACCAATTGGGGTTATGCCAGTGCAATAGTTCCAACATTCATGATAGGTGTAGGACCACTTGGAATAACCCTTACATTCAATGCAGTTGTGGTCAAGATAGTTTAGGTTGCTACGATCTATGTGGCTGCAACAACATTACTTGTGCTTGGCTAACTCACCCCTCATGGTGTCATACTCAAACTCGGCATAGTGTTACCATTTGTGCAGCTCTACTTGCACTACCTCCTTATGAAACAAAATTTTATATCACCATCACTATTGGGTTTCCAAAACCTACTGATGTGTGACCACCTGCCACTGTCACCTTTACGCTACATTCCTTTCCAACCAAAAGCTGTGTTCTCCACTATATTCTCAATTATGTAAGGCTCGTCGTTATTCAAAAATGATTAGTTTCTCTCACCTTTTCCACTTTAACTATGCTCATTTCTATTAAAAAAACAACTGCGTACTGGCATCGACATGTTGCAAACTCTAGCTTGAGTCTTCTTTGGACTCTGCATACACTTCTTGTTGTTATGTCTCCTCTGCACCACTATCCATTGGATTGCCACCTTCTATGAGAATTTTTCCCCACAATATTCCTCAAAAAGGGAGTGTTTCACAATAGGCAAAACATCTAAGTGCCCTTCCTACCCCTACATGTCTCATTGGCATTCACCTAGTATGATTCTCCCATCTTCCTAGGGTCCTTGGCCACAAGATCTCTTTCCTAACCCTCCACATATATGTGTCACCTCATCTCTCTTTCTGTGATTCCCCAATCCACTCTCTTCATTTCTTCCATCCAAAAATTCAAACCTTCACTTTTGTGCACACAAGCGTAGCCTTTGCACAACAAAAGATTTAGCTCTCCATTTCCAATCTTTCCAGTCTGAGATCAACCAAGAGTATTTTAATACACAACATCTCTGCAAGGGAGGATCCCCTTGGTTCCCACAAAAACTTAAAGTCCACTCCTCAGGGCAAGAATACATAGACATGGAGTACTCTAACACAATTGTTTACTAGAACACTACTACACCATACCTCCACCGCACATGTCCACACTTTATTTGTCTTCTTCAAAGCTTCAACCCCCGCATCAGTCCAACCTTTGTACCTACGAAATCACCAAGTCCTACCAGTCACATAAGTTGTGATCTACGTATACACGTGCTCCGTAAACTCAAAAAATAAAATCTCGTACAACTCGTTACTCAAATTATCATGTATCCATGAGTGAGAGACCCGACTCCCTCTACTTTTCAATCTCACTGCAAACTCAAAGATTTGCTTCTCAAACCAACTCTCGATTCTCTCAAGAGTGATCTGATCTAATCCATCGTTACCCAGATGCAATCTCCATCATCACATCACAATTGAATGAGGTCTTGGCAATGAAACCAAAAATGTTGCCAGTGTTTTATATCGTTCCTTTTCTACACAAAAGGATAAGAGCCAAAGGAGTCCTTGGCATTAGACTCAACCCTTGTTGACAACAAATAGAGCAACTATCCACTTATGCTTGCATATTCAACTAGCATGAGTGTGTAGAGGTTTCACCCGAAGTGCAAGCGAGATATCACTAGAGACCTCATAATGAGAAAATGACATAATAACAATGATTGTGCATTGCAATATACAAGATCAAACCCTAATCAAAATATATATGACAAGGAATCAACACTACCAAAACATTATTAACCTAAACAATCACCATGCTAACATCCTAATCACTTGAAAGCTTAACCAAACCCTACGACAAGATACACAATGTGCACACGCATAAAGATTGCACAAAAGCACACTTTTATTATATTAATCAAAGCTCAATTATAATAGTATGTTACCCTACGCCTTGAGCCATACAAAACATAAGGAATACAAATTAATAACTACTCTTGCACCGAATTAGTTTACAAAGCCTAACACTAAATGAACATCCACACAACTAGCTCTAAATCCTTCACTGTTGCAACCTTCCCTTGTACCAAAGTTACAACATGAAACACTACCCCTTACAAATGAGGAGCCCGAGTGGGGGATATTTATAGGTTTCTTGGAACCCCTGGGCCCTACCAGTTGGCAAGAGCATATTCTTTAATCCCTTCTAGATGTCCTAGAGGACGTATGATTAGCATTGAGATGCCATGCACTCCAAGTTTCTAGAAGCTTCCCCCATCTGCTTCCTTGTTCGCCTTCAACCCCGTGCCATCTACGACCATGCATTGGTTGGTGACATGTGGATAACTACCGTTGATTCCCACCCCTCAACCTTGGGAATTTGCCTCCACCAACATACCCACAATCCATTTGCCTTAGGCATGCTTCGCCTTCATGCGCCTTTCTATGTGCATGACCAAATCTATAGGTTTCACACATCTCACTTGTGTGGCATGTAATATTTAGACAACTACGGGAGAAATATCTTAATCCCTTTTCCTGGGGTCAACATAATAAGCCTATGAATCTTATGAAATGGAAACAAATGATAATTTTAAATTAGATACACCACACATGTCAAAGTTGAAATAGAACTCTACGAAATTTTCCATAAGGTAATTCATAGTTCGATATTTGATATGATTTTTTCGTAATCTGAGGTACAATCACATTAGCACATCAATTAATAAATATAATTTTAAAAGCTAGGTAAGCACTGAATGTAACTATCAAATTCATTTGAAAGATACTACTGATTTATGTGAATAAATCACAAATTAAAGTCGAAGATTCAAATAGAAAAGAAGCCCCTTCACAACCAGGAGTAGGTTAAATTTGTTGGTTAGATTATGTGAGCTAATCATGTCTTCTATAGCAGATATTCAATGGCATATACAGTGAAAACAGCGTAGGCCGTGCTCCAACTACGCTTATGACCTATAAGCTCACAAACAACTTGTAGACTTAAGAGGCACAGTACATCTAGTTAGATGTTAGGTAATTTTTTAGTTAATAAGGCCTTCCCATTACATCATGGCGAGCAGTTTTGCTCTCTAGCTCAAAATTTTATTGTTGAGCTGTGACCGTGCTTTTTTAGTTCCATATTTGGTTCTCCCAAACTCTGCTCTGACTGCTTACTGTCTTGATAGTGCATCTCTTGTATATTTCAGAGCTTCTGCCTGTGTTGAACATGTTCTGCATTGCTCTTTGAGTACTATTTCATGCCAGTATTGAACTTTGCTTCTCACAGCTTTCTAAGCACTTCCAGTAGTTCTTCCCCCTTTGCATCCTCTACTACTTTGAAACTTTAAGGTTCCAGTGCATCAGAAAGTTAGTAGGGTAGCTCTGCTCAAAACCTCATCTGCTTCAAACAAGGCATCAACTTAATATATAATAAGCTTCATGAGGCATTCTTCCAAATTATCTGTACTGCACTTGGAAGGGAGGTCACTAAGATCTTCACCATGAAGTGCTCCTGAAACATAATGACTAATTGATTCGTCATATCTTATGCATTAGCACTGAACAATGAATACTTTCCATTGTCAGTTCTCCATTCAAGTTCTTTCTCGAATATTTTTCCCTGTAAGTCAGCAAAATATTTGAAAATGTTTTTTGTCCATATTGGCACAAAGAATACCCAATATTTGCAGAATATGGCAATTCAAACTTTGGATGGCAAAGTGAGTTTGTTGTCAGTTGTTTCACTCAATCTCACCAATAATCCATACAAGAGCAAGATCCACCAGAGAAATGATGGAATCGAGTGGCATCCCTCACAATAATTTCCCGACTGACAATCTTAGAGATGAGCTTCATGGCGGTATGGCAATCACCACATACACGAAGGTTTTTAACAATTTTAATCGGTGCTCCAGGAGATGCATTAATAAGCCCAAATGCAAGAGCAAGTTTCTCACTGTGGTGAACAAGATGACGTTCCTTTTGATTCTCATCCACATCAAGCAAAACAAAGTTTGTGTCAGGTATATAACCTACCTCCCTCATCCGCACAGTTAGGTTTTCCAACATTTCATGGATCTCTCCTATTTGTGGGTGTGATCCATCTTCTGATATAAATATATGCACCTTGTTCTTGATTTCAATCCAGCTACAGCCAGGCTTCTTCTTGACAAGCTTACCACTCATCATCTTTCTCACCTCTGCTACATTGTCCCATTTGCCGTTTGCAGCATATATGTTTGACAGAAGCACATATGGTGCAGCATTTTCTGGATCCAACTTAAAATGGCAATCTGCTGCACGTTTTGCTAGCTTTTCATTGCCATGAATTCTGCAAGCACCAAGCACTGATCCCCACATAAAAGCGTCGGGTTCAAATGGTATATTGTCTATAAAATTCTCCACCTCTTCTAAAAGCCCAGCTCGCCCAAAAAGATCGATCACACATGTATAATGGTCTGCTGTCGGTGTAATGCCATGATCTCTACTCATGGAATCAAAGTAAAAACGACCATCCTCCACTAGACCAGCATGACTGCATGCAGCAAGAACACCAACAAAAGTGATGTGATTTGGCTTCATGCCCACGAGTAACATCTGCTCAAAGAGTTGGAGGGCTTCCTGCCCACATCCATTCTGGGCATATCCGACAATCATCGTAGTCCAGGAAACTGCATTTCTATCGAGGATGCCATCAAATACTTGACGTGCATCATCTATCCTGCCACATTTTGCATATGTGTCAACAAGGGCACTACCAACAAAGACATTTGACACGTAACCTGCTTGAATTATGTTACCATGGACCTGCTTGCCCAAGTCTAGAGTTGCTAGGGAGGCACAAGCACTGAGTACGCTTGCAAGGGTGCATTGGGTAGACTTCAAACCCAGGGATCTCATCTTCGTAAAGAGTTCCAGAGCATCTTCACCCTGATCATGGCACGCATTGCCTGCAATAATGGTGTTCCATGAAACCACATCTAGTTGTGGCATCCTGTCAAACACTTTGATTGCATTCTCCAAGCTTCCACATTTAGCATACATGTCAATGAGAGCATTCCCCAATATTACATTTGAACTGAAGTTATTTTTAACAATATAATTGTGGATTTGGTTGCCCTGTTTCAGCAATGACATACTTGCACATACACTGAGGAGACTTGCAAAAGTGAAAGGTGTCGGTTTCATTTTTGCCTGTTGCATTTGCAAGAAGATTCTCAAGGCTTCTTCGTCATATCCATATCTGGCATATCCAGCAATCATCCCATTCCATGAAACATCATCTCGCTCAAGCATTTTATCAAACATTTGTTGTGCATCTTCCATGATCTCGCATTTGACATACATGTCAAGAAGCGCATTGCTTATATACAAGTCTGAGTCCAATCCAGTTCTAAACATAACTGCATGGATTGCCTTACCACCTTGCAGAGATGCTAAACTTGCACAAGCACTGAGAACGCTGGCATAAGTAACCTGATCCACTTCAACCTCTGCACATTGCATTTTCCGAAATAGCTCCAAAGCATCCCTTCCGCGACCATTCTGCACGAATCCTGCAATCATGGCCGTCCATGAAACAGTTCCTCGTTTGGGCATTTTGTCAAACAGTTCGTGTGCATCCTCAAAGTTGCCAGACTTGGCATATCCAGCAATCAATATATTCCAGGAGTACGAATCTCGCTGAGGCATTTTGTCAAACAGTTGGCGTGCAGTCTCCAGACTCCCACACTTGGCGTATAAATCAAGAAGACGGTTGCTAAGAAAAACACCTGGGTGGCATTTTGTGTGAATCATATGAGCATGCAGGCGCTTACCCTCTTCCAGGGCTCTCATTTTGATGCAGGCCGTCAAAAGGTTGGCATAAGTGGCGTGATCTATGGCCGCCTTCTCTCGTCTTTTGTCGCATAAACTGTTAATCACTTTCTTTAACACTCCTCTATTATTATCGTCCATGGCCAGAGAATAGCTATAGTTCCTAACCAACATATTTGTTTGTGTTTGATTGGGTTTTGGCTTGGTGAAAACAGCGAGGATTTTCATGCTGTTAGTGGGTTTTGTTCACTCTGTTTCTGCAACTGTCTGTATTATGTCGATGTCGACATACAAGGGGAATGGAAACCGATGTGAATAGAACCATTGTTTCGTTTTTTACATGGGAAATTACGGCTGTCATATTTTACGATATATTATGAGCAAGTTATGAGGAAACCAAAAGACTCCATACTCAAAACAGAGTTATTTGGCGGTATTATTCAATAGAGCCGTTAACACTTTTTTCAATGGAAAATACCGTCAGTATTATTTAAAGAAAGAACACAAGACTCATGTTTAAATGAGTTTAAGATATAAAGGCCTCATGAGGATGGGAAAAATGACAACTAGACGATTCTCTTGTCATGTGGTCTATGGCCTTCTCCGACTCTCAATGGTAATAATACGATTTGGAAACCTTTGCTGAGGTTAAATGTCAATTATTACGTTGGCGCATTCTACATATGAAACTCCCTATTGGCCACCTTGTCCAAGTTTAGGCTTGCTGCAAAAAATATGCCTTTGCCTTTCCCTATTTCTCACCTCTTCTAGCACGACCCATCATCCTCTCAGCGCTGGTCCTCCCTTCTCTCCTCTCTTCCAGGACTCTTTCCTACTAATTTCAATTAAAAAATTGTCTCACTAGGCATTCTTCCTCTCCACTCTCTTAGTTATTTGGAACACTTGTCGGTTGGTCATCCTCTTTCATATCTAGAAAAATCATTCTCAACAATTATGCTCTGGGATTCTATTTGTTTGCAGTTGTAACAAATCAACACCAAGAACCACAAGTTGCATGATGTTCTCGAGAAGATTAAGGAACGACTTAAAGTGTTGCAAAAGAGATAGGTTCATGATGTCATTAACATTGTTAAGAGGGCTTAGTAAGTGATTTGAGACAAGTAATATAGACAAACCTAATGTGATAAAACATAACATGATGTTCCATTTATTGGCTTAAATTTCAAAATTATAATTGGAAAATATTTTGGCTCTAAGAAGGCCAACATTGAATGAGGTGCGCAGTGGGCATGCACTTAAAAAAACTCTCACTGGAGAGTATAAAGTTGTGGAAGGCAAGGAAACTTGCCATGTGAAATGTGTTTAGATTTTAGGGTTTAATCAAAAGATAAGATGATATTAATATCCACAAAATGTCAAAATCGATTGTAGGATTAAAAAAGTACAATATAAAATAAGGAATAGGGAGTGTAAGAGCAACTCCAACAAATCCAAAAACTAAAAAGAATATGTAACTAAGGAAATATGTGAAATATTCCTTTAATGTCTCGCTAATCTTACCATATCTACAAACAACTTATCAGGCAGTTGCTTCTTACTCAATCTATAAAAGAAGCAATCCTTCGTATTATTTTGCTCAGAATTTTGCACTTGAAATTCTAGCTTACCTATGATAAAATTTTCAACTTGGTCATTTAAAACATCCTTTGGAGATCTTGTTAATGTAACTAGTTGCTTATGACTAATATTTTTATTCCCACCAAGAGCAATTTATAGATAACAATTATGTGCACGTGATTGTGACTTGATGTACGAGTTGACATCGACATCAATGCAACCTAGTGCTCAACCAATGGCACCCATCCAATTCTACATCAAATGATCATGTTGTTGCAACTCAAGTTCTTACTGTGACACTTATCTTCATTGATGTAATGAATGCCCCTGTTGCTACCACATGACTCCCCGAGCTATGTTCCACTATCGAACCCCTCACTCCCCTCATATGCTTGGTCTCATGGAGGTTATTAAAACATTTTGTTTATTCATTTCATAAAAAAAAATTAAATGAATAAAAGAGTTTTAATTAAAATGCCTTTTAATAATTATTAAAAAAATATTATTATTAAAAAGGGAAAACAAATTGTTTTGCATACAAATGTGTGTAAATACATGCAAATTTCTAAAGGTGAGGGCTTTTTGAAACTAATTTCAAAAATAGAAAAAGTGATAATTTCTTCCACACACTTGCATGTGGGGAATTTGAAAAAGTTTTTCAAGAAGTTAGAAGAAGTTGGAAAAGTGAAACTTGACTTCCCTGATTCTCCACATTTAGTCCTCCATCATCTCGAGGCACATATTTTACAGAGAGGCAATTTTTTTTCATTCTTTATGAGTGGAAAACAAACAAAATAACAAGTTGAATAAATAATAATGGTAGCATCTCAAAATCATGGAACAACCATTTTCTCTAAAGAAATCCTGAACACCCCAATAAGCTGTAAAAAAGTGAATAAATATATTGGAGAAATCGTCAATGGTTCTAGGGAAGCTTTTTGGCCAAGAAGAAAGCCTAGATAGCTCAAGTTGAGTTTATCGGTTGTCTCAAAGATTTGATAGTTCATTCAAGACTACAACATCACCTCAAGAACCTTCAAAATAAAAAATAATGCATGCATTCATATTTTTGAGCAACTACAAATTTCTTTGTATGGTGTCTCACTTTAGGTGGTATAAATGAGTTTTAATTGGTTTTGAGAGCTATTCATCATTCTTGGAAATAATTCTTCAAATTTATGGTTATCAATAATTCTAAAATAGTTTTCAATCATCCCAAAGAGATTACAATAGAAAATAAGTGGTTTTCAAGTTTTAGAAGGGTAATTTTCAAGATTGTCATTTTATAAAATCAACAGTTTTAAACATCAAGCATGAAGTGTTTTTTGTGAAGACTCTCAGCTATTTTTCAAGCTTCGATAGCTCATTCAAGACTACATAATCATCCTTGAAGCTTTCAGATCATAAATTAATACATGCACTCATGTTTTTTTAAAAGCTACAAATTGCCCACTATGGTGCCTTTTTCAAGATGATCAGGATTAAAAGAGAGAGAAAAGTTTTAAAGTAGATCCCATAACATGTAAATAGATCCCATGCCATACAAAGTTGATTCTACAGCCACCAAATAGTTTTCAATCATTCCAAAGTGGTTTTCAAGTTTTTAAAGGCAATAAATGAGCAGTTTTTAAAATCAAGCAATAAAGTGATTTTATCAAGTCTTATAGCTATCCTTTGGGTGTCAATAGCTCATTTAAGAATGCATCATCATCTTGTTAGATATCAAAGCTTTAGAACCAAAGCTCTAATACCAAATATTAAGAATAAAACTCTTATACTACATGTTAGATTAATGAGCTATATCCTACAATGCAAGTAATTAAAATACAAAATAACAAGTTACAAAATAAAGAAACCAAAGGGAACACATTACATAAGAGATTACATGGAAACCCTACAATGTGCAAGGAAAATCCATAGGCAAAATGGCAGCTTCCATACTTCATATTAATCTCATCAACACTCTTATACAACAACTCCTTCAGTGTTATCAAACAAGCACTCAATGCTTACACCTAAAGCATTTAGGTTGTGAACCAAGCATAACAATGCCTCCAAGATCCAACTTCCAAGCATGCAAGCATAATATTGCATGGATCCTCTAACAAGATGATTTACAATGAGAAAGCTAATGTATATTAATAACATTTACAACATAGAGAGAAAACAAGAGAGAGGGGAGAGAGAATGCAATAGTGACACCAAAAAATGTGCCACACTTGGGTGTCATGTGATCTCCATAGTGTTCTATTATTTTCATGTGCAAAAGTCTTCAAGGCATCTTCACTTTATACAAGAACATGTGCCACCTTCATGTGGCTCCAAAACCATTGTCTCCCACTCACACATGTGAAGACAATCTGTTATAGTAGCCTTCTTGTGTTCATTCTCTATGTGACCACATGAGTCCAAAATGTGCTTGCAATCACCTTTGGACTTTCTCCGCATATGGTAATCTTGGACACATCTAGAAATGTGTCCCACACCAACCTTTTTGTCTCATGCACCATGTGATAACACCCATGTGACTACTAAGGACAAACCCATGTGCCTTGGTGGAGTGATACACCCCACTCCCATCACATCAACTTGATCACTCAAAAGGGCCCTCCATGGGCCTACACCACATCACCAATCAGCCACATCACCCACAAGCCACATCACTAACTAGCCACATCACCGCATGCCACATCACCATAAATAGTGACTGTAAATAGTTATTCATGAATAGTGATTGTGAATAGTGACTTCACATCCTAACATACACCCACTTGAAGTCAATATACATAGGCTTTTACCACACCTAAGTATTTAACAACCAGTTATCCATCTATGTCCTATGTTGCCCTGACACAAACTCAGTAGAAGTTTTCTTGCATGACTAAAACTTCTCTATCCTGACTGGCTTTGTCAACATTTACTCCTCTATTGCAGATTGTAGCACGTAAAGTGACTCTCACTTCTCCATAGATCAATCCACCAATTAGGATTCTGCCATGAACCCCTCACAACTCCCACTACTTGGGAATATCTAGTTTAGTGCTCACCATCGCATCATGAGGATTCCTACTCCTGATAAATCTAATACATAAGATAACAACATGTCTTCTCCTCTATTATAGGACATGTTGTGGGCTATAATTTCACCCTTGTGGGAGATTTTTTTAGACTCTCTCACTCCTAGCTACAATATTGGAATAACCTCAGGCCATGGGTATCTTATAGTGAGGTTGAACTTCTAGAATTTTTAATGAGGCTAGCTCCTCAAATGCTTCACTTTGGCTTGCTTCCCACACTAGAATCTACTACTAACTAAGGGAAAGGGAGAGAAAGATAACATGAGATGCAAATCTAAGCTAAGGATGGTGATGCACCAAAGATGAAATGATCCACTTTCAACCTAGAACCCTTAACAACTACTAATGAACCTAACCAAGACACAGACTATTCTGATCTTATCTCAAGGCCACAAGCATAAGTATTTTATGTGGAGGTCGAAGGGAAACCCTAAAATTTGAAAGAGAAAAATAAATAGGTCTGTATGAGACACTATAAACTTGTGACACTTCAAGGAAGGCACCAATGTCTAACACTTCACACAACCTGCAAGGAACCAAAAGAATTAAAGCAAGATACATAAAGAATCTACAGATGATGAAAAGGGACATACATCTACAAGTTAAACTCCAATAATGTATACTTGACTTCAAACTAGAATAAAAAATGTTCATCTTATTGCCTTAAGAGAGTGTTTACAAGGCAATTTTGATAGAGTAACTCTATCACTAGTTGAGGGATCTCTTTTTAGGCTCAAAATCCTGTATATATAGTAGAAAGGGATGAGAGAGGAGGGGGCTTGCATGAGAAAATAGAGAGAGGGGTCATAAATGGTTACAACCACCAATGTGTCCTTGAACTCTTTTACATTTAGAGCATACAACTGCCTTGACCATGAAATGAACCATCCAAGATCACCACAAATTTCTTCGAGCCCCTCATTAATTAGTAAACATGCTAGAAGATAAGAACTTCTCTAAGAATGTCTTTAATGCTCAAGCTACCTTTTATAATCACATAATCTTCACCTTTCATTCCCAAACCATCTTTCACTTGTCTTGCATGTATAAGGATAAAATCCCCAAAACTTTGAATCTGGATTGAGCCATGTTGCTTCTACATTGAGCAACTAGCTGTCGAATATGATGGCCATGTCGAAAGATGAGGACCTTTCCATTAATTGCACCTACTAGCTCTTGTTTTGAAACTTAGACAAGATCTTTCCTATAAATGGAAAATCAATCTAAGGACATTGGTTTTCCTGTACCCATTTATGTTGATGTTAAGTCGATACAAATCCAAACAGTTACTTGCAGGGGTTCATATTTTGATGTTTACGGCCCATCATGGGATATTTGAATCCCAATGGCTATTTTATGAGCTTGAACTTTGACACTGGTGTGAACGTCATGTTTTCTTCAGACACTTTCCTCTGGTCCTTTTCTTTCAAGAAATTTTCTTGAATAAGTTCCACAGACTTTTTTCCTAAAGGAATTAAACTTTGGACTTTTTGAGAATGACCCTTCAATTTTTGAAAAGTCCTTTGGAGAAGTGCCCTTTCTGAAGGAAAAGTATCTTTCAGCCACTTCAAAAATTCCCCTTTCTAAAGGGAAAGTACCCTTTAGAACTTTTGTAAATGTCCTTTCATTATTTGAAATGAACTGTCAGCTTTGCAAGTGTTCCCTTTTGCCAAGAAAAGTGCCTTTTAGCATTTTAAAAAATGCCCCTTCATAAATCTTTTAAATGTACCTTTTTGAAGGGAAGGACCCTTTGCCTTTTTTGAAAATGAACCTTCTCGAAAGGAACATCCCCTTTGGGAACCTTGAAAAGTCCCTTCGGTTTTTTGTTTTGGCACTTCTCTCCGAAGGAATTCCTTCAAAAATATTTCCTTCAGCTTTCTTGAAACTGAAGTCTTTGCTTCAGTACAAAAGTTCTAAAAGAAATCTTCCTTTGAAAAAATTGTCTCAGACAATTTTCTCGAAGGAAATGTGTCCCTTAGAAAATTACTTTGGCCTTTTGACTTTAGAAAAGTGCCCTTCGAAATAATTAAAAATGTCGTTCGAAGTTTTTTGTATTAGACCATTTCCTCGAGAAAATCCCTTCAAAAAAATTGTCTTGGCCACTTCGCTTTGAAAAAGATATCTTTCATAACTTTTGCTTGGTACACTTTCTGAGATAAAAATCCTTCAGGCCTTTTGTTTCAGACAAAATATTTGAAACAATTCTCCCAAAAGAAAAATGTCTTCGGGGAAATTGTTGTAGAATAATTTCTCTGAAAGAATTTAGTCTTTGTCATTTGCTTTAGACATTTTGTCCAAAATAATTATCCCTTCAGAAAATTTGTCTCGGACAACTTGTCTGAAAGAATTCAACACTTAACACTTAGTCAAAAAGAGTCCTAAAATAAAATAAACACTTAGTCCCCACAAAGTCCAAAAGAATGAACAAATAAAGACTTAGCTGGATAAAAGATTTTGCACTTATCTTCTGGCTTGCAGGCTTATCTTTGAACATTGTTGCTAGATCTTTATAAAACCTTACTTGAATCCTCTCTATTTGTAAATGTTGGATCCATTTCTAAGCCTTTCATCCACTGCTTTATCAAACCATGCAAGAGCTTTATATGTGGACCAAAAATGGCCAATAGGACACTCTTGGGAAGATAACTCACAATGTAAGAAGTGGGTTAATTCTTTGCTTTCCCATCCTTGTGTATATCCATCCTTGGTTTTTCCCACCTACCACCTTCATCATGTCCTTATCATGTGATCCATCACAACAATGATCATTTTGGGGTTTGCATCTAATATGTTAACTACACATAGCAACAATCTATGCTAAAAAGTTGGCTCTTTATGAAGGTACTAAATATTATGTACTACATGTGTTACACCTACACAAACCCATATAATGTTTTTTTCAACATGCAAACTAGCAACTCTTTTGCCTCATCATATGTATTTGTCTCTCCCTAAGAGAGATCACCATGTAGGAATAATGCTACTCCGACTCTTTAAACATCAACTAGTGCATGTAACACTCTTTATAGTAGTAAGGAGAGAAGATCTTATAGAAGTCAAAACTAAACTTCTCCACATAGCCTTTGAATCTATCAACATTGCACAAGTTCACTAGACCAATCACAGCTCTTAGAAAGTCATCATGTTACTCGATGCATCACCGCACCTACCAATTTTTTGAGCTTGCATCTAAAATGCATACTACTCTATCGAATGTTGCTAAAACACTAACTCATGTGCCTCCAATGTTACTCTATGCATCGGTCTACTTATCCAATGCCACAACTATATACATAACTCTCTAGCATCCTGAGTTATATGGTCAACACTGGCCTTCTCCTTTTGGGAACACCAGGTCTCATTTGTTCTTTTGCATGTAGCTTTCAAATACTAATCATGTCAACCATGACACAAGTGAACCAATCATATCTCTAGGGAATTCATCACACTATTAGGTGCACCAATGCACCTATTGAGTTTTTTAGCCTAAAAATGCATCCAAAATGCATCACTGCTCTATCACATGTCTAAACACATGGCCTTCTCCTTCCAGGAACACTAGGTCTTACTTATTCATTTGTATCTTCATCTTCCTCATCCTCAACCACTTTAAAATAGGTACAACTTTAGGTTTATTTGTACCTCCTTCCTTTGTATGAACTTTCCATAATTTACAAAATCTCAACTAATAACATGTGGTCAGTAGGATACCGCATCATACACCCCTTCTATTTGTTTCCAATAACTATAACACGGTCATGCCTTATCTTTAACCTCCATCTATGGAGACCAACATGTTCCTCAAGCTGTAAAGTCACTTCTCCATCAGGAACACTATGTATCCTGCTAACTTATCTAGCAAAGCTTTTGTAGCTTATCCTCCACTCATTTGCAAGATTCTCATCAACAACATGAAGAGAATAAGATCATCACCAAGAGATCCTCCACCTTACTCCATAGAGAGATACTTGCCACAACAAACTTTTTTTTCTCTAATCTCAAACTTGGTCTCTCCTCCTGTCATAGTAGCTTCAACTTGCACACAACCAACCAACAATAGAAAATACTCACACATGGAGTTTTTCACCATGCATCTGATACCAACTATTAGAAATCAAAGATTCAAAACCAAAGCTTTGATACCAAATGTTAGGAATAAAACTTTGATACTACATGTTAGATTAATGAGTTATATTATATAGTGCAAGTAATTAAAATGTGGAATTACAAGCTAAAAAATAAAGAGACAAAAGGGAACACATTACACAAGAGGTTACGTGGAAACCCAACAATGTGCAAGGAAAAACCAGGGTCAAAATGGTAGCTTCTATACTTCATATTAATCTCAGCAACACTTTTCTACAACAACTCCGTCAACAACTCCTTCAGTGTTATCAAACAAGCAGTCAGTGCCTACGCTTGAAGCATTTAGGTTGTGAACCAACCATAACAATGCCTTCAGGATCCAACATCCAAGCATGCAAGCACACTCTTTCATGGATCTTCTAACAGGATGAATTATAATGATAAATATAATGAATATTAATAGCATTTACAACATAGAGAGAATGCATGACACCAAAAATGTGCCACACTTGGGTGTCATGTGATCTCCATAGTGGTTGTGTTGAATTCATGTATAAAAATATTCAAGGTGTATTCACTTTAGACAATATCATGTGCCACCTCCATGTGGCTCCAAAACCATTGTCTCCCACTCACACATGTGAGGGCAAACTGCTATAGTAGCCTTCTTGTCTTCATTCTCCATGAGACCACACGAGCCCAAAAGGTGATTGACATCACCTTTAGACTTTATCCACACATGAGAATCTTGGATACATCTATAAATGTGCCCCACACCAACCCTTTTTTATTTTACACCATGTGACAACACCTATGTGACTACCAAGGACAAACCCATGTGCTTTGGTAGAGTGCTACACCCCACTCTCATCACATTAAACTGATCACTCAAAATGACCCTCTATGGGCCTATGCCACATCACCAATCAGCCACATCACCATGAATACTATCCATGAATAGTGGTTCATGAATAGTGACTTCACATCCTAACACAACTCCAAGTCATTCAAATTTGAATATTATGCATGTACCAACATATTTCAAGAGCTAAAAACTACCCACTATGACATCCCACTACAAAAACTTCTAATAAATATTGGTTGTTATAAAAAAGGTTTCTTATCTTTTGTCATTCCAGAAAAAGATCTCCAATTTTAATGTGGTTTTCAAAGGCTTTAAGGCAATTTTGGGAACAATGTAAATGCATGGGCTTCAAGAACAAGAACAAGAGAATGTGTGGTAATTTAATTGGTTATACTAAAAGTGTTTTTGTCTCTTTCTCCAAGTTAATTTAAAAAAAAATCATCACCAAATAACAGTGGTAACTTACCGCTGCATAAATACTCAAATGCTTTACAAAGAGAATGAACAACATGCTAAATCAATTTCAATGCCATAATACATAGAAGACAATACTTTTTTTTGATATTTTATTCACCTTTTTCATGGTATGTGGTAATCATAAATAAATTTTAAAGAGTTAAAAAATATATTATTTAATCCTTCCAAGAGCACACTACATGCAAAGTGTTGGTTCGATGCCCAAGTAGGAGGTGGTTTTAAAATTTTCAATGGTCTTGATTAATATTAAGACATATTAATAACTTTTAAATACATGTGATTTCAAAAATTCATGTAAAGGTGGTTTTCAAGAGGAAAGAATTGGATTTCAAGGAATCAAGAACTCCAAAATTGAAAGTGCCATATATTCTCCTTTTCTCAAAATTTTAAATGTTGTTTCTAAAAAGGCTAAAAAATTCATGTAAATGTGGTTTTTAAACCCGACGTACTTTATGAGCTATTTTTTGCAAAGTCATTTTTACATAAAATTTATCTTTGTATAAGGTAGACCTAGAGGCTTTAACTTGATACCTTGTTTCCCCTCTTTGCAAACTAGTCCTTATTTGATAAGTTTGTAGTTTGCATTGTTTCACTTTATTTATATTTTTTCCACACTTTTATAATGTCTACATCAACATGAATGAGCATAAAATATGAATTTTAAAGCGTCACATAAAATTTTATGTTAGAGTCAGAATATGAGCACATCATGGACATAAATCTCAGACATGTCAATATGCAATAGTTCTATAACATAATTAGATCTGAGGGAAAAATTGTATTCATGATTTGAATCTACGACTGTGAATTGCCTCAAATTATAACCTTTCCTATTATAGTACAATGCCCATAACTTGTGATTGCATGTGTGAAACAATATAATCCTGAAAAGTGAGTAGTGTTCAATTCTAACAACAAGCTAGTTTTCTTGATCAGTCCTGAATACATTGACGATACTTTTGAAATCCCAGACTATGAAAAACATAATGAGATAAACAAAGAGTCTTATTATAAAATATGGGATGATGATCCACTCAAATGTTTAAAATTAATGAAATGACATTGGATGGTCATCAAATAAGCCAAAATCAAGAGATTTATTAAATAATTTGTGAGTGACTATTATTAAGAAGTGGCTGACATCATCACTCTCCTTAGCTGAGTGTTTGGAATCCCATCAACATGTTACTTGCAACCATGGATATATGAGTTCATATGCATTATTTTTCATGACAAACAAGTCACTGATTATTTGATAATCATAAGAGATGTTATTCACAAACAACTCCTAGATGTGAGAATGATAGGTCATTTCTATATGACCTCATGCCTAGTAAACAATGTAGCTAGGAGAAAAATATTCACAGGCATAGAGACCAACGAGGTTATGGATCTAGGATCAAATAATTATATCACTTATATCCTCAATTTGAGATCATATCTAGTGTGAAACATTTCAGGCAATCAAATATGTGTTCCTCTTTTGCATGATCATGATGTTCAAAAATGATCCCAATAAAATATTCTTAGTGCAAGTAATGGATACAATTGCCAAATGGGCTAGTTAGTTTATCCAATTCCATACCTTCTCTAACATCAGTTTTGGTGGATTTAATAGTGTTCTATATAAATTACCAAAGTACATAAGCAATAAATGGGCTCTAATGTAGGTATGTCAACAACTGATGTTAGTAAACTATTTCCTGGGAGAAACGCATAAGACTGGTGTTCATTTACCAATTTTAATTAGGAAATTTAAATATTCTTCATCTTGCAAAGCTAAAATAATGGACAATAAAATGGCCATGATGACCCTTCACTAATTCATCAGAATATGTGAATTTGATACCAATGGATTCATTAAATGCATCCTAGTAAAAAAGTAAAAGCATCAACCATAAATTAAAGACTATTAGAAAGATTACAAAAATGATAACAATATGTGTCTCAAATATTATTCCATAATGACTCTAAAAAAATAATTGTTTTTAATCTGAAAAGTATACTTAGAGGAGTCATATATATGACAAGAATAACTTGATTGATCCTTCCTACAATGAGATTGACTTAGAGCCTATTCTTATCATTGATTGGTCTAAAAGATAAATAATGTCAATGGAACACAAAAATCAAAAAATCAAAGAATGTAGTCTCTCTTAAAAATGAAGGATACAAGAATGCTATGCAACAAAAAATAATCAACCTCGAATTGATGAACTATCTGAGACCATTTTGAAAGAGAAATTCATTGATCCTCCAAGGTCATCAACATCTTCCATGAACAACCTTCATCGATAGTTAACATAATAGAGGTAATGGATAATAAAAATATGTAGATCAAATAAACCATTCTAGAAGCTACTCAACATTGTACCTGTTGACCATTTTTTGCCCAACAAGACAAAAATTGGTCCCCTTTCTTTTTATGTTGTTCTGAGTCAGTACTTTTGATTTTGCATGAGTCTTGCAATTTCTACAGAATCTGCAGGTTAGTATTTTGGTGCATGAAGAATTAATTTAGAGAGTGCTAGGTTTTACAAGGTTTCTTCGGGCTCTTGTCTGAATAAATTCACAAGGAAGGTTGGCATATTTGAACCATTGAACCATTGAACTAGTTTAATGCCTTGGTTCAATTGGCAAGTTCATCACCTTGGTTCAATGCCTTGGTTCAATCAGCAAGTTCATCACTTCGGTTCAAAGCCTTGGCTCAATCAGCAAAGTTCGTCGCTTTGGTTCAATCAAACGGTTCATCGGCTTGGTTCAACGCATTGGTTCAACACCTTGGTTCAATGTTTTAGTTCAATCAGATGGTTCAATCACTCAATTCACTCAGTCAGTTCATCAGCTTGTTTCAATGCGTTGGTTCAACAGTTGGTTCAAAGGATCGGTTCAACACAAAAAGTTCAAGGGAGCCCCCCCCCCGAAGAAAAAATGCCCTTGCGGAGGGCACTTAGCCAACAAAGGTACCCTTCAGAATTGTCATTTTCAAGAAGGCCACAAAGGATGATTTATTTCAAAAAAAATTCTAAGGCAGTCGACAGAGGCAAGGAAGAAATCCTTCAGGCTTTTTGTCTGAAGGAATTCCTTCAGACAAAAAGTCTGAAGGAATTCAGAAAAGTTGTAAACAAGAAACCCGAAAGCAAAAGACAAGGATGATTTCTTTCAAACTTTTTGTTCGAAGGAATTCCTTCAGACAAAAAGTCTAAAGAAATCTAGGAAGGCCGTGGGAGAGAAAAATCTGAGAAAATTCCAAAGAAAAGGACCTAGGGAAAATAATCCGAAGGAAAAGCCTGCGAAAAAGAAAAAGCCCGCAAAAAAGGCCCGAAGGAATTCGCCAAGAATGGTGACATCCCGGAAGCCATCAATTTCAAGGAGACAAATTAGCCATTATTTTTTAAGTGATGATGGGTGTGTGGACGTCAATTTTAAGATAGTGAAATAGTTGTTTGCTTTTAAATTGCCTGAGCACCAACCATTAAAAGAGCCCAAGGAATGCAGTGACCCACCAGAAGACCATCCCCGAGGGCTGAAGGAGCAAAAAGAGACAAAACTAGGATGAGACAAAGCGCAGGAAAAGACAAAGAAATTCAAGTGGCAAAGGGGAGGTAAGTTATTGTCAGATGGTCATCAAATGGTGCAAACAGTGAATGGCATGGCCTGTCTTCTCCAATTTGCATTTAAAATGGGACAAATCATGTGAATATCTAGAAAAAGCAGTCTATTTTTATAAAATAGGCATAGCCTGTGCTTCCACATTAATGCTTGAATGCCAAAGTCAAGTTTGATGATTATACATCATGGTTCCAGCATACCTCTTCTAGAAGAATGACATCAGTAACAGTGACTTCCTCTTTCTGATGTTTTTAACACACATGGGCCAGCTTTTCAAAGAGAACCAAAGTCTTTTCAAAAGAGGTGCCAATTTCTCTTCCCCTCTTTCTATATATTGTAAATTTCTCATTTGAGAAGGGATCGACTCTCTTAGCCTTAAGGTAAAACTCTGCCCAAAAATCTCTTGGGCTTGTAAGGCAGAGCTCTGCCAATTTTTACCTTGAATCAAGACTTAGAATTTTTACCTCTATTTGGACTTGCACTTTAAAGTATATGTATGTGTTCTTCTTTTGTGTTAAGTCATTGTCTTTCATGCTTCTCACAGGTCGATTACAACATGTCTAGTGCATTGTGAAGTCTCTTTTCTGCAGGTCTGCCAGAAGTGTTCCTAGGGGAATGTAGGTGCCTGTGAATAGGCTACCATAAGTGTGTTTGAGGATGCCTCTGGTATTTTCTTCCTCCCTATATTTCTATGGACCCCTAGCTGACTATTGTAGAAGAGCTTCCCACTTTAGATGAAGTGTATGGGTGTTTCTTTTTGGTGAAAAGTGTATATTCAGGCTGGGTGGGTCAACTTTTATGGTGTATCACCTTTTCTTTTTTAGGGCTTAGATTCTATTTTCATAATCTCTCTCTCCCTTTTCATCCCCCCCTTTTTTCCATTTTATTTGTTAGCAGTAGGAGAAACTAGGGCCTAAAAGATACATCAAATGGAGCTAGCCCTTATCTAGAGACTCTCCCCTCCAACTTCGCCAATCCCACAGGTGAGAGGGGAGTTTCCATTATTGTGTGTGGAAGGCAGGAGCTCGGCCTCTTACCCCGGGTGCAATCCACTATGTCAACAATTTTTGGCATGCCTAGTGGGACCAACTAGGACAAGTTGTGTCCAAAGAGTTAAATAATTTTTGGTGTGTTCTTCAACCAACCAGCCTTTGGAGGCTTTTTTATCAACACCAATGGCGACTCTGAGTTGAATCAGCTGGTTAAGCAGCCTGGTGCCATCAGAAATATTATTTTTTGTATGTATAATTCCTTTGCATAGAATCATGGGCCTTATATTCCTTCATATTACCATGATCAAGCTCAAAACATTCATGCAATCCCCTCAAGCAACCCTCCTAGTTGCCCTTCAACCAAAAGGGAAAAGTCTAATTCTGAGATCTTTTGCCCTAATGGCAACCTCCTGACCTGGGGGAAAATAGTGGAATCATGGGGCAGGAAAGAGGAGAATAAAGGTTTTGCTCAAAACCTTAAAAAAGATAAAGCTGCTCTAACCCATGATTCCTATGATCTCCAAGAAAGGCTCTTCCAAGAAGACATAGCCAGGAGAATTACAGAGTTGGAATCCAAAGAGAGATTCCTCAGCCAACGTGTGATGGACGGTTCAGACCCAACGGCACATTCCATGTCTGAACACACCCCATCTACAACCCCCCAAGAGAGTTATCAGGCCACACCTGATATCGATGAAGTGTTAACCAGATGGAAGGAGGAGAATCATTTGATTCTAGCTTAAGGACTGCCTCCCCTTCCACATGGTTTTTTCACTTCATCCCTTCTCAAGGAGGAACCTGTTCTGTAGGAGGCGAGTGAGGAAGAAAAAATCCAATTTGTAGCTCTTCAGGAGGCTATCATGAGTGACAATGAAGAATAAATCATCATTGATGCTCCTTGTGAAGACCTCATCAGCAATGGAGAAGACATAGGGCATGCATACATGCAGATGTTCCAGCAATACGAGGAGGAACATAAGCATGGTGAGCTCTCTCCCCCTTTGTTTGATAAACTTCCTTGTTGTTTTGATGAGGAGGACTACTATGTCAAGGAGCCTGAGTTGGAGGAGGATCAGAAGAATATCTTTGAACATCTAGAGATCTTGATCTTTGAGGAGGAAAAGGAGAGGCTGGTATCCCTTGAGGAAAGCCTTGAAGAAGAAAGCTTTGAACAAAGAGGTGATGTTCTATGGGATGAGCAATTAGTTTGTGATTCCATTTCAGACATCACCATAGTTTCCCTTCTTCAAGAAGGCCAAGAGGGAGCAGAGGATGAGTTTGACAAGGTTTTCAATGAATCAGAAGGGAACGGGTCAAACCATGATGCATTGTAAAGGGATCATGCACAACAAAGGGCTTATGGTGATGAGCCAATGGCCACAGATTTCTTGGTGATATGCACCAACATGAAGGACCAGCATTCAACAAGCTTCTAGGAACAAGCAAAGTACACATATGTTGGGAGCATGTTTGATTCTGATCCACTCGAATGCAAGCCAATCTAGGTGACAGGCAAGAGGAGCAAGTCACCAAATCTCCTTTTCATTCAGCCACTTGTCTGGCACCATAAGTCTTCTTGCCAAGAAGGGGACTTAAGAAGTTTTCCTTTTGATCCAAGAGGGAGGCAAATACTCCTGGTTAGCTGTATATAGTAGTTTGCTTTCAGTTATTTTTCCTACTTTCCCTAAGTGTAGTTTGCAAAAGTAGTGTTTTTAGTCTTGTGTGTGCTTTCTTTTGTGTGTGGGGTAAAGGCTTCATGTTTGATTCTGGGATCCCTCAAAGCAGTGGCTAACTCTTTCAGAGCTGCATCTAACTCCGTGCCCAATGAACTTAAAAGCAATTGGTCTCTAAGCATAGCAGGCATGCTTCCCCTGAGAGTCGCCAATTTGTTGACCATTTTCTGCCCAATAGGCCAAAAATTAGTCCCCTTTCTTTTTATGTTGTTTTGAGCTAGTAATTTTGATTTTGCATGAGTCTTGAAATTTCTATGGACTATGTAGGTTAGTCTTTTGGTGCATGAAGAATCAGTTTAGAGAGTGCTAGGTTTTACAAGGTTTCTTCAGGCTCTTGTCTAAAGAAATTCACAAGGAAGGTTGGCATCTTTGAACCACTAAACTGGTTCAATGCCTTAGTTCAAAGCCTTGGTTCAATCGGCAAGTTCATCGCCTTGGTTCAATCGGCAAGTTCATCGCTTTGGTTCAAAGCCTTGGCTCAAGCAGCAAAGTTTGTCTCTTTAGTTCAATCAAACAGTTCATCAACTTGGTTCAACGCGTTGGTTCAACACCTTGGTTCAATGTTTCGGTTCAATAAGATGGTTCAATCACTCGGTTCACTCAGTCAGTTCATCAGCTTGGTTCAATGCATTGGTTCAACGGTTGGTTCAAAGGAGCGGTTCAACGTGAAAAGTTCAAGGGAGCCCCCCCGAAGGACAAATGCCCTTGCAGAGGGCACTTAGCCAACAAAAGTACCCTTTGAAAGGGTCATTTTCAAGAAGGCCGCAAAAGACGATTTCTTTTGAAAAATTTTCTAAGGCAGTCAGTAGAGGCAAGGAAGAAATCCTTCGGGCTTTTTGTCCAAAGGAATTCCTTCAGACAAAAAGTCTGAAGGAATTCAAAAAAGCTGTAAACAAGAAACCCGAAAGCAAAAGACAAGGATGATTTCTTTCAGACTTTTTTTTTGAAGGAATTCCTTCGAACAAAAAGTCTGAAGAAATCCGAGGAGGCCGTGGGAGAGAAAAAGCCGAGAAAATTCCAAAGAAAAAGACCCATGGAAAATAATCTAAAGGAAAAGCCCGTAAAAAAGAAAAAGCCCACAGAAAAGGCCCAAGGAATTCACCAAGGATGGTGACATCCCAGAAGCTATTAATTTCAAGGAGATAGATTAGCCATTGTTTTTTAAGCGATGACGATTGTGCGGACATCAATTTTAAGACAATGAAATAGCTGTTTGCTTTTAAATTGCCTGAGTGCCAACCATGAAAAGAGCCTAAGGAATGTAGTGACCCGCCAGAAGACTATCCCCGAGGGTTGAAGGAGCAAAAAGAGACAAAACTAGGATGAGACAAAGTGTAGGAAAAGACAAATCAGTTCAAGTGGCAAAGGGGAGGTAAGTTATTGCCAGATGGTCATCAAATGGTGCAAACAGTGAATGGCACGACTTGTCTTCTCCAGTTTGCATTTAAAAGGGGACAAATCATGTGAATATCTAGAAAGAGCGGTCTATTTGTAGAAAAGAGGCATAGCCCATGCTTCCACATTAATGCTTGAATTCCAAAGTCAATTTTAATGATTATACAACATGGTTCTAGCAGGCCTTTTCTAGAAGAATGACATCAGTAACAGTGACTTCCTCTTTCTGATGTTTTTAGCGCACATGGGCCAGCTTGTCAAAGAGTGCCAAAGTCTTTTCAAAAGAGGTGCCAAGTTCTCTTCCCCTCTTTCTACATATTTTAAATTTCTCATTTGAGAAGGGATCGACTCTCTTAGCCTTAAGGCAAAACTCTGCCCAAAAATCTCTCAGGCTTGTAAGGCAGAGCTCTGCTAGTTTTTACATTGAATCAGGACTTAGCATTTTTACCTCTATTTGGACTTGCACTTTAAAGTATATGTCTGTGTTCTTCTTTTGTGTTAAGTCATTGTCTTTCATGCTTCTCACAGGTCGATTACAACATGTCTAGTGCATTGTGAAGTCTCTTTTCTGCAGGTCTGCCAGAAGTGTTCCTAGGGGAATGTAGGTGCCTGTGAATAGGCTGCCATAAGTGTGTCTGAGGATGCCTTTGGTAGTTTCTTCCTCCCTATATTTCCATAGAAACCTAGCTAATTGTTTCAGAAGAGCTTCCCACTTCAGATGAAGTGTATGGGTGCTTCTTTTTGGTGAAAAGTGTATATTCGGGCTGGGTGGGTCAACTTTTATGGTGTATCACCTTTTCTTTTTTAGGGCTTAGATTCTATTTTCAGCATCTCTCTCTCCCTTTTCATCCCCCCTTTTTCCATTTTATTTGTTAGCAATAGGAGAAACCAGGGCCTAAAAGATACATCAGAGGGAGCTAGCCCTTATCTAGAGACTCTCCCCTCCAGCTTCACCGGTCCCACAGGTGAGAGGCGAGTTTCCATTGTTGCGTGTGTAAGGCAGGAGCTCGGCCTCCTGCCCTGCGTGTAATCCACTGTGTCAACAATACCAATATCCATATAAACATGGATTATGAATGAGAAAGAGTAAGCATTCCATATATTTCACAATCTAGTTTGTATGCATCTATTCCTACTAGCCTCGAGTGTCACAAATTAATTACCAATACTACTTTGCAATACATAGACTTTGAAAAAAATCAAGCCCCAATTGTCATCTCCTTAGATTCTCCTAAAATATCACAACAAGTAGAATTTGCTTAACTTTTGAATCACCTCTTCCAATTCAAAACCAAATTAAAGTTATTTTAGTAATCCAAATTGATTTTCCCATCACTAACATATTAGTGTGGTTATACGAAGTCATCAGGAAAATAAAAAGTGTTTTCAAACCAATCACTATTGACTTGGAAGTAATTGCATCCTTATCAACTCCTCCTCCTCTTGAAAAGAAGCCCAAAGTGATTTCTAAAGTCACCATGAATGAACAAGGAATCATATTTATAGAAATTGTGACACCCATTACTGATAAAAATAAATAAGATATGTCAATTAAAGACTGTCAAATTTATACAGTGATGTTTGGAAGATATATAGTGGAGGGAGACAATGTAAATGCACAATAATAATTGAATGTGATCATTCAATGTATGGAGAAGTACAAATCTCAAGTGACACGATATAAAAAGGAAAATCAATAATTTTTGGCACATGTTCAACATCTATCCAATCCATTAGTATTTTCTTATGTCCTAGTACCTCTAACAATCATATCAACAAATATAGACATGATTCTAGTGTCAAGATAAATCAAGAACATGGGAAAAATGATGAATACATGGTCAAAAAATATGTTGATGCATAGATTAAAGTTAATTGATGACATCATGAGGTTATTTGATAATATTCAAATAGGATTGAATGCACTTAGAGGATTTGATTCAGAGTTCACTCAAGAGATGTCATCTATTGAATAAATCTTCCCCAATTTCCATGACATGATCTAATTGGGTTTATCTTCACTCATTGTTGATGGAGTTCTTAAGAGTCTATTAGTGTAATATTTTTTTCACTTTTAGTTTTACCTATATGGTTGTTAGTCAGTTTGCTTAAGGTTGTTAAGATCCTTAAGAGAAATACACTTAATGTGTTTTCTAATTGTAAGTTGAGTTTTTACCTTTTGACCTAATATCTCACTATATAATATACCTCCTATGTACTTTTTTACTATTAAATCACTTAATGAGTACTTATGAAGCCCATTTTTACTTTGCATTGTTCTCACCTACTCATAGGGTCTTCATCCAATCTATGATATTTAAAGATCTAGGAGTAATTTGACATTGTATCAGAGCTCTGATTTGACAACCATTTTATCATTTTTGAAATCCTTGGTGAGATATTTCCTATTAGCATTCTTGTTGGTTTTCTTGATTTTTGATGGTTTCATAGGTTTGGTGGAATTTCATGGAAATCTATGTAAAATATATAGTTGAAGTCTCCAATCACAAAATAGATAGTGCCATTAGATTTGAAAGGCATCAAAACCCTTAAATCAACTGTAAACATAAATTATATTTATGACAGTGATTTTTGGATATTTTCAAAGGGTTTTTAGTTATATTTAGAGGTTTTGGGGCTTTTTCTATCATTTCATGCATTTTCATACAAAAAAATTATCAAATTAGGAAATTATTTCAATGTTTTTTGAGTTCTCAAATGGATCTCTCTTAGTTTTTGGAGAAGCCATACCAAATATAACAACTTACAAAGACACATGATTTCAAAACTTCATGTAAAGGTGGTTTTCAAGAAGAAAGAAGTAGATTTCAAGGAATCAAAAACTCCAAACCTGAAAGTGCCATATATTCTCTTTTTCTTGATTTTTTAAATTTTATTTCTAAAATGGCTCAAAAATTCATGTAAAGGTAATTTTTAAACCTATCCTACCTTCTGAGCTATTTTCTACAAAGTCTTTTTTATGCCAAATTTTCTTTGTAAAAGGTGGACCCAAAAAAATTGACCCAACATCTTGTTTTCCCTCTTTGTCAACTCATCCTTCTTCGAGAAGCTTAAAATTTGTAGTTATTTAACTTTATTTATATTTTTATTGTTCTTTTGTAATGTCTACATAAACATGAACGTGCTTAAAATATGAGTTTCAAGACATCACACTAGTTTTTGTGTTGGAGTCAAAATATGAGCACATCGTGGACACAAATCTCAGACACATCAATATGCAATAGTTTTATGATAAAATTAGATCTAAGGGAAAAACCATAGTCACGAGGTGAATCTATGAATAAAATTTTCTCAAGGTGAAACCTTTATTATTGTATTAGAATGCCCAAAAGTTGTGATTGCATTTGTGAAACACTATAATCCCAAAAAGTGAGGAGTGTTCAATTCCAACAATGAGCCAGTTCTCTTGATTAGTCCTGAATACATTAAAGACACTTTTATAACCCCATATTATGAAGAACATGGTAAGATAATTAAATAGTATTATTAGAAAATATGGGATGAGGATCCATTCAAATGCTCCAAATTCATGAATCTACATTAGATGGTCCTCAAATGAGCCAACATCAAGATATTTCTTATAGAATTTCCAAGGAGGGACTATTGCCAAGAAGTGGCCAACATCATCACTTTTCTTAGTTGAGTGTTTGGAATCCCATCAACACATTACTTCTAATCTTGGATATGTGATTTTATATGAGTTATCCTTCATAAAAAATAATTAATTGATTGGTCGATGATCATAAGTGATGTTATGCACTAAAAACTCCTAGATGAGGTAATAACATGTCATTTCTACATTACTTTCTATAAAACACCACTAAGATAAAAATCTTCATAAGCCTAGAGACCAACAAGGTTATGGATCTAGGTCTAAACAAATTATATCACTTCCATCCTCAGCTTGAGATCAAAGTTAGTGTGAAACATTTTAGGTGAGTCAATGATGTGTTCCTATTTTGTGTGATCAGGATGCCTGAAAATGATTCCAATACAATATTATCAATAAAATTAATGGATACAATCCCCAAATGGGGTAGTTGGTTTATCCAATTCTCAAAGTACATAAGCAAAAAATGGGCTATAATGGTCTTATGTCAACAGTTAGCATAAGTAAACAGTTTCCTAAGAGAAAAGAATAAGACTGGTGTTCAATTCATAATTTCAATTGGGAAATATAAAAATTCTTCATCTCATAAATTTAAATTAATAGACACCAAAATAGCAATGGTGACCCTTCATCGATTCATCAGAATATGGGAATTTGACATTAGTGGATTCATTTAAAGAATTCTAAAAGAAAAGTATAAGAATCATCCATAAATTGAAGACTATTGGGTAGATTGTAAAGATGATAGTAATTTGCATATCAAATATTATTCCATAATGAGTCTAAGGCAAATAATTGATCTAATTCTAAAAATTATACCTAGAGGAGTCATAGATGACAAGTAAAACTTGATTGATCCTTCCTACGATGAGTTGTCCTTAGAACCTATTCCTATTAATGATTCGTCTAGAAGGGAAACAATGTCAGTGGAAGATAAATATCAAAATATCAAATAACATAGTCTCTCTTAGAATAAAAAAGGATATAATACTGCTATTTAATGGAAAATAATCAACCTCAATATCATAGATTGACTTAGACCATTCTGAAAGAGAAAGTCCTTAATATTGGAAGTCATCAACATCTTTTATGAAACAACTGTCATCAACATTCAACACCATAGAGGTAATTCATAATAGAAATATGATGATCAAATAAATCATTCCATAATCTACTCAACATTATACCAATATTTAGATAAAAATGATTGATAAATGATAAATATTATGCATTCTTAAAATCTCACAATATAGTTTTTCTCCATATGTTATTATTAGCCTCAAATCTCAAAAATTAATTACCAATACTACTCTGTAATACATAGCCTTTGAAAACAATCAAGCTCCAATCATCATCTCCTTAGATTATCTTATAATCTCATAACAAGCAAAATCTAATCAACTTGTTTATTGTAGTTCAATCACATATTCTAATTCAAACCCAAATTAAAGTTCTTTTAGCAATCTAGAGTGATCCTCCCATCACTAACACATTAGCATGGTTATACAAAGTCGTTAGGAAAATAAAAAGAGTTTTCAAACCAATCTCTATTGAATTTGAATCAATAATGTCCTTATCAGCTTCTCCTCCTCTTGTGAAGAATCCCAAAGTGATTTCTAAAGTTACCAAGAACGATCAAGGAATCATATTTGCATAAATTATGACACACATTATCGATAAAAATAAAGAAGATATGTCAATTGAAGACTATTAAATTTATACAATAAATTTTATAAGATATACAATGGAGGGAGATAATGTAAATGCACATGAATAATTGAATGAGATCATTCAGTGCATGAAAAAGTAAAAATCTCAAGCAACATGATATAAAAAGGAAAATAAAAAATTGTTGGCATATGTTCAACATCTCATTAATCTAGTATTATCTTCTTATTTCCCAATACCTCCAACGATCGTATTGATAGGTACATACATAATTCTAGCCTCAATATAAATTTAAAACATGGGCAAAGTGATGAATACATGGTTATAAAATATTATGGTGCATAAATTAAGGATAATCGATGGCATCATGAGGATATTTGACAAGATTAAAATAGGATTGAATGCATTGATAAGATTTGAGTCAGAGTTCACTCGAGAGATGCCATTCTTTGAATATATATTCCCTAATTTTCATGACATGATCCAATTGGGTTTATCTTCACTTATTGATAATGTAATTATCAAGAGTCAACATCACATTATTCATGTCAAGTGGTCTAATGCTATTAATTTCTGAAGACAAATGCTCAATAATGTAAAAATGAAAATTGATAACATCAAAGAAAGAGGAAATTAAATTCTATCCAACATCTAGGAGTTCATTGGAGAAATCCATTAAGATTTATTTCATGATGAGAATCAATTCAATTCCATAATGCAACTCAAAGAACAACTTTCAGATTTGGTCAAGAATGAATCTTGTATGTCTTGAGGCTTCAATGTTTCTCTATTATAGATTTCAAAAAATTCAAATACTATTTAAAGAAATGAAAAATAATTTGATTAAATATAATCATTTTCCTAAGCTTATTTTTGAAGTGCAAATGGTCTATGAAGTTTTTTTTGTAACCCAATAATTCCTAGAGGTAGAAGCCATAAAGAAGGAACTCGAGTGTTTCAGGAAACTCTAAGCCTCAAGGAATGAACACATAAATATGTGATTTGTCCTAATAGTGTGTGTTTATTCCCATATGACTAGGATAGGTGAATTAGTTGTTGATTATCTAGATAAAAATAGATTGATCATCAATCGTCAGTGAAGCCTAGAGCCCACTCTTATTCCACTAGTAAATGGATCGTGCAAGCAAAGTGACAAATTTGAAAGGGTCCCACTTTATCCAAACATGGGTTATTTAATAAACCTAGTTTTATTTCATAAAGTCATTTTATTTTATAATTTTTATTTATTTTAATAAATTTATTTATTTTTATCATTAAAAGTGATATGTAATAAATGAATTTTTTCTATTTTTCATAAAGTCACTTTTAGGTCTTATTTTCTTTTAAAATCCTGACTAGCTTTTATAACTACCTTGAGAAGTTATAAAAATAAGTTATTGGGTCATTTGGACCACTTTTTGACAAAAAAGGAAACTTTTTCAAGATAGGGAAATAATAAGTTGCATTTACAACCTCCTAAAGAATCAATACAAAAAGGATTCACAAGACTATGTTCCTCAAGTTTATTTGAATGAATGATATCCATGCATATGCTATTCTATTTTGATCTTTCTTCTTCCAATTTACTAAAATATTATGCTATTGTTAAATAGTCATGAATTTAAAAATTTACTGTATAAATCCATTTAAATCTACATTAAAGGTTTTGTATTTGAGAAGCCTTGGTGATTTTTTTTTAAAAATGATAGTTTTTTTCATAAGGAAATACAAAGTCCTTTCATGTCTTTTAAGTCATTCAATTTATTTGGTGTATGCACCTTATTTGTATGTTTAATATATGCATTTCCAATCTCATTTGAATTATAAAGGTTTTATTATTTGAAATATTCACTCTCAGATCATTTGTGGCCATCTTCTGTGTTTAACCAGCTAAAATCATCCTATCCCCTCTATGTTACTTATTCCCTTTCTCTTTTCCTTATCACTTTCCCTTCATTCCTTTCTTCTCGCCTTATCATACTTTAAATTTAAAAGTATGAACCTCCAGAAAAAAACCTTTTTGTTGTAAATAATTTACTTTTCTTATTGTGTATTTACTTTCAATAAAGGTAGCTCTAACTATTAATAAGAAAGGGACTCTATCTCATGACTGTTGACCAAAACTCTTTAATTTATCTTCTTGAAAAAATATTCATCCAACACATATATAAATCATTGTAGAGGTAAAGTCTTTTGCCAAATGTTAACGAAAATCAAACATCTCTTGAAAGAAAAGAGTCAAGCAACTTTTTTCTTCATAAGCCATGAGGTTTTAGAGAGAGAGTTATAGAGTCTCTAAAGAGGCAAAATAATTTCCCCTTCATTTCCCCTTGATCTTATAGTAATGAAAACATCTAAATATAAAATGATCCTTTGTTTTAGGGTCAAAGAATAAATCTAACAAATACGATGTCCCTAAATAATATGGTGATCTGTCTTGATGTGAACGTGATGTGAACAAACTCTGAGTTGTGCCAAAAGAACCCTTAGACTACAAAATAATTGGAGGTAGGTGTAGCCTAGAGGTTGGATGAGTTCATCCTCAAAGTAAAGAAATGTAATGTAGTAATGTTGAAGCTTTGAGGAAAGAGAATGAAAAGGATATAGACATTTAGATCCCTAACATACCAACAATATTTTATCCCACATTGTGCTAGATACATTAAGGATTTGAATGCTTGATATGGGTACTTAAAGAAATCAACCGAAGAGTTGGCCATTTTTTTTAAGCATGTGTATTGTAGTCACCGCTTGAAATATCATAGTAGTGATGAGTAGGGATATACCAAATTCAATGAGAATGATGTCTTGAGGGACCAATATTTTAGCATGAAGATACTTTCATAGCATTGAGGTAAGGACTCTTTCTATTTAGCCTTGATAAACTTTTCTAAGGTGAGGTCCCCATGATTCAACGTCATATAGAAGAGTAGGTGCAATAAGTAAGTGGAAGAGGCCAATATTTGTCTAGATATCATGAGATTGAAACTAAAACATTGTTTCTCAAAAGTGCTGAGGGTAACATACCCCTTGATTAGTTTGGATTCAACATATGGTGAAAATATGTAGTGTGGCCAAAAAAAAAGATCTCTAAATATACATATGAAAATATCATCTCAACCCTTAAACCTTTATATTAAGGAAAACTCGTTGGACATTATTCTTTGAAGTATTAAAAACCATAGCTTTTGTTTCCTCAAGATTTTCCTAAAGATCATGTATATCACAAAAGGATGTTAAAATATGTAATAGTCATTGGATATCTTCATTTGAGTATGACGTCAAAATTATATCGTGTGCAAATATAAAAATAACAATACAAAATTTATACAACAAACAACCATATTACCTAAAAAGTAATTTGTTTTAGAACATCTAATTATTTTTTAATTAATATTTCATGTCTTTCTTATTTTGATTAGTATAATTGTGTTGTCTTCACCATGGATTCCTTAAAAATCCACATCATTTATAATTTGATACGATATAAACCAATCAAATTTTATAGATTTTTTATTCTAGAATTATTATTATTATTATTATTTGAAATGAGTTATCTTCTAACATAATATTCAAATCCATCAAATATCGATTCTTAAGTTAATAATTGTTTGACATTTCCAAATATTATGTTTTATTTAATTGGCTTATGTGATAATGTTTGAGAAAAACATAAGAAAACAAGGGTCACATAATTATTATCTTTATATTGTAATTAAGAAATTGAAATAAATAAAATAAAAATAATTTTAGACAAAAATAATTTACAATAAACATCATATATAATTAAAATAATAAAAAAATAAACATCATATATAATTCAAATAATAAAAAATTTAAATGACCATATTATTATTCTAGGGAATAGTCCCTTACCTAATACACAAGGTAAGAGCCTAATGATTGATATTGGATATTAAGAATAGCTTGCTTAATTAAAAAATAATTCCACATGCTTATCTTGATTCTATAAGGTTTTTATATATACATAAGCTACTTCAACATAGATGATTATATTATCTCTTATAAATTTATATAGTGGTTTCCAACTTGATATTTAAAAATATAAATTTTAGCACACGTATGTTTTAAGCATTATCTCAAGCATTATTGTATTAAAAATTAACATATCTTTATATTGAAAGTCGTATCTATAAACAAGGCATGTATTTTTTTATGTTGATCATGTCTCTTGCTTATATTTGATTGCTTTTATAAAAATATTATATAATATTTATTATAATTCTTAAATACATTGAAAATTTATTATCATATATTATATAATTTATATAAATATTAGATTATATAATATATATTTTAATATTATATCAATTTTTATAATAGTATTGAAGCTATAAAATATATTGTATGTAACAATAATTACAAATATCTCTTTCTTTTTTTTCCGATTGTTTATAATAATAATTATAAAGCTAGAGTTCTTATGAGTGGTGTGAAAGAGGTACATCTTTAAAAAAAATTCCTCTGATTTTCGAAGATTTATATATTTAATTACTTTCATTCTTTCAAAATGTTCAAAGATAAATGTAGGAGAGATATACATATCATTGATTGAGCATACTCTTGATAAGATAGTAAATGTTAAGCCTTAACGATCAATGTCTCCAATGTCAATTATTGCTTTATTGAGTGTCATTCCTTGTGCTTTGTGTATGATTAGAGCCCATACCATTTTTATAGGCATCTGGGGATGATTACCTCATGTAATAGGAGCAATTGGTACATATGTATGATTTTTTGCATAAATGGGTAAGAAAGGTGGCTTTGAATATGAGTTGTAGACGATGCCAACAATTTCTCCAATAGCTCAATTAACTAATCCTGCTTTAAACCATAGATTTGATGTTAACATAATTTTTTTGTTTCTTACATAGAAGCACAACTAGCTCACGATGAATGTCATTGTAGTTAGATGTATTTGTTTGTATGCTTTGTTTGGCTCTACCTAAAGAAATTAGTATATTTAGTGATTTAAAAATGTGTAGAGATTTTAAAATCTTCTTGTTCTTCTAGAGGTATGAATGATGTTATTATTGTTAGGGTGTGGAGCTAAAAGCTACACCTTAAGGCAAACAGGAGGGTTTCTAGCGTATGCAGTCACCGGCGTCGGTAGGCCACACCGACGACGGTCAGGGGACGCAGAAGGGAAACCGGCATCGGCAGAAGATCGGTCGGCGTCCGTCACCTCCAGGAAGGCAGGGACCGACGTCGGTCGCCTGTGGCGGTTTGAACTACTGTTGACGAACAGTCAGTTAAGTGAACACAGAGTTTGCATGTTAAAGGCTTGTTCGAAGCCTTGAGCGGCAAGTCTAATTTGTGTATGCATGAGATCTATATAATAGACTCATGGGCTGTATTGTTAAGTGGAGAATTTGGAGAAGAGTTATGTGAATCTTGGAGAGTTCTTCCCATGGTGGAATCAAGTAGGATTCCCCATGTATGTATAAGTAAGATCAGGTTTGATATGCAGGGATGTGTGTATGCGAGGGTCAGAAAGGAGATCGGCGGGGGAGCTAGATCCACGGTGACAGCAATACATCAGTAGGATCATGGAGAGATCTACTTGGAGTATAGTTGTGTACTCGATTGTACAGATGTGCATGGAGGTGAACAACAGCTTGTGTTAGCTGTGTGTTGTGACCTACGAGAGAAGATTACTCAGGTGGGAAGATTACTTGGAGCCCTTGAGGAGGAAGCCTCACAGAGGTGGAAGAAGAGTGTGATCTCTTTATTGTAATTTCCTTTGTAATGAGTTGAATACAATTGTGTGTTGCCTCTCATATTCTGTGTGTTTTCTCATTGATAGTTATTTGTTCTTCTGGTTATTCCACATGTTTAATTGCTTATACAATGGTAATCATGTGTGCTCTTAAATCTGACAAGTTGTGTCAGAGCTTTAGGGAGTTTCGGTCCTATCAATTGGTATCAGAGCGAGGTTGGACGTTCTCAGAGCGAGTTTGACTAATAGATAGCCCAAATATGTTAAGTGTTTGTTGATTACAGGTTACTCATAGGGGTTGCTGTTTGAGTGGGAGTATAGCAAGGTAGAAGATGGTACAATGAGAATGAAGAAAATCAGGCACAGGTTTAACACCACAAGGAGTGTGGTGGGTTGTCTTCAAGTGGGAGCTTGAAGAGGAGTACAAGCCAGGAGGCAGATTGGATAGAGTACTGGTTTTGGGTACAGGTGCAGCTCTTTATCTCCAAGTGGGAGATTGTTAGGGTGTGGAGCTAAAAGCTACACCTTAAGGCAAACAGGAGGGTTTCTAGTGTATGCAGTCACCGGCATCGGTAGGCCACATCGACGACGGTCAGGGGATGCAAAAGGGAAACCGGCATCGGCAGAAGATCGGCCAACGTCGGTCACCTCCAGGAAGGCAGGGACCGACGTCAATCGCCTGTGGCAGTCTGAACTATTGTTGACGAATAGTCAGTTAAGTGAACGTGGAGTTTGCATGTTAAAGGCTTGTTTGAAGCCTTGAGCGGCAAGTCTAATTTGTGTATGCATGAGATCTATATAATAGACTCATGGGTTGTATTGTTAAGTGGAGAATTTGGAGAAGAGCTATGTGAAGCTTGGAGAGTTCTTCCCATGGTGGAATCAAGTAGGATTCCCCATGTATGTATAAGTAAGATCAGGTTTGATATGCAGGGATGTGTGTATGCGAGGGTCAGAAAGGAGATCAGTGGGGGAGCTAGATCCAAGGTGACAACAATACATCAGCAGGATCATGGAGAGATCTACTTGGAGTACGGTTGTGTACTCAATTGTACAGATGTGCATGGAGGTGAACAACAGCTTGTGTTAGTTGTGTGTTGTGACCTATGAGAGAAGATTACTCAGGTGGGAAGATTACTTGGAGCCCTTGAGGAGGAAGCCTCACAGAGGTGGAAGAAGAGTGTGATCTCTTTATTGTAATTTCCTTTGTAATGAGTTGAATACAATTGTGTGTTGCCTCTCATATTCTGTGTGTTTTCTCATTGATAGTTATTTGTTCTTCTGGTTATTCCACATGTTTAATTGCTTATACAATGGTAATCATGTGTGCTCTTAAATCTGACAAGTTGTGTCAGAGCTTTGGGGAGTTTCGGTCCTATCAATTATTGATATGAGCATATTCCAATCTTCTTTTGTTGGGTTTGCATCTCTAATGTTAGTTATTAAATTTTTGAATAGTTTTTTTTTTTTTTGTGCATCCCTATTGGAGAAAATTTGTTTCTAATGTAACAACTATATCAAATTTTTGCTATAATGTGTGCCTGAAAGATATGTCTTCATACATTGGAATGTCGTTTATAGGTGGGAGTTTTCCCAAGTCTCGAATGAGTATGATTGAGCAACCACCAAAGTCTTTATTATTTTGCTGAGGAAATGCTTCACGCAATTGGTTATTTATCTTACTAAGCATATTTGGTCCTATAAAACTCATTTCATCTATGAGCACATATTGAATGTGTCTCATTTCTTCTTGAAAAGTTGTTAATGTTTGTTCTGCCAATGCTTTCATTTCTTAGATAGGGATATGAAGTGTTGAATGTATTGTCAATACATTTATGTTAAATGTTTTAATGCTAATTGGAGCAAAAAGAAGTAGGGGAGACTTGGTTTTTCTTGGAAGCTTATCCAGGGTGTGTTTAATTATGATTATCAAGTAAGATTTATCTATCCCTGTTGTTCCTTGTACAATTATTTGAAGCAATGTACCTTATGGTATTTTTTTACCATGTTGGTGAATTATGTTAAAGGGTATCTGCTAAGTACTTGACAACTCATATGATATTGGTTTGTTGTTGCACTCAATGTTTACATCTTTTGAAATTACACATTGTGAATCTATGAATTGTTGTGCAAGTTGAGCAGGATATCTAAATGATTATAGTTGTGTTTGTTGTCGAAGTCATAGAGTTTAAGCATGTTAATGTCATCTAGCTCAGCTGAAAGATTGCTTTTTATATTTTTGAAAAAATGTATAATTTAATATATTTAATATATTTTGTAATATATACTTTAATATTATAACAAATTATGTAATCTATATTCTAATATTTTTTCAACAAATATTAAATGTTATTTTACATATTAAATTATAGAATATATATATTTTAGGTGTCTATATTATATTAAATTTACACCTTATATTACATCTTTAACATGTAAATTTAAAACTAATATAATTTAAGCACCTATATTATATTAAATATATAAAATTTATACCTTATATTACATCATTTTTATAGGTAAATTTAAAATTAATATAATTTAAGTGCCTATATTATATTAAATTAATATAATTTAGATGCCTATATTATATTATAATATATCAATATATTATATTATATAATTTATTAATTTAATAATATATAGTATTTAAATATTATATCAATAATGATATTGGTATTGATTATTTCTAAATTTTTTGATGAAATATAAAGGGCCAGTACTCTACTTGTTCTTCAGTTGGATGATGACTATTCCAAATCAAAAGTAGCCAATCAAATGAATAATCACTTAGAAGAATTGACTATGTTTAACAAATTGCCAAACGACAATCTACAAATCAGAGGATTGGAATTACTGATAGCAAAGGCAGTGTAGGAGCAATTGTTAAAGTGATGGTATAATAAATTAGGAAAAAATATAGTAGTATCAACAACCACTGATTTTTTAAGTGATTGATTTAACTTATTATTATATAAATAGAAATGAACAAGAAAAATTTGAACTTAGTTGGAAAAAATGACTGAGATGGATAAATGACAAGATGGAAATTGGTGCATGAATAGTGCAAGGTGTCATCAATAGGAAATATGTGTCATAAACCCTCTTGGATAGTATCCCCTGGATGGTAGCACACTATGATAGTATAGTCTATGTCATGCTAATGTCTTTGTGAAATAGAGATAATGAGTTTCTGGGTGGACCTTCTCTTGGTTATGAGAAGATTGTGTCTATGTGATCGAATATTGGATCGTTGTGTATTCTTTATTTTGATTGATTTCAAAGAGAAACCCTAAACCATTTTATTTTTTAGAGTATTTGATGACCATAATTAGAAAAAGAGTGGCCTTAGTAGGATATGTTAGAGTGACCTCAACACCTCATGTGTTAAGTGTTGCCTACATACCAACACCTCGAGAGGTGATCAATCATGATGTAGTTCTCCCAATTTAAGTACTAATACAAGTGCAAGTGAATGCTTGTATGAGTGCTAGTTTTAGTTCTTTGAGGGGGACTTGATACTAAAAGCTTGAGTAATCTAAGCTCTAGGTTAGTGTAAATGGGTGTATGCATAAGTAGGACACAATAGGGATCAATGACCTTGATTTGCATAACTGTTTGTGAGTTTGTTTATGAGAATTTGCATCTGATTTCTATATAGGGGATAAATAAATGAAAGTTGTCTATATATAGTGTACTGGTGCTTATCAAGAAATGAAATGGGTCTAGGCCAACCCTACGGTGCTTTGAAAAATGGAAATAAATATGTTGGGAGAGTAAAGAATAAGGAGATAATAACTCTTCTCTTTAGTCAATAATGTAGTGGACTATAATCTAAAGGGCCACACTAATGTATAAGTGGTAGGAATCCAACTTGGGTGCCTAAGGAATGACTTAGGTCTACTTTTGGTATATCCAAGAATGGGTTGGACATGCACAAAGATTGGAAAAATATCAAAAGAGGCCCTAAGATAGATATAGGGTTAAGCTAAAGATAAGGTGGTCTCAAGTGACACTCATTGCATTAAAATGACATTTTAGATGACTATAATTTGAATCCCCACCAATATTTTCATACTTTCACCAAGTGGTATGGAGGTCCGATGTATCTCAAATTAGCCACTACCCCTATTATTATAGCTTCATCTATGTAGGCTGAAACTACCATATTGAAGAGTGTAAATTATGTTGGAAAGGATGTAGTTTTCTATTTTGGTAAAACAAGATTTTGTAAAGTGAAAGATTGTAAATCAATATTCATACCTCACTTGAACCTCATTACCACTAAGCATGTATCATCTTTTGTGCATGAAGTGTTAAGTAATAATACTCTAATATTTATTTTTATAAACATTCCAAAATATTTTTTTCCTGACTAGTGCTCCCTTAGATGTTATGTTTATTATGCTTACAAAGATAGGCTCCAATTGTAGGTGTCTTTTCTTGCCTTGGGTCTAAGTATGGTGTTTCCATATGTTCTTAACCAATGAAAGAAATGAGATAAAATCTAGAACCTCAATGTATTTCCCCCACATCAGTGGCATTGTATTATTGATTCGATTCGTACATCAGATGTGGAGGATTTTGGTAATCAAATCAGCTCTCATGACATCCTCTTCCATCCTTGACAATGGAAAATAGCCAATAAAAGATGCCACCACTCTGCAAGCTAGAGACCCCTTTGTAATGGGTGAAGGTCATGTAAATCCAATAACTACCTTGAAGCCAAGTTATGTGTATGATATAGGCCCTTTGTTGTTTAATATCACCCAAAATACCATGTCATTTCCCCTCATCATCATCGCCTAATGCACTTTGAAATCTTTCACTACTTGCATGTTCTATATGGCCTTGCTCTTTCTTCCATGGGTATGAGTATGGTGTTTTTGTATGTTCTTACCCTTATGTAATTTCTTTAGGTGTCAATAAATTGGTAGCATAAATAAATAAAAACTACAATATAGACTTTGGAACGTTAATGTCATGTTCCCATATCAGTAGCATTACAATGTTGATTTTAGTTATATATTGGGCCTAGATCCCTATTGTAATTAAATTATACTCATGATGTCATTGTCCACTCTTGATAATAAAAAATGTCCAATCAAATATCTTACCACCCTACAAGTTGTCAACCCTTTTGCAATGGGTGCAAGTCATGTAAATCTAATAATGTTCTTAATTTTGGGTCTGGTGTAGGATATCATTTTTCCTCACCATCACCACTTGACTCACCTTGAAATATTTCACCACCTACATGGTATGTATAGGTTTTCCCTTCCCCACCACTTTGACATTACTCAAAATTATTATGAAACAAAATGTCTCATCCTCACACAACACATTGGCACATCGTATGGAGGAACACACAAACTCATTTTCTACCATCACCTTCCCCAAAAATATAAAATTATTTTTTCTTAACGCTTCATAAATATGAGATAAGATCAATTGTTATAAGTTTTTAATGGGATATGCCTACCGACTTACACTTGTTCACTTTATAAAACACACATATAATTTATATATAAATCTTTTATTAAAAATTATACTCAAATTTTAAATCTTTTTATTGTTATTTTTTTTGTGAAATATTGATAGCACGTAAATATATTTTGATTTCATAAAAACCATATGATTAAGTAATTGATACACCACTAACACATGTGAAGAAATTAATCCTCATGTTTAACAAATAATAACACTTGACCGCATCATCTCCACCTAGACTAAGCCCATCATGGGGCAAGGCCCATTATGCAACCTAAATCAATCACCATAGTTATACCACTTCATTTTCCTCTAGTGGAATAGATGATCTTACATCGCTCCTGCAATTAGCATTGATAAATGGGTCACCTCTTTTATATAGTTTATTCACTTTCTACATAAATTTTGGTGAATTATTATGCTTTCTTCCTTTACTCATCCTTTGTTATCCAAAATTCTAAAAGTCTCTCAAATTCACTACCTAAATGAAGAAAAAAAAGACCAGTACAAGTATTGATTCAGGGCCTTTAGAACTTCTTGTTGATATTTTTTCTTAATAAAATTCAAGGTTTCTATTTTTTAACCATGCAGGACAAATTTTTGAAGAGATCCATCTTGACAATTCAAGGTGTTGTTATTTTAGTATTGAGAAAACAAACATTGAAAAATGATTTGATTTTTTGAATACTAATTAGAATATAACTATACAGTTTCTTTATGTTTAGTGGCAATAAAAGCTCATTAAAAGGATCATTTTCTATTGGATATATTCTTCCATTTATACAATTATTTGATGAGTCAAATAAACAACATTTTTCCTTAAATTTCACATTTGAAAGATAATTTCATTTAACTGGATTAAGAATTCCTTTTTTTGTCCAACTAAATTTTCCCTACATATGAAAGAATTAAAAGCTTGACATTTATTTGCATCGATTGTTGCCATCTTCTCTAGTACTAAACTTACTATGGTCACTTTCTTAGTAGAGACATTTGGCATGCAAAATTGTCAAGAAAAACCCCATTCAATTCAAACTAAAATATATTTTAGAAAAATTAGAGGTGATTTGGATAGTCGAGCTGCTAATTTGGTAGCTAGAAAAGGGTTTGTCACCACTAAATCGATTATGATGTAGAGAATTTGGTTAGTAACTAATATGTGTCTATGTTGTACATGAAAGATCTGGTAATAGAGGAGATAGTAGATGCATGACTAGTATAGTGTATGAAGCAAGTGTGGGAAAGGGTATGAAACATCATGTACCACATGTAGTCTACCCAAGACACATTAACTTGCATTATCAAACCATTTGTCAGCATTAGAATGGGCCAAACATCATCTATTTTATTTTGTCTATTGTGAGAAAAATCTAGGGGATTTACCCACCATATAAGCCTCTGACTTAATTAATGATCGTGATATGGCATTATACACAATCATTTTTTACATTTTGTTTTAAAAAATAACAAACTAAATTACTAAAATCACATCAAACTATCATAGGATCATAATATTCAGATGCATAGATTGGCATTATCTTAGTCATACGTGCTTTCTTGTTTGACCTATAATGACCGAGGAAAAAGTCTCAAGAGAACAAACTAAATTAATGATCGTGATATGGCATTATACACAATCATTTTTTACATTTTGTTTTAAAAAATAACAAACTAAACTACTAAAATCACATCAAACTACCATAGGATCATAATATTTAGATGCATAGATTGGCATTATCTTAGTCATACGTGCTTTCTTGTTTGACCTATAATGATCGAGGAAAAAGTCTCAAGAGAACAAGAATTCAAAGGTTAATAATAATAAATTAGTAATAATATAAAAATGCATAATATTAGAAAAATGTTTTTTGAAAATATACATGCAATAATTTTGAAATATAGAAGTAATTTAAATCCTGTTTTTATAATTATAAAATGAGGAGGATTTAACTTTGCATTAAATTTGGAGGAATATGTTTTAATAACACTTACAAAATATTCCAATATTTAGATATCAAATTTTATGCTAAACTTTATAATTGTTAAAATAATATATTTTTTAAGCCTTTTTATTAGTTGAATAAAAAATAAGATAATTGAAAAGTGAAAGCTATAGTACCCTGCCTTGGCAAGGACTAATAATCATAGTGGGATCTTTTGTTCTCATTTTAAGTGTAAAGATAGACATAAATAATGAGAACTTCCAAATTATGTTCATTTATAGGGCATAAATGTATTATAATATTTATTTATTTTAGTTGTAAAACGCATTATTTTTTTAGAGATTGTATTAGATGAAAGGTAAAAATTTAGGTAGACTATAAAAAACTATTATATATGTATGTATGTATGTATGTATGTATGTATGTATGTATGTTCTCTAACATTTGTATCTTCATTATAAATTATATTAATATTTTAAAGACAATGTTGAATAGATAACCATCATAATTTTTTTTATGATAGATAGGGCCAACCGTCAAATTCAGGGTCTGCTCTATTATAAGAATGATAGAATATAATTAAATCATTTGAAGCAATCATCAATGAATTCTAAAGCACACCAAGCCATGTCAAGTATCAACATTGTCAAGATCAAAGCCATATTTCAGGGTGCATATTTATAGTGAAATTATATAATTGCATAATTAGACTAATGGGAAGAACTGTGTATGGATTAACTCCCCTCTTTGAAGTATTAGATATGTAGGCAATGGTCAGTCATCAACGGAAGTGATTGGGGTCAGCTAGGCTCAATTAAACTTTCTCACATTTTGTAGGTTTTTATCCTTCACAACTAGAACTAGGGTTTTAATTAGAATAAAGCTGATTTATGGAGTTGTGCATACAGTCAAGGGTCAAAGATCACACACAAAGATACATATCAATCATGTACATTGAATGATATGGTCATAGTGATTAAAAATATCTTAGGATAGTAACATTAGCCTCATGCCATTTATGTCTAATAAATTTTCCTCATGCATGGCATTAATGACCCTATGCACAAATAAACATAATTTTAGATCTGGATGAATCATACGCCATATTCTAATTCATTTCCACTGTCACTAGTTAGTCATAATCAACCATTCAAACAATAAAGCTAAATATCTTGATCTCTTTAGCAAGTTCCAAATATAGTTAATTGTGTTATCATATCAATATCAATTAGTTACATTCATATTTATGATTAATTTCTATATATTACAACCTAAATAAATTCTACAAGTTTAGCCCAGTGTGATTCACATTAATCCAAAAAATAGGGTAAAATAATAAACCATGAATTTTTGGAGAGAATTATACAAGTCTCTAAAATTTCCCTTTGACCTCATAGTAAGGAAGACATGTAAATATAAAATGATCCTATATTTTAGGGTCTAAATATTTTTTTTGAAAAATATGATATTGTTAAATAATATGGTGATTTGTCTCTATATAGAGACAATGTAAAAAAAATTGAATTGTGCTAAAGGAATTCTCAAAATACAAGAGAATTGGAGCCAAGTGTAGTCTAGAGGTTGGATGAGTGCTTCCTCAAAGTGAATATATGTGTTGTAGCAGTGTTGAAACTTTGAGGAGATGCATTGATAAGGATCTATCCATTTGGACCCTTGGCATAGTATCAAGATTTGATCCCACATTATTCTAGTTGCATAAAGGATTTTGAATGCTTGTGATGGGTACTTGAATAAATCAACAACAAAGTTGGCCATTTGTCTAACTCTATGTATCATAGTGATCACTTGAAATGTCATATATGTGATGAGTGGGTATATGCCAAAGTTAGCAAGAATAATGTCTCGAGATAACTTTGTTTTAACATGGATATGATTGCATAACATAGAAGTAAGCATTCTTTCTATTTAGATTCAATCGACTTTCTTAAGGTAAGGACTCCATGATTCAACCCCATATATAAGAGTAGGTATAAAGTAAGTAGAAGAGGCTAGTATTGGTCTGGATATCTTATAATTGAAACCAAAAGCATTATTTCTCAAGCATGGTGAGGATAAACATACCCTTTGCTTAGTCTAGCTCAACATCTGGTAAAAAATTGAAGTGTGATCTAAACAAAGGATTCCTAGATATACATACGAATATACAATCTCAACCTTTGACATTTAAATGTAACAAAAAATTGTTTGGCATTATTATTTGAAGTATTAAAAATCATACACTTAAATAATTTTACAATTTAATTTAAATGATTTTATTGCTTTTTCACATGTTTTAAATCAACAACTCAATTAAATTTGAAAAATTTAACAAGTTAAAATTTTTAAGTTGAAAAAAACACATTTAAAATCTATGTTAAAACTTAAGTTACATATTCAAAAACTTAAAAAGGATTTTATTCATTTTGAATATTTAAATCAAAAAATCCCACAATTCAAAATTTATGTGTATTTTTTATAATGCATTATAACTTTGAAATTTTAATCATTTTGAATACTTTTAAAATAAAAAACTTAAAAAACATCTTCATTTTCAATTTGATTTTAATGAATTCAATATATTTTCAATTTATATAAAAAAAATGTTTAAAATAAAAAAATCCTTCAATTCAAAATTTATTTTAAAACTTAAATGATTTTACTCATTTTGAGTACATTTAAAATTAAAATATCAACTATTAGAATGTGTATAAAAAATCATCCAAACGTATTCAAAATGAATAAAATCAATTTTTTTATAAATTGAAAAAAATATATTGAATTTAATAAAATCAATTTGAAAATAAGATGATATTTAAGTTTTTGATTTTAAACATATTTAAAATATATGTGTATTTTCTATAATACATTGTAACTTTGAAATTTTAATATTAAATGATTTTACTTATTTTGAATATGTTTAAAATCAAAAATTTAAATATCATCTTCATTTTTAAATTGATTTTATTAAATTTAATATATTTTCAATTTATAAAAAAAATGAATTTATTCATTTTGAATATGTTTAGATGAGTTTTTATACACATTCTAACATTGATATTTTGATTTTAAACATATTCAAAATGAATAAAATCATTTAATATTATATAGTTTTAATCAATTTGAAAATTAAGATGATTTTTTATACACATTCTCATAGTTGATAATTTGATTTTAAATGTATTAAAAATGAATAAAATTAATTTTTTTATTAAAAAAATATATATTAAATTTAATAAATCAATTTTCAAAATTAAGATAAAATTAAAATAAAAAACTTAGTATTAATATAACTTAAACTTATATATCAAATTATTATCATTTATGACTTAAATTTTTCAACTATTCCCCCTCCCCTCATCCCTCTCCTTAGCCCTAGTCTCCCCTTCCCCCTCCTCCTTCCCCCCTCCCCATGCACCTTCTCCTCCCTTCACTCTCTCTTTGCCTCCCCCCTCTTCCTTCCCCTTAGCCTTGTCTCCCCGGCCTTCGTGTGCTTCCCCTTCCTTTCACCCTCACCCCCCGTCAACCTAATTCACCCTTCCCCCTACCTTTGACCTTCCTCCTCCCCTATTTTACCGTTTTGGAACCACTCCCCCCTCCTTTTTTCCCTTGATCAATATTCCATTCTTCCCTAGTTCTCCCCCTCTACCTCCTCTTCCTGTTCCCCCCTCCTTTAGAGTCTTCTCAAGCCATTATTTGAAAGAGTCCCCTCTTTTCTAACTTGGGTAGCTCCCCTCCCTCTTGCTCTCCCCTTTGATCAACAAAGAGGTGGGGAAATGCTTTGAACCCCTTTCTCCTTCCTAGGGCCCCCTTAAGATGAATGGCTTACTACTTGTCCCAAATTTAAAAGAGGCAGGAAGAAATCCAATCTTGGTGTTACCCCTAAACTAGTTGGCAGATCCCCCAAAATTTTCACTAGGAACCTAAAAACTGCAAAAGAGATTGCTAATGGCTCTCAACAAAATCTTAAGGTTTAATGGGATAAGAAATAAAAGTGATCTCATGGAATGTCAAGGGATTAAACAACCCAAATAAATAAAGGACTCTATGCAATACTGTAAAAAGGGTCAATCCTTCATTTTGCTTATTCCAAAAACAAATATGTCTGACTTTACTCTCAAAATTAGTATGGCACAGATCTATAAAAATGCCCATGTCCTCACCTCAAAATCCACATGCACTTCAAGAGGCTTGGCTATCTTTTAGAACTCTAACGCTCTGAAATGAGACTTGCTATAGAAATCCTCCAACAAAATCTTGGAATTATTCACTGACATAGTAAGTAAGGATAAACGGATTCTAACCAATTTATGTTCCCAACTCCAAAATTGCCAAAAATCTTCTTTGGAAGGCACTAGCAAATTTTTGCAAGAACTGTACCAACTAGAACTAGATTATGGTAGGTGATTTCAACACTCCCCTCATCCCAAGTGATAAAAAAGGTGGTCTCATTGACCTTGTAGATAGCATGCTAGAATTTAATGACTTCATTGCAAATGTGAGATTAGCAGACATGGACCTTAATGGAATCCCATTTACTTGGTTCAATAGAAAGCTGGGAGAAAAATAGATTCAGGTCTACCTTGAAAAATTCTTGGTCTCTTTAAATTGGGACATTATTTTCTCCAGTAGACTTTCATCTATACCTAGAATTAGGTCTAACCACAACCCCTTGGTTTTTCAAGTGAACAAAATCTCTAAGCCCAAATATAGTCCCTTTAGATTCACAAGTATGTGGACCCAACACCCCAACTTTACTGACTCCCTAAAAGAATGGTGGGAAGAACCCTTTTCAGGATCAACCATGTTCATTCTCATAAAAAATCTCTCAACTTCCTACAAAACAAGCTCAAAATCTAGAACAAGGAAGTTTTTGGAGATATTTTTCTACAAAAAAAGTCCATTGAAGTGAAGCTTTCAATCATTGAAGAGATTAGTGCCTCCGAGGATTATAATTAGCATGTGGCTTCTAAGTAAAAAGACCTCTTATGCCATTTTCACAATATAAAAGCAAAAGAAGAGGCATACTGGAAGCAAAAACTAGATGTTTATGGTTGAAGGAGGGAGATAAAAATACAAAAAAATTCCATCATTCAACTTTTAGACACGAGAATATCAACAAAATCCTCCAGCTACAAATGGAAGATGGGACCATCAGCTAGGATGAGGATGACATTTCCTATAACATTATTAATTTTTTAAATAACCTTCTCTTAGAGGATGGTGAACCTAATAATCTTTTGGTCTCTTCTACACTATCCAACTTCGACAAGGTCTTCTCAATTGTGGATAATGCCTCCCTCATCCAAATTCCATCAGATGAGGAAATCAAAAGTGTTGTCTTCCTCATGGATGGCCTTAAGGCATCTGGTCTAGATGGATTCCCCCTTTTTTCTTCCAAAAATATTGGGACATTATTCACCTGTAAGTTGAAGAAGCAACCAAAGAATTCTTTCACTCCAAATCAATTCTTAAGGAAATCAACAATACCTTCCTAGTCCTAATTCTGAAAAAAAAGGTGTCACCAACATTCAAGACTTTCAACCCATTAGTTTATGCAACACTACATACAAAATTCATTCCTCTATCCTGGTAAAATGTATGCAATCCCTTCTTAAATCAATTATTAGGGAGAAACAAGGGGATTTTGTAGTTGGAAGGTAAATCATTGACGACATTGTCATAGCCCATGAAGTTGTGCACTCCATCACCAAATCTTCAAGACAGGGCATGCTACATAAACTAGACATGTTAAAGGCTTATGACTGAGTTTTGTAGCACTTTTTGATGTAGTTTATAGAAAAGCTTGTGCTAAATCATGAAACCCAAAAAATCATCTAGAATTGTATGGCCACCCCTAAGTTCTCCATTATTATAAATGGAGTTCCTAAAGGTTTCTTTTCTACCTAAAGAGGTTTAAGATAGGGAGACCCCCTGTCTCCATACCTCTTCATCATCCTAGTTGAAACTTTGGGGAGAAGCTTGAGGTGAGCCTGCAACCAAGGTTTGATAAAGGGCATTTAGGTGGCCCAAAATACTGACCCTATCACTCACTAGCAGTTTTTCTATGACACTATCATCTTAGGAGATGTTTTTGTTGAGGAAGCCAAGAACCTCAAATATATCCTTAAAAACTATGCAAAAGTGTATAACCAATGCATCAACTTTCAAAAGAGTTTAAGGACTATTTCAGATAATCTGGACTTATGTCCCTAAATTGGATGGGAGATAATCTTTGAAAATGAGTAGTTTTTGGGTTTTGTGCAAGTTGCACATGAAGAATATGGTAATAGTTTGGATCTATTATCCATTTATTAAATTTGAGAGAATTCAAAATTATAAAACTTTGAATAATGTAGGTGTATTATTGATATATTTTTTTTAGTTGGACTATAGATAAGTCCAATTTATTTGAAATAGTCCATGTTTCCTCTTCTTTATCAATACACCACCCTCTCGATAAAGAAGAATTTCTAAATTTCTAAAATACCAAGTGGGAAAATTGTTGACTAATCACCTAGGTATCCCTCTGCTAAAAAATGGAATCCCAATTTTGAAACCCCCTAATTAATTGAATTCAAAGGAAATTAGTGGGCTGGAAAGGTCACCTCCTCACCCAGGTAGGGAAATACCAACTCCTTAAAATTTCAATTTAAAGTATTCCTATTTACCTAATGTCATTCTTTAAATGTCATCCAATGTTGCCTCCAAAAGTTAACAAATCTAGAAAAGCTTCTTGTGGAGAGGCATTGAATAAAGATTCATATTCGATCTAGTTACATGGGAAAAAGTTTGTCTCCCTAAAGCTAACAGAGGTCTCAACCTGAGAAGCATAAAATCTATGAACAGAGCCTTATTGGAAAAAATGAGTTGGTGACTGATGAAGGAGAATGGTGAATGGATAAGAATCTTGAAGGCTAAATATCAAGGAGTGGAGGAGGATGACTTCCTATGGGAAGAAGGCCCTGTCGATAGATCCACCTTCTAGAAAGCCATAACTAGCTACAAAGATCTTTTGAAGAGGGGTATCCTCTAGAAAATTAGTAATGGTGAGAAAATTGATTTTTTGGGAGATGCCTAGATATCCCCCACCCCCCTCTTAGCCCAGGAGACATGGGTTGGGTGGTATGAACAACTCAAGCAAAGATGGGGCTATAAGTTAAAGCAATACTGGTAAATCAAGGAAGGAAAAATTTGTTGTAAGGTCATCCCCTTAAGGATCTTACCTTGGAAGAATTCCAAGCCATTTAGAACCTCAACCTGGCCTAAAATCACACTCACATTCCCTCTCTACAAAAGGAAGATCATTTTCTTTGGAGAGCAGAAGATAACAATTAATATTCAGTGTCCTCAAGCCACACCATTGAACTCAATTTAGAAAGTAACTAGGACCACTAGAAAATTATTTGGGTAAAGCACCTAACCCCTAAGGTCAATTTCTTCTTTTGGCTTATGGTGTAGAATAGAATTTTGACTGTGGAAAACTTAGCCAAAAGGCTACTGATTATCCCCAACAGATGTCCAATCTATCGAAGTGCAAAATACTCTACTTAACACCTTTTTCTAGAATGGTCACTCAGTATGACTTTGTTTAATTAGCTTCTTAATCACCTCAACATGTCATGGGTCAAACCTAATAGTATCTTGGAACTCATTCTATAATGGAACCCCCCATGGAACATTCCTCCCCTGACCTTCCTTTGGCACCTTGCCCTTCCTCACTTGTTCTAGTGTATCTGGAAAATTTGCAACGATGGTTTTTTCCTCAATAAAAGGCATCAGTTAAAGAGCATCTTCCCCTGCCTCTACCAGTCTATTTCTAAAAATTGGAAAGACTTTCCTCCTAAAGACAAATATCTTGCCCCCCCTCTACCTTGTTCATTCTCAAAAACTAGGATCTTCAATAGGTTATTTATCCTTCCACCAAATACTTAATCCATAAGCAAACCAAATGAAAGGTCCTTATAGAGGGGTGGGTGAAACTAAACTTTGATGGGGCTTCAAAATTCAACCCAGGTGATATAAGGGGAGGAGGCATCATAATAAATTATAAAGGGGAGATGTTGGTTGCTTATGTAGGTCCCATGGGAAAGTAAACAAACCATCTTGATGAGGCCAAGTTGGCCCTCTAGGGTATATAGCTAGCATCAAGCATCAACCAGAATAGGATCATTATAGAGGGTGACTCACTGAACATTCATAATGCCTTGGAAGGAAAAACTATACCCTCACACACTATCAAGGAGATAATTGATGACACAAAGCACATTTTAAAAAGCATACCTCACTTCCAACTCATACACACTTATAGGGAATGAAACGAGGTGGTTGACCTCCTCACCAATATTGGAGTTGATCTCCACCATTTAACCAACTATCATGATGTAGGCAACATCCCCCTAGGGTATATAACATCATCCATGTCAAAATTACTTATGAAACTTAAAATTATCATCTCCTCACATGTGCAACCCCTCAACTCGATGGGGAAAATCTCAATTTAGTTGATCCACATTCATTTTGAAACAAGGGGGATTAATTATTTTTTGTGATTTTGGCAGGTGTTCTCTCTTATTTGAGCCCTAGCTAGTTTGGCTACATCTAGAACTTTTGAATCTCTCACTCCAACTCTATGCTTCTGGTACCCATGGGTGGTGATAGAGACTGCTTAAAACCCAGCAAAGAGGTCTATGAGCCAAACAAGGTCTGGGAAAAACTCAAGAAGGGGGGCCTAATGGAGTTTATGGAATGCATTACTAAATATAATGCCATGGTTGGCAGAAACTTCATCATCACATGGACAAAATAGAAGGTCAACATGCAAGGCATCACCATAAATGTCTCAGAGGAATTCATTAGTGATGCCATAGACATGTCCTGCATAGGTGCCAAAGAGTTCAAAGACTAGTAAAAGAAGCAATAATTCCTATAACAATTCTTTTAAATGAATGACTTCATGCAAATAGACAAGAAAGGGTTCCCTCGAGCCGACCTCCTATGTTAATTGCCTAAAGTCTACCTTCAAATCATGAGATACATGAATCTAGAAGGTAAATACTCTTTAATCTTTTCACACCATTTCCTACTCCTAAATCACTTCATTGGGTTTTAAAATCAATCTTCCATATTTCCTTCTCAAGTCTTTGGAAGGTATTGTTTTTCTCTACTAAGTTAATGATACAAACCCCATCTTCCATCAAAGTCTTATCCTATTGCTTGTTAAACATGATCAGACCCTTTTCAATTATAAATTCCCCCCTAGGGGATCTTCTTCCAAGGAGGACTCCCTGATGGAGGATCTTACCAAGGATTCCCACCTACCCTTTGAATGCTCCCCCAAAACAGTTTGTCCCAGTCCCTCCTGATGACCTACCTCTCAAACTGTTATTTATTCCCAAGCCTAAATCCATTGAAATTAGGACTCATGTAACTTCAGATTGGAAAGGTAAGGCCATAATGATGGAAGAATTATAAAAGAATAAACAATTACTAAAAAATTTCAACTTAAGGGTTCAACAGGTAGGTTTTAGCCTGGCTAAGCTTATCCAGGACTGGAATGAACTTCACTAAGTGGCTGAGGCTATTGTCCAGACATTTTTCTACTCTACTCAGCCCCCACAATCCCCTGTTATGAAATCTTTCAAGGTCCTTAATTCACCCCTAGGCTACCCCAGGGGGGTCCCCCCTAAACATACCCCTTTACAAGTTAAAGGTAGGAAGCAACCCAAAATGATATTCCTTGGGGAAGCAGATGAAGGACTCGAGAACCATACATGCCAAGGTTTCAAAAGACAACTCCATCATCCCGATGAAAGACACTATTGTTGTTGAAGACATTCAGGAGGGACCTTCCTCCTAGATCAGTTTTAGTTTTTTGTTTTTTATTTTCATTCTAAGTACTATTTTTTTTATTTTTGTCCTTTCGACCCAGGTTGACCTATTAAAACTATTGTAACACACTCTCATGATTCTAGGTCCCTATAAAACCTAGGTTTACCCTATCAAATAAAAAAATTATAAATATATTTTTATAATTTTTAACTATTAATTATATTTTTTTATAATGTTTAACTATTAATTATGTTTTTTTATAATTTTTAACTATTAATTATATATTTTTATTTTTTATATAATTATTAACTTATATATTTTCAATTTATAAAAAATAATTATTCATTTTGAATACATTTAGATGATTTATTATACATATTCTAATAGTTGATATTTTGATTTTTTCAAAATATAATTAAGTTATAATTTAATATTATGATTTAAGTTATAATTTAATTTTTTAAACGTAAATGATTTTACTCATTTTGAATACGTTTAGATGATTTTTTATACACATTCTAATAGTTAATATTTTGATTTTAAATGTATTCAAAATGAGTAAAAATATTTAATATAATTAATATATATTAATTAAATATATATTTTTTAATATATAATTTTAGTCAATTTGAAAATGAAGATGATTTTTTATACACATTCTAATAGTTAATATTTTGATTTTAAATGTATTCAAAATGAATAAAATTAATTTTTTTATAAATTGAAAATATATTGAATTTAATAAAATCAATTAGAAAATGAAGATGATATTAAAATAAAAAAACTTAATATTAATATAACTTAAACTTAAGTTATGGAAAATATATAAAACTTAAATCATGATATTAAATTATAACTTAAATGATTTTACTCATTTTGAATATATTTAAAATCAAAAACATAAATATCATATTTATTTTCAAATTGATTTTATTGAATTCAATATATTTTCAATTTATTAAAAAAATGATTTTAATCATTTTGAATATGTTTAAAGTCAAATTTAAATATCATTTTCATTTTCAAACTGATTTTATTAAATTTAATATATTTTTAATTTATTAAAAAAATGATTTTATTCATTTTGAATACGTTTAGATGATTTTTTATACATATTCTAATAGTTGATATTTTGATTTTAAACATATTCAAAATGAGTAAAATCATTTTTTTATAAATTGAAAATATATTAAATTTGATAGAATCAATTTAAAAATGAAAATGATTTTTATTCATTTTGATTTTAAACATATTCAAAATGAATAAAATTATTTAAATTATAATTTAATATTATGTTATGCATCTAAATTCACTCATTTCATTTAACGTCACTAATATTACTATTAATCGACACTAATTATGCTTATCTAATTTATCTTCTTTAATCCCATTAATTTATCCCCTTCATAGTCATATATCCCCTTTCATCATTCTTCATTTACCAACCTTATTCTATCACACTTCATCATTAATTATCCTAAATCCCCATTATGTTATCCTAATCCCCACTTATCTATTATTTAGAAATTTTAAATTCATAGGACCCACCTACCCACCTACTAAGCCTATTCCTAGGCTCTCCTACATCCCTAATCCCTAATCACTAACCTAATCCCTCTCTAATCCCCCATTTAATCATCATTAACCCCTAAGAAGGATTTAGAATTCTCCAATTCTAAAATTCTCTATATTCTCACCCCTCCTCTCTAGAATCCTCTAAATATAGAGGCTTCCAAAGAATTTTAAATTCTTTTTAATTCTCCACCCTAGATATCCATGATCTAACTTTGAATTTTCACCCTTGATTTATCCCTCCACATTCTATTTAAATAGCTCCCTTCCTCCATGGAAGGCAACTACAAGTTAACTTGAAGCCTTCATGCCAAAACAATCCTTGAATCCATCATCCAACATCTTTGATCAAGTGTCATAATTCTGAGTCTAAGGTAAATCCAATCTTAATATTCTTATCTTTTTATTCCATTTAATTATGGTTTGGAGCATTTAGCTTTAGGACTAAAATATTGTTTTGAATGGTTTATTCATCTATTTGCATTTGATCTTAATGGATCTAGATCTTACCTAGGTAGTTTGGTATTTTGAGTTTAAATTACATGTTAATTTATGTAGTTTAATCCAATAACCTCGAATTTCCATATACATATTTTAGTGACCGTGGTGGGACTGACCCCTCCCAATTTGATCATTTTTCTTGTTAGAAGTGTTCTTGGCAGGTTGCAGGATCAACTGGTGGAAGAAAAGGGGTATATTTTTGAAGTTTTGCACACACAGGTGGAATCTATGGCATTGCTTTGTAACTCATGACTTTGCAATTGTGTTTTTGCCACATGAATTATGATTTTTCACTAACTACCTATTCTTAACCATTAATGGTTTTCATTTTTGGTAGGTTAACACTATTGTGCAATATCTCTACTTTGAAAGTAATGGCATTCCATAATAAATAGTGATTTTGTCATTTTTAGTCATGATTTTGTCTAACTGCTAACATTCTATTTCATAGGTTATTTTCAAAATTGCAACTTGAAATCTATGGTTTTGCCTTATAAATTATGGTTTTGTACTATTAACTTGTAGTTTTGTAGGTTTTTAGAGCAAGCATGAAATCGTTCATTGACTGACACTTTCTAACCTTATGTATACCTATATTAAATGTTTTGTGATAAAAACCTAGGTTTTTAACCCTCTATGTGTAGGATCTAAAAGGGCATTGAGAAAGAATATAGCTGATAAACCTTAAACCACTAATCCTATAGTCATGATATTGACTTGATAACTGTATTTTTACTAATGAAAGTTGTGATATTGTAGTTTTTGATAAAAATACTAACAGTTTCTCACTATCCTCTAATCTACAGGTTTTGATTCTAACACTCTATTTTGTAGGGGCCAATCTTCATCTAAAAATCTTATACCCCCCTCCCTTCTTACATCTTTCTCAGGTCACTTGGGTCTTAAAAGGAAAACTTTGACTAACCACATTTTCATAACAAAGATTTGGTATCTATTAATTTTATTATGTGGCAGGGTTAATAGGAAAGAAGCTAAGGCAAGAAAATCATCAATAGTTAGAACAAATACAACCTTTTAACTTTTTGCCTACCTTTTACAAAACTGTAACTCATAGACTTACGACTTTGGCCTGTAAATAGTGATATTGCATCAAGAGTAGTGATTTTATCATTCTATTAAAAAAATTTCCAATTTGGACTTATATTCTATTTGTATATTATCTTAGAAATTCCATAAGGTAAACTTAGGATAAATATCTAATTAATACATTGTCTATTTTTTAGATAGATTAGAATTTTGGGTCATTTTGATACACATCTGAGTGCTCATTTATAAACTTTTGATGCATCATAATCAGTCCAAAATCTATCTCAGTTATTTGTAAATCAACATATTTCAGCATCTGAATAACATATCATAACTTGTATAGGCATCTGTTTGAGTCAAAAGCCCAAATTTTGAGGTTTTGTACTTTATCACAAAATTGTTAATATCATTTTCTTAGCTAATCATGATTTTGCTTTTTTAGTTTTAATTTTGTCTAACAGCCATGGTTTTGTTGTCTAATTATCATGATTAATTGTCTATTACAAAACCATGACTTCATGAATTACAATATTATAATCTAAAGTTACAATTTTGCACTCATTGTGCCTACAAAATTGTCCTTTTTTAGAGCATTTTTTTAGATACATTATTGGTTAATTTTGTCATTTTGGGCCTCCCACAAGGCCCAAATTTCCTTTGGCATCAGGGCTCTACCCCTTGACCCTATCCTATACCATGATAGGGAGCGTGTTATGGGCTTTACCCCTTGACCCCATAGGGGGCATTGCCCCTTGACCCCTTTGGAGGCTGCTGCCCCCAAACCCCTGCATCATGGCCTACTCACCTAAAGGAATTTTAGAGCCAAATCATGATATTTTTAGGGTGTTTTTCTTAGAGTCTATTAGACTAACATTTTGTTTCTTGTAGGGGTAAATCTAGTAGATATTTTTTCTAAATAACATCATTTTTTGGTCTAACATTTTTGTCTTGCAGATTTCCCCTCAAGATCATCAATCAAACTACTAATCACTTGTGTTGTAGGTTACCTTTTTAAAAGTGCAAATCAAACTACTAATTGTTTTCTTGTAGGTTGCCTATCAAAGACCCCTTACGGAATTTTAAAACTCATTTTTGAATCATTTTAATCATCTTTATCATTTTATCTCGTATATATCATTTTCATTTTATCATATATATATATATATATATATATATATATATATATATATATATATATATATATATATATATTGTATATTCTTGCTTCTTGTAAATATCTCACACTTAATCTTAATTGGTTAATTAATCTCCTTTTGTCTGCTTATTTATATCTTGAGGGCTATGGTGGTGTATGATCTCCTCCTTACATCCATACGATGATTCTTGGAGGATCAAAAACCACCTATAAAACCTCCCTATTTTTATTTTTTAGGGTTCACATATATCAGATATGCACCTTAAAAACTTGTGTAATCCTAAGATAGGACCCTTTGGTTGTAATAGGCATTTCACTTTAGGGGGAAGTATAAACCCCTAAGAAGTCATTAAGTAAAAATTAGGTCGAAAGGGTTCAATTGATTCTATAATGAGTCATGACCTACAACCTTACTTAAGAATTTGTTAGATGGTGTGAGCATCGGGTTACACACCCTTGAGTTTACTAATCATAGGTTTGTGGTCTGCTTAATTTACATGTGTGTTTTACTAGACTTATATTTTTTATTATCCAAGTCATCCTTTTACCCAAACCTATACACACCTATCTAGGTTATTTGCACACATTATCTTTTATATTCTTGCCTCATCATTCTATCATCCCATCATCCTTTTATCATCTTGTAAATCCTTACCACACTATTATTTTGTACATCATTGACATGATCCCATTGTGCATACTATCTTTTGTATATCCTTTATCTCATATTATCTCCCATCACCACCTTGTCTTAATCCCCTCCTAGTCTAACCATATCTAGTCATCATTGGTCATACCCCCATCACCTACATATCCTAATCACATCTTGTCTTATCATCCACATCTAATCCTATGACCACTCTATTTGTAATCAATCATTTGTCTTGACCTTGCCTTTTCTTAGTCACCTCATCCCCCATCTAGTCTAACCCCATCTTATCTTATCCAAGTTGGCCCTTTAGATCACATACATGTCCAAACCATCCCTATTATTACCCCTCGTCACTTCATCATCACCCATCATCATACTTGTCCTTGTCCCATTATCCTAATCACCTTCATCACATAATCCTATCCCCTCCCATCTTGAGTAAATTAGTCCAAGGCTTAAGTTAGTCCTATTTTTACTCATCCATACCATCCTACCACTCTATTCCATTATCACTCATCATTTAGTTAGATCACATACCTATTTAGTATCTTGCTATCACCTTATCACTTTGTTAGTTTTAATCTAGCATCCAATCGATCAGCAATCTAGTCATCTCTAATAAAATCATCTTGCCTATTCATAACTAACACCCATCCAACCATCATCTTGCTAGTTTGAATCTAGGCACCCATCAAATACCTAATCCTATTGATAGCTTTAAAACTAGGCATTCTTGATAGATCACTATCACTTATTATATGCCCAGTCTAAAATCTAATCCTAGTCATACATCATCTCTATTTTATCCTCGTCATTACATGTCATACTAGTTTGATCATTCATAACTAATTTATTCAAGAAACCATATCAAATCCTTAATCTACCTTCACATTTACCCCCTTCATCATCCATCTTTTATCATCCATCCCCATGGATTTTGACCCAATTCTCATAGACCAATACATCTTGGCTAATAAGGATGAAGTCCTTTTAGGATATCTAGAATTGGGTGCTCACCTAACTTATGACCTTGCTCCCATTTAGCCCAAACCAACATCCTACATCCTTCCCCATTCAAAATATCCTAGCTCATTAGGGTTGACCTCATCATTCATTAATATGGTTGCCCTACTCAATAAATACATCCTAGATAATAAAGATGAATTCCTATTATGACTATTGAAGATGGGTGCCTACCTTCCCAATAATGTTGACCCTGTAAGCCTCAAGTAACCTTCTAATTAAGTCCCCCATCAATCCTCATCCCCTTCTACCATCCACTTGTCCTCATCCTAGTCATGGCCTTTTTAGTTCACAAATTTCCTTGTTTAGTAAATATCTTGATAAAAATCTATAAGTAGTCTACTTGTGACTTATTGAGCTATGTTTCAAATTTTCCAAATACCTTGACCCTATTCAATTCACCTTACCCCTAGACTGTACCCATCCATAGTCAAATCCTCCATCTACTAGTCATAGTCCACCACAAACCCCTTCCTCTACTAGTAAAGGGAATCTTATCCTAGCCACCTTATTTTCTACAAGCTCATCCACCCAGTCACATCAACAACCATCTAATATAATGTCTAATGCTCCAACATATTAGTCAAAAAGTGAAGTGGGTCCTTATACTCCCCTTCCTATGTCCTTAGAAGCCCTTTTCCAATAGCTAGTCGATGTTAACATGATGGTCTATCCACCTGTATGACATCTTGATCCCGCTAAACTTAATCCCTATTGGTATAAAGCTAATCAATACTTTGTATATCATCAAACTTGGGGGCATACCATTAATTGATGTTATGATTTCCAAGACTATGTCCAAGACCTCATCAAACGTGGTGACATATAAATTGAGGATGAACTAGATAATTCTATGTCTCTAAGTGAATAAGAAGAGGAATGCCAATATTCTATTCCCAATCATGTTCAATACCCTCCCTCCCCAAACTAAGGTCAATACATCATGTCCCTCTTCCTTGGTCCTCCCATATTTGACAAATCATCCATTAAAAAATGAATCTATTTCCTGTACACCAAATCCTCCCACATCTCATAATACCTTCCATGGTCCTATCTCTATCAAATCCATTATTCCTCCATCTCCCCCTCATCCATCATATAATAAACCCCACATTGAGAGGTCACTTGGACAATCACTCTTTTACTAGCAACATGACATCATGTACACAAAAGTTAGCATCGAAGATAATACAAGTTTTATTAGCATCAGGATCATGTTTAACACCAATATCTAAATCAGATTCCTCATCAAAAACATCATCCCTCATAGATATTATAGAAAATAATATTGATGAAGTTATAATAGAATTCTTTCAAGCTTTATCTGTTGAATATTTTTAGAGTGAATTTGATCCTAATTTAGATGTATAACCTACAAAAATTCTTAGTGATTCTTTTGAGATTCTTGAGGACACTTTTTCCTATGTTGAGGTGAGGGCTCCTAGTTACCCTTATGAGGACTGTGTTTCCCATTATCCCCTTAATCTATCACATAACATTAATCATCCAGCTCACCTCCATAATCCCTATACCACACTCCATGAAAGGGATGGATAGGAACATGCATCATTGGATTCCCCTCTGAATGAAATAATGTGTGGCACAAACTCAAAGGTCTAAGACCATATTCCAATAATCATAAATCATGATCAAATCATATTTTATCTCATCAGTCAAAGTTTAGCAAAGTCAAATCATCGACCTAATCAAAAAATGTCTTCTCTTAGTGAAGCCCAAAATCAAGCACTAGGGGAATGTCAAATTCAAAATAATCATCATCTATCAAGTTAAAAATCATTTTCCTTTGGTGAAGCTTAGAATCAAGAACTAGGAGGTAGTCAAAGTAAAACCCAATCAGCAAATAAATAAAAAGTCAAAAATAATAATCATATGACTAGCCATCCTCTCAATGATTGGATCAAAGAACAAACAAATCAAAAGGTCTTGAATCCTTTAATTTCATGGCACCAATATAATGAATCCCCTCCACCATATCCAATGGTGTCTACAACTATTGCACACCATTTTCGCTCCTCATCTCATCATATCATTTGTCATGATCATATCCCTCCTTCACATCTTATATACCATCATCACAATCACAAAATCCTCCCATCCATACCATATATCACATCTTTGGGTAGCATTGACCCTCATAAGAGTTACAAATACACCTAGTTAAAACATCCAGAGGACATTAAATCAAGAATCACTAAAGGCCATCAAGACAATAGCATACATCACGCAGTCCCAACATCACATATCTCTATAATAGGTGTCAGTTGAATATCCAAACAATATTGATATTACTGCATCTCATCCATACATATAATAACTCAAGATGCCATAAAAAAAGTAACAAAAATCATTCGTCTAATGGTGAAAACTAGTCTTTTGATGCCTTGGGAAAGTACCATGATGAAAACCAATTTCCAACATCATGATAAAATAATATATTATCTGCATGTACCTCAATACATGGGGGCAAAATCCATCCTTCACACCCATCCCTTTTCCATCCCCTCCATCCATTATTCTTACCCATCATCCATCATCATAGTGCATCCTACTATGTCCCTCCTTTTTTCCCATCTTGACCTTCATAAGGATGAAGGTGTCTTGAGAAATATTTTGGAATCATCTTGGCATATCCTCCAATGAACACATTGGATCAATAGAAATTTGGTTCGTTCATGATGTGGTCGTAGGCAATCCATAGTCCCTTATTCCTTGGTCCTCATCCCCTTTTTTACATGACCCTCATCTTTTTATCATCCTATCCATTATTCCATCCATCCTCATCCTAGTTTCTAGGCTTTGTATTCCCTTTGCTAGTAACCCTATTTGTATAGTGTACATACATATTCCAAAAATCCATAAAAAGTGAAATAATCTAAAAACCCTAAAAATAATAAAAATTTGAAAAAGCCAAAAATAGTCTATCGTGTCTTATCTCATGCCTAAACCCCATCATCATACCCATCTCATCCTCCTAAACAACACCCATCTTATATCCTTCATATTCCATCCATTTCATATTCTCCCATTTATCATCTATGAATACTATAATTAGTCTTCAAACTCAATCCTAGTATCAACATTTTGACTAGGTATTATCAATGTACATAGCCTTATCAAGACTCTAGTCTATCACCCATCACTTTTTATGAATGTATTTTCATACTTGGCACCCATCCAATCACTTCCATTACTAGTGTGAAAGGTATTTGATCCCATCATCTCTTTCTCCTCTTGCTAGATTGAATTCTTGTAGGGTTTTGTCTTTTGGTAACCCTTGGTCAACTTAAACTCCACCACCTTTTCCAAATCACCTCCTTTGACCACTCTTGGATTTTATTTCTAGACCAAATTTACCTCAGCACTTTTCCAACCCCATCCATACCCTGACTAGCTTCTATCCTCATCATCATCATTAGTCTATCCCAAATCTAATTCTATCTTTAGTTCATAATCACATGTTGATCATCTTAGTCCCACCCATCACCTAATCACTCATTTTATCATTAGATAAGACATTGTGACATTGCATGTAGATACATGTGTATGTTACCTATCTATTCTATTTGGCTTGTTTATTTTTGTCTATGTCTTTTGAGTTTGTCTTACATCATGTGTCTTTTTGTCTCTTAGGTGATGAATGAGTATGTTATGAGGTCACCCAAGGTATGATAATGCTTTTAGGTGCCCTTGATGATGCAGAGTTTGTTATTTGCCCATGCACTCTAGCACAACATCCTCTTGGTCATGTTTATATCATGGGGCAAACTACAAAGTGTTATATCTATTGGATTGCTTAGACTATGATGAGCCTTATGATAGTTGTGATGGTTTGATCATCTAATCATTTCATCATCATTATTCCCCTCACTAATTTAATCCATGTGACCCATCTGACTAACATCTAATCTTTTATATGCATAATCCTCATCTCATCATTTGAACCTTTAACCACTAACATATCCTCTATTAACTAATCATCATCATCATCATCATCATCATCATGGGTAAATTTATCACTATCACTCCCTTACATGTGTCCTTGATAGGGGCATCATCACTATTAATCACATTATATCTCATTAATTTGATGTAATACAGTCTAATTCTTCTCCCTTATCTTTTGGTCACTCAATCATATCATTTCTTCTATATCATCGCATATATCATATTGATTAAACTTTAGCTTTAAGATACACCCATCATTAATCTTATGAAATCAGACTTATTCTAGCCCATAGCTCTCCCATGTGTGCATCCTTATTTGGGATATGCCTATATCTTATGACCTTTTAATCTTATCATCATCATGTTATGGTTGATTCCCCCTTGGGATGTATTGACAAGTGTGATAATGTCATCTATACTCCCTATGCATGTGTCTTTTCTAGGGGCATCATCAATTTGTAGCTCATTACTCAAAGTCAAATTTATCTCCTTCATCATCTATCTCAGATCTCAAAACCCATCCCCTCATCTATCCATCACATCCCACCCCTTAATTTTTATTTTGAGTGGCCATCCATCTCATTCTTCCCTGCATGTCCCTTGGAGGGGGCATCATATCCCTTAACATCATTTACTAATGTCACTCATGAAATGTTTCTTATTTGAAAGACCATTACTCCTTCCACTTCATCCACTCACAATACCCTTTCAAAGAGGGGAAAAATATATGCATCTAAATCTGCTCACTTCATTTAACATCACTAATATTACTAATAGTCGACACTATTTTTGCTTATCTAATTTATCCTCTTCAATCCTGATAATTTATCCCTTCCTAATCAGACATCCCCTTTCATCATTCTTTATTTACTAACCTTATTATATCCCAATTCATTATTAATTATCCTAAATCTCTATTATCCCATCCTAATCCTCACTTATCTATTATTTGAAAGTTTTAAATTCCCATGACCCACCTACCCACCTACTAAACCTATTCCTAGGATTTCCTACATCCCTAGTCCCTAATCACTCACCTAATTCCTATCTAATCCGCCATCTAATCATCAGTAACACCTAAGAAGAATTTTAGAATTTTTCAATTATAGAATCCTCTTTATTCCCACCCCTCCTCTCTAGAAACCTCTAAATCTAGGGGCTTCCAAGAAATTTTAAATTCCTTTTACTTATTCATCCTAGATCTCCATGATCCAACTTTTAATTTCCACCCTTGATTTATCCCTCCACATTCTATTTAAACAACTCCCTTCCTCTATGGAAAGCAATTACAAGCTAACTTGAAGTCTTAATGCCAAAATAATCTTTAAATCCATCATCCAACATCTTTGATCAAGCATCATAATTCTAAGTCTAAGGTAAATCCAATCTTAATCTTCTTGTCTTTTTATTCTATTTAATCATGGTTTGATGCATTTAACTTTAGAACTAGAATGCTATTTTTGAATGATTTATTCATTTATTTGCATTTGGTCTTAATAGCTCTAGATACTACCTAAATAATTTGGCATTTTGAGTTTAAATTACAGGTTAAAGTATGTAGTTTAATCTAATAGGCTCGAATTTCCATCTGCATTATGATTTAAGTTATAATCTAATATTAAAATTTAAATGATTTTACTCATTTTGATATTTATAGATGGTTTTTTATTCACAATCTAATAATTGATATTTTGATTTTAAATGTATTCAAAATGAGTAAAATTAATTAAGTTTTAATATTAAATTATAACTTAAATGATGTTACTCATTTTGAATATGTTGAAAATCAAAATGAGTAAAAATCAATAAATTCAAAAAATCAAAAACTTAAATATCATCTTCATTTTCAAATTGATTTTCTTAAATTTAATATATTTTCAATCTATTAAAAAATCATGGTATTTAAGTTTAAAATATATGTTAATTATATTTATAATTATTATCACTTTAATATTAAAACTTAATTTCTTTTTTTTAATTGGATAAGGTAAAAATCTTGGTTTTACAGGGATCAGAAATCAAAGTTAAAAGTACAATAATACAGTATCAAGGCCCATAGACTGAAAAATAAAAAGCAAAAAACAACACTAATAGGTAACGATCCATGCAGAAGGCAAAATAAAAAGGAAATTACATAGAAAAATTTATCCAAAAGGAAGGATCTCTTTGTAGGTACCTTCACGTTTTCCATCACTTTCCCCTGCACAACCTACTTGTTCTTTGTGATTATGATCCTAGTTATATTTTTGGGCCCTTCTGCATCCTCCTTAAATAGGATCATTCTAGGTATCTTCTAAAATTGCTCCTTCACTAGGGTCTTCTTGGTGGGGGTTATTTGGGGGAGCTTAGGGGAAGAAGTCTCTGCCTCCATGATATGCTGCTTCAAGGGGGTTCCTTCAGTGTTTATTGTTTAGGTGAAATATTAGATTATTTTGGCAACCTCCTTGTTCATGTCATTCCAATCATGGATTATACCTATTAGGCACATCTCGGCCTCATGGAGTTTGTTATTAAACCTATTCAGCTATTTTTTGTTGGTTTTGATCTCATCTTCCAGGGGGGTCTTTCCTTTTCTTGCCACTTCCTCTGAAGTACCTTCGTCCAATAAGAGTGATTTAGGTTTGAGAAAAGATAGATTTAGGGGAGGATCTTCGACTAAACTTTTAGAATTGAGGTTAGCATGAAAAATATTGGTTATCAGATGGTGGGACCCTGAGGTTAAAACTAAATATATTTATTTATTAAATTTAAAATGATATTGAACATATTAAATTTATGTGTATTTTTTATAATACATTGTATTTTTTTAATACACATTCTAATAATTGATATTTTAATATATTTAATTTATAATATAAAATATTAAAACTTATTAACTATATTCAATTTATAATAACTTAATATATTTAATTTAAACGAGTTTATTGATTTTTCGCATGTTTAAAATTAACAACTCATTTTAAATTGAAAAAATTAACAAGTTGAAATTTTAAAGTTGAAAAAAACACATTCAAAATTTATGTTAAAACTTAAGTTGCATATTCAAATACTTAAAAAAATGATTTTATTCATTTTGAATATTTAAATCAAAAAATACTTCAATTCAGCATTTATGTGTATTTTTTATAATACATTGTAATTTTGAAATTTTAATATTAAATGATTTTACACATTTTGAATACGTTTAAAATCAACAATTTAAATATCATATTCATTTTCAAATTGATTTTAATAAATTCAATATATTTTTAATTTATAAAATATATATATTTAAAATCAAAAAAATCTTTAATTCAAAATTAATATGTATGTTTTTATAATGCATTGTAACTTTGAAATTTTAATATTAAATGATTTTACTCATTTTGAATAAGTTTAAAATAAAGAACTTAAATATCATCTTCATTTTCAAATTGAGTAAAATCAATTCAAAATGTATTTTTGATTTTAAATATATTGAATGATATTTTGATTTTTTTTATTATAGGATGATATTAAATTATAACTTAAATGATTTTACTCATTTTAAATATGTTTAAAAATAAAAATGTAAATATTATTTTTATTTTCAAATTGATTTTATTAAATTAAATATATTTTTAATTTTTTTAATGATTTTATTCATTTTGAATACGTTTAGATGATTTTTTATACACATTTTAATAGTTGATATTCTGATTTAAGTTTTAATAATAAACTATAACTTAAATCATAATATTAAATTATAACTTAAACATTTTTACTTATTTTGAATATGTTTAAAATAAATAAATTAAATATCATTTTTATTTTGAATTTTTTTTATTTGATTGGATAAACAACCTGGTTTTATAAGGATTTACGAACCGTAAAAGTGTTTTACAAAAAAGTAACACACTATCAAGGCCGAACAACAAAAAGCTAACTATAAAGCCCTGTAGACAATGAAATAAAATAGTAGAAAAAACATATTAAATTTTAGTTATAATTTAATAAAATCAATTTTAAAATGAATATGATATTTAAGTTTTTGATTTTTTTAAATTCAATATATTTTCAATTTATAAAAAATAATCATGGTATTTAAGTTTATAATGAGTAACAAATAGTAAAATAATTTAATATTAAAATTTAAAAGTTAAAATGCATGATAAAAAATTATACATAAATTTTGAATTGAAGGATTTTTTGATTTTAAATGTGTTTAAAATGAATCAAATCAAAAAATTGTTCAATTCAAAAACTATGTATATATTTTATAATATATTTCAACTTTGAAATTTTAATATTAAATGAATTTACTCATTTTAAATACGTTTAAAATAAACAAACTTAAATATCATCTTCATTTTTAAATTGATTTTATTGAATTATAATTCAAATTTAATTTTTTTTTTGCATTGTAACTTTAAAATTTTAATATTAAATGATTTTACTCATTTTGAATATGTTTATCATCAAAAACATCAATATCATCTTCATTTTTAAATTGATTTTATTAAATTTAATATATTTTTAATTTATAAAAAAAATCAAAAACTTAAATATCAAATTCATTTTCAAATTGATAAACTTATTCAATATTAATATTTTGTAACATATTGATTTTATATGATATTTTGTTTTTTTATACACATTCTAATAGTTGAAACTTTGATTTTAAATGTATTCAAAATGAGTAAAATTATTTAATATTAAAATTTCAAAGTTATAATGCATTATAAAAATACATATAAATTTTGAAATCTTTGATAGTTTGGACAACTCCTTTACCCCCCCTCCGAAGGCTCTACCCCTTCTCCCCTTTTTTGAAATATCTGAAGCACTATAAAGACTGGTGGCAATGTTCTGAAACTCTTTCTCCCCCCTAGAACCTTCCCCGGATGAAGGCTTCACCATAAATTCCAAAAGCAAAAGAGGAAGGAAAAAAGCTAACATTGGTATTGCCCCAAAACCTGTGGGAAGATCTCCAAGGATGGTCACAAGAAACTTAGAAACATCCAAAGAGATTTCTAAGGGCTCCCAACAAACTTTTAAAATCCATCGACATAAGAAATGTAAATCCTTTCTTGTAACGTCAGGGATTTAAATAACCCCAGGAAATAGAGGATCCTCTACAATCTCATAAAAAGGGTTAACCCTTCTATTCTTATCATTTAGGAAACTAAAATGTCTAATTCTATTCTCAAATCATGTGTTTTAAGAATCTAAAGGAATGCTCAAGTTCTATCGTATGAGTCTACAACGCTTTAGGTGGATTGGTAGTTTTTTGGAACAATAGTTGTCTTGGGAGGAGATCTCCTATGGAAGACAAATCATCATATTTTTGTTTTGTTCATAGATCTAGATAGCAATGGCTTATGGATTTTAACCAATGTCTACACCCTAAATGCTAAATCTACCAAAAACCTTCTTTGGAAAAACTTGTTGGATTTTTGAAGGACATGTGTAAATTGGAACTAAATTGTTACTAGGGACTTCAACACCCCCTCACTTTTGGGGACAAAAAAGGGGGTCATTTAGACTTCATTGATATCATGTTGAAGTTTAATAACTTCATTGCAAATGCAGGATTAGTGGATGTGGACCTAAATGGTAATCCTTTTACGTGGTCTAACAAAAGATTAGGGGAATAATTGATCTAGGTTCACCTTGATAGAGTTATGATTTCCTTAAACTGGGACATCAATTTCTCCATCAGGGTTTCTTCCCTACCTAGAATCAGGTCTGATCACAATCCCTTGGTTTTTGAAGGTGATAAGATTTCAAAACCCAAATGTTGTCCCCTCGGGTTTTAAAGTATATGGATCCTTCCTCCTAATCTCACAAAGTCCCTAAAATATTAGTGTAAAGAACCCTTCTTGGGCTCTATTATTTATATTCTTACTAAAAAACATAGTTTCCTCAAAATGAAGTCTAAATTTTGGAATAAGGAAGTCTTCAGGGATATCTTCCTACAAAAAAAGTCTCTTAAAGTAGTACTTTTGGTTATTGAAGATCTATGTGCTTCGGTAACTTACAATGATCTCATGATTTCAAGGGAAAAGAAACTTCTTTGCTAATTTCATAACCTAGGAGCAAGAGAGGAAGCCTTTTGGAGATAAAAGTATAAATGCTCATGGCTGAAGGAGGGTGATAGGAATACCAAGTTTTTCCATCACTCTGTAATAAGACACAGGAACATCAACATAATATTCCAATTGTAAATAGAAAATGGGGCTATCAATAGAGATGAAGATGATATCTCTCACCATATAATTAATTTCTTTAAAAATCTCCTTTTAGAAGAAAGATTACCAAATGATCATCTGGTAGCTTCCACTCCCAACAACTTTGATAAAGTCTTCTCTATTACTGACAATGTCTCCCTAACTAAGGTTCCTTCTGATGAGGAGATAAAAAGTGTGATATTTTCAATGGAGGGCTCCAAAGCACTGAGACCTGATGGGTTCCCTCCACTCTTCTTCTAAAAATTTTGAGACATCATCCATATGGAGGTCAAGGCAACTGCTAGAGAATTTTTCTAATCAAAATATATTCTCAAAAAAATTAATAACATTTTCCTTGTACTAATCCCAAAAAATTAGGGTGCTACCAATGTTCAGGACTTCCAACCCATTAGTCTTTATAACACCACGTATAAAATTTTCTCCTCTATCTTGGTAAAGTGTATGCAACATCTCCTAGATAAAGTCATAGGGGAACAACATAAGGCCTTTGTATTAGTAGAAAAATTACAAACATCATCATCCTAATTCATGAGGTCATTCATTCCATCTCTAGATCTTTGAGGTATGGAATGGTGCTTAAGTTGGATAAGTCAAAAGCCTATGATCGAGTCTCTTGATGATTTTTCATATAGATTTTGGAAAGGTTGGGATTGAACCAAGACACTAGGAAGATCATTTGGAACTGCATTGCCACTCCTAAATTTTATGTTATCATAAATGGTGTTCCAAAAGGTTTCTTCCCTTATTCAAGAGGATTAAGGTAGGGTGAACCCCTCTCTCCTTGCCTCTTTATCATCCTAGTTGAAACGTTGGGCAGGAGCCTGTTGAAAGCCTACTCTCATAGACTAATTAAAGGAATTTTAGTGGTTCTAAATATAGAACCTATCATGCATGAATATTTCATTGACAACACCATTATCCTAGGAGAAGCCTCTATAAAGGAAGCAAAGCAACTAAAAATAATTCAAAAAAATCATGAAAAAATATCAAATCATTGTATTAACTTTCAAAAGAGCTCTTTATTTTTCATTAACACTCCTCTCTTTTAGCAAAAAAGAATTACCAGAATCTTGGACTGTCAAGTGGGCAATTTGTCGACAAGTCATTTAGGCATCCCACTCTTTGAAGTAAAAATGGATTTTGACCTTTGGATCCCTCTCATTAAATTTATTTAAAGAAAACTCATGGGATAGTAGAGTCACCTTCTTACTCAGGCAGGGAAATACTAGCTACTCAAAGCCTTGATCAAAAGCATTCATGTTTACCAGATGTCTATTTTTAGAATGCCTTCCAAAGTGGCCACTAAAATGGAACAAATTCAAAAAATCTATACAATCTCATCACATGGAAAAAATATTATCTTTCCAAAGAAAACATAGGCCTCAGCTTGAGAAACATAAAATCTATGAACATATCCATGTTGGCAAAAATGGGTTAGAGACTTATCAAGGAAAATAATGAATGGGAAAGAATTATCAAATCCAAATACCTAGAAGGAATGGAGGTGGATGATTTCCTATGGGAAGAAGGTCATATGGGTGGATTTGTCTTCTATAAAGCTATTACCAACTACAAGGATCTGCTAAAAAAAGGCATCATATGGAAAATTGGCAACAATGAGAAAATTGACTTTTGGGAAGATGTTCGGTTGTCCTCTACTCCCCTATCCTCATAATAGATTTGGGTTGGCTACTATAGAGACCTCAAGCAAATATGGGGACCAAAAATCAAAGATTACTGGGTGATGAATGAAGGTGTAAAAAGCTAGAAAATGCCCCCTTGTGAAGGACTCTCAATAGAAGAATCACTAGCTATTCAACCCCTCAACTTTTTGATGAGTCAGATCCATATCCCTACATTTCAAAAAGAAGGCCACTTTATTTGGGCTTCTAAAGATAATGGATCATACTTGGTGGCCTCAATACATTCCATCGATCTTAATCTAGAAAGTGAATGGAATTTTTGGAAAAATCTTTAGGTTAAGCATTTAACTCTTAAAGTTAACTTTTTCTTTTGGCTAGTAGCACAAGACAAAATTTTGATGGTGGATAATATGGCTAAAAGGGGACTGATAATCCCTAATAGATTCCCTATATGCCAAAATGCAAAGGCTTTGGTCCATCACCTGTTCCTAGAGTGCTCTTTTAGCTTGACATTATTTAATTGGTTTCTAAAAAAATTCAAATTGACATGGGTCAAGCTAAATAAGGTTCTTGACCTCATAATGCAATGAAAACCTCCCTATAATCTCCCATCTTTGGAATTCTTGTGGTGCCTGTCTCTTCCACATTAGTTCTGGTGTGTTTGGAAAGTCTACAATGATGGCATTTTTTAAATAAAAGGCACCAACCTAAAGGGGATTTCCTCCATCTTTGTTAGGTCATTTCTAAAAATTAGAAAGCTTTTTACCCTAAAGATAAGGAATTGGATCTCCTTCAACACTACAAATCTTTAATAATTGGGACATAGTTCAACACTTAAGCTCCCCCTCAAAATATTTTATTCACAAACATACAAAATGGAAGGCTCCATCAAAAGGTTGGGTGAAATTAAACTTTGATGGTGCATCTAAAGGCAACCTGAGCCCTGTAGAAGGAAAAGTCATAAGGAACTCAAAAGGAGAGATGATACCTGCTTATGCAAGACCTTTAAGAACCCAAAAAAATTACCTTGTAGAGGCCAAGGTGGTCCTCTGAGGTATCCATTTGGTTTCCAAACTCAAAATAAAAAGAATCATCATGGAGGGTGATTTGTTAAATATCCTAAATGTTGTGGAAAGGAAAATAACCCCCTCTCATACTATCAAAGACATCATGGATGATGTTAAGCAACTTTTGAGAGGCATGACACATCTTCAAATTATGCATACTTACCAAGAAGGTAATGGGGTAGAAGATCAACTCGCTAGCATTGGAGTAAAACTCCACCTAATAACCAGCTAGCACAAAGGAGGTAATGATCCTAATAATGTCCTTAAATCCTTATGAGATGAAAGTATTATAATTTGAATGGGACATCATGTCACCACATGCACATAATATTTCATCCAAGGGGTAGATTTTAAATATGATGATCCACAATTATGATCATATGGGGAGGTTTAATTTCTATAGGGTGATAATGTTGGGCTTCCTAAGCACCATTTACATTATTCAAACTCACTCTCTCTAGAACCATCTGCCTGCTTGCCTTGGCTCTATTACCACTAATTCAATGGGAGGAGATAGAGAAAGGCTTGAGCCCATCTCATACACAAAAGTATGGGGGTAGAAAAAGGTTTGTAAGAAACTTAAATGCGGGGGTCTCATAGATTTTATGGTGAGAATCACTAAGCATGACACTAACATAGCCCATATTTTGTAGCTGCCTAGAAAAAATGCAAGGTGATAATTTGTGGCATATAAATCACTGTTACAGATGAATTTATTAGGGAGGCTACTAGCATATCCTATGAGGGGACAAAGGCTTTCAAATACTAGAGAAAGAAGTAGAAAATCCTTCAACAATTTTTTTGCATGAATGAGTTTGTGAAGACTGATAAGAAGGGTTTCCCTTAGGCAAACTTTCTTCAACATTGGCCAAAAATTTGTCTTTAGGTAATGTGTTATATGACCTTAGAGGGTAAATATACCCTAATCTTTTCTCATCATTTTTTGTTACTGAATCACTTTCTAGGCTATAAGATAAGCCTACCTTTCTTCCTACTTAAATCTATAGAATGCACTATCTTGGCTCATCAAGTAAATGAGACCAACCCTATCCTACACTAGGGGCTAATTATGTTGCTCATCAAACATGACCAAACCCTACAAGGGATGGAGGTCCCTCGAGGGGGATCCTCCATCAAGGTAGACTCTCAGGAGGACTCCCTAGGGGAGGATCCCACGTCAAGATCCTACCATCCTTCTGTGAGAACCCCTCAAGCCAGTCTTTCTAAAATCCCTACCGATGACCTTCCCCTCAATCTCTTCATACCCAAACCTAAGTCGATCACCCTTGATGAGGTAACTTCTGAGGAGGCTGCTTAGAAGGGTAAATCCATTTTATTGGAGGAGATGAAAAATAATAAAGAGTAGTTGGAGAAATTTAATTTTAAGGTGCAAGAAGCAGGAGGCAGGGTTGACCTTCACTAATTTATACAAGAGTGGAACACCCTTCATAGACAAGTTGAATTCACTATGTAGTATTTCATCTAGTCTTTTAAGCCTGATTAGACCCCTGTCAAATAGTTGTCGAAGATCATGGAAACCCCCCTCTACCTAGTTCCCCCAAGTTGGCCCCTTTAAAGAAAACTCCCCTACAAGTCCAAGGGTAGAAGAGGCCATGTATGATTTTTCTAGGAGAGGCAACAAAAGGACTTGGCAACCACACATGGGCCAAGATCTCAAAGTTTAAGTAGGATACCCTGAGGAAGAAGATCCATAGGAGGGACCCCCTCCTAATCTTTTATGTTTTCTATTTTTCCCTACTTTCTGTTTGTTATAATTTGTTTTTGATGTTTTTATTAGGTGGCCTTGGTTTGACCTGTTGATACTTTGATATTGTACTTTAGTGGTCCCAGGATCCCTATAAAACCTAGTTTTTTACCCTATCAAATAAAAAAATTGAATTGAAGGATTTTTTAATTTAAATATTCCAAATGAATAAAATTAATTTTTAAGTTTGAAATGTTCTTTAATCATGTTTTAAATATTTATAGACCATGTCAAGTCTTTCGAATGCCAAAAATATTTTAAACTAACATGTCCTAATCAAGACTTTATTTTATACCTAGTACAACAATGTATAGACCCAGATGGTTCTGTAATTCTGAGCACCATTACAAACTTGGAGGATTATTCAATCTTCTAATTGAGCTTTTGGATGGTAAAAACCATGCACATAGAGCCACTAGGAAACTCAAAATGATGACCCAACTCCTCAAAATTTATATCATTATCAAGTAATTCATCTTTAAGATTAAAAATTATTTTCTTCAACATTTGAGACCATATAATAAGAATTAACATCTTAGATTTAATAACAAATTTCAATCTATGCAATAGTTCATGATCCAACCTAATAATTGAGCTTCCTTGTTTTATGGTTGCAATAAGAATGCACATGCTTGGAAAACTCCCTAGCTCATACAAAAGGGAACCAATGATTCCATTTGACCATTGTGAGATACTACAGTTTTGACCCTTATAAGGCTATGTACCTAGGGATATGATGTATTGATGTATATGGGTTGATGGAGATGATGACATGTGGCACACATCCCCTTAGTTATATGGGTACAATATATTAGGATAATAGAGTAACTTGTGGAAGTAGTATATTGGGTAATGGTCGGCCTACATTGGGATTAGGAGGTTATCCATCCATGGGTTAGATAGATGTATATATATAGGAGATGAATATCATGGTAAATATATCAAGTAAGCATTGAGTCTTCTATTGTAAGAGGATATTGGAGGTTGTCCCCTCAAAGAGACATTGTGGAGTTATTCCTTCGTAAAAGAGTGTTATATGGTGTTTCCCTACCTTAAGGGTATTTATGCATATATTGAATATCAAGATCATTACAAGTGGTATCAGAGCTTTGATTTGGGCAATTTGTGTGGGGTGAAACACTAATTTCACTATATCTTTTGAAATATAAGGAATTTTTATTTTAAATTTTTACTGAAGATATAAGAAAATATAATAGAAGCGTAGTAAAATTTTTAGAATTTTTTGATTCGTTTTGAGGGAGTTATTGATATTTTAGGGTTTATACTAATTTTGCTATATCTTTCGAAATATAGAGAATTTTTATTCAAAAATTTTACTGGAGATGTAAACAGATTTAAGAGAAGTACAATCAAATTTTCATAATTTTTTGAGTTGTTTGGAGTGATGTTTTGTGATTTTATGGATCAATTTTGACATTTTAGGGTTTCATGAACCCTAATTTATTTGTGGATCATGGAGTTGAAAATTTTTTCAGGGGAAGATGATATTGATGCTAAAGAATGGTGGCTCCTTTTGGAGAATCATTTTAGAAAAAAAATTTGGGCAAAGACGATTAACTCCTCTTTTGTCTGGGCCTACACTAGATTGGTTTGATCAGTTGAGCTGTAAAGAAAGGTTTTCTTCATGGAAAGAAATGGAACATATTTTTTTAGATCAATGGGCTATAAAACAAGAAGCAAAAAAAGAAGAAGCAGTAGAAGAAGAAGAAGAAGTAGAAAAATAAGAAGAAGAAATAGAAGAATCAGTAGAAGAACAAGAAGAAGTAGAAGAAGCAATAGAAGAAGAAGAAGAAGAATTGGATGATAAGGGTTCAAATAATTTGGCTCCAAAGAAATCTGAGTCAATTTTTCAATTTCATTGATGCATTCAAAAGAATAAGGTGGTTGTATCCATAAACCCTACCAGCAAGTATAACTTCATTAACATGAATGTGGCCAAGCATCTACATGTTCAAGAAAAGAATATCAAAGAGGTTCAAGTAGATGGTAAGAATATTTCAATGTTTGAAGATCTAAAGCTCATTATGAAAAAATATGTTTTGCATTCAGATTTTTATGCTTTGGATATGGATGATATGGATATAGTTCTTGGATATCCATGCTTAGATACTTTGGGAACAATGAATATCAATGTTTAGAAAAATTTCATGAAGTTTTGGTATAAGAAAAAGAAGATCACTTTACAAGATATCATAGTGAAAAAGGCACCAATAACAATCCAGGTAGATCACAAGGATGAGATTGGAATAGGTGATGAAGATTTAGATGATATAGATAAAGACACACTACAAATGAGCACTTCATCTACTCAAGACACAAAGAAGGAAAAGGTGGAAGAGGTAGAAGCAAAGGTGGATAAGGTCAAATTATTGGAAAAGGTTGAGGTATATAGACACCCACATCATCATGAGAGGAAACAATCATGGAACCAGGTGAGGAAGTATCATAACAACAATCATTTTGTCTATACAGGAAATAAAATTTCCAATAATTATGGATATGCATGGAATCCAAAGAAAAAATACTATGGCACATGGGATGAATGGGGAAAACACTAACTATGCATGGAAGAATACCTACTATGGTCATGGTTGGAATCAGAGTAGCACAGTGGAATATGGTACATGGATTAAAAAGAGGAATAATTATGCTTGGACACCAAAGCAGTATAATTATGATCATGAATGAAATCAGAGGAGCACAATAAAATTTGGAAACAAGCTTGGACAACTATCACCTGCCAAGATCACATATGGATGGCTAGATGATCGAGATTGGAGACAAGTGTGCAATGATTTGAAGCACACTCATTATTTGGTTTCTTCCTATGTTTCAAGGATGAACATGTCAAGGAGGGAAGGAATGCTATGTACCTAGGGATATGATGTATTGATGTATATGGGTTGATGGAGATGATGACATGTGGCACACATCCCCTTAGTTATATGGGTACAATATATTAGGATAATAGAGTAACTTGTGGAAGTAGTATATTGGGTAATGGTCGGCCTACATTGGGATTAGGAGGTTATCCATCCATGGGTTAGATAGATGTATAAATATAGGAGATGAATATCATGGTAAATATATCAAGTAAGCATTGAGTCTTCTATTGTAAGAGGATATTGGAGGTTGTCCCCTCAAAGAGACATTGTGGAGTTATTCCTTCGTAAAAGAGTGTTATATGGTGTTTCCCTACCTTAAGGGTATTTATGCATATATTGAATATCAAGATCATTACAAGTGGTATCAGAGCTTTGATTTGGGCAATTTGTGTGGGGTGAAACACTAATTTCACTATATCTTTTGAAATATAAGGAATTTTTATTTTAAATTTTTACTGAAGATATAAGAAAATATAATAGAAGCGTGGTAAAATTTTTAGAATTTTTTGATTCGTTTTGAGGGAGTTATTGATATTTTAGGGTTTATACTAATTTTGCTATATCTTTCGAAATATAGAGAATTTTTATTCAAAAATTTTACTGGAGATGTAAACAGATTTAAGAGAAGTACAATCAAATTTTCATAATTTTTTGAGTTGTTTGGAGTGATGTTTTGTGATTTTATGGATCAATTTTGACATTTTAGGGTTTCATGAACCCTAATTTATTTGTGGATCATGGAGTTGAAAATTTTTTCAGGGGAAGATGATATTGATGCTAAAGAATGGTGGCTCCTTTTGGAGAATCATTTTAGAAAAAAAATTTGGGCAAAGACGATTAACTCCTCTTTTGTCTGGGCCTACACTAGATTGGTTTGATCAGTTGAGCTGTAAAGAAAGGTTTTCTTCATGGAAAGAAATGGAACATATTTTTTTAGATCAATGGGCTATAAAACAAGAAGCAAAAAAAGAAGAAGCAATAGAATAAGAAGAAGAAGTAGAAAAATAAGAAGAAGAAATAGAAGAATCAGTAGAAGAACAAGAAGAAGTAGAAGAAGCAATAGAAGAAGAAGAAGAAGAAGAATTGGATGATAAGGGTTCAAATAATTTGGCTCCAAAGAAATCTGAGTCAATTTTTCAATTTCATGGATGCATTCAAAAGAATAAGGTGGTTGTATCCATAAACCCTACCAGCAAGTATAACTTCATTAACATGAATGTGGCCAAGCATCTACATGTTCAAGAAAAGAATATCAAAGAGGTTCAAGTAGATGGTAAGAATATTTCAATGTTTGAAGATCTAAAGCTCATTATGAAAAAATATGTTTTGCATTCAGATTTTTATGCTTTGGATATGGATGATATGGATATAGTTCTTAGATATCCATGCTTAGATACTTTGGGAACAATGAATATCAATGTTTAGAAAAATTTCATGAAGTTTTGGTATAAGAAAAAGAAGATCACTTTACAAGATATCATAGTGAAAAAGGCACCAATAACAATCCAGGTAGATCACAAGGATGAGATTGGAATAGGTGATGAAGATTTAGATGATATAGATAAAGACACACTACAAATGAGCACTTCATCTACTCAAGACACAAAGAAGGAAAAGGTGGAAGAGGTAGAAGCAAAGGTGGATAAGGTCAAATTATTGGAAAAGGTTGAGGTATATAGACACCCACATCATCATGAGAGGAAACAATCATGGAACCAGGTGAGGAAGTATCATAACAACAATCATTTTGTCTATACAGGAAATAAAATTTCCAATAATTATGGATATGCATGGAATCCAAAGAAAAAATACTATGGCACATGGGATGAATGGGGAAAACACTAACTATGCATGGAAGAATACCTACTATGGTCATGGTTGGAATCAGAGTAGCACAGTGGAATATGGAACATGGAATAAAAAGAGGAATAATTATGCTTGGACACCAAAGCAGTATAATTATGATCATGAATGAAATCAGAGGAGCACAATAAAATTTGGAAACAAGCTTGGGCAACTATCACCTGCCAAGATCACATATGGATGGCTAGATGATCGAGATTGGAGACAAGTGTGCAATGATTTGAAGCACACTCATTATTTGGTTTCTTCCTATGTTTCAAGGATGAACATGTCAAGGAGGGAAGGAATGCTATGTACCTAGGGATATGATGTATTGATGTGTATGGGTTGATGGAGATGATGACATGTGGCACACATCCCCTTAGTTATATGGGTACAATATATTAGGATAATAGAGTAACTTGTGGAAGTAGTATATTGGGTAATGGTCGGCCTACATTGGGATTAGGAGGTTATCCATCCATGGGTTAGATAGATGTATATATATAGGAGATGAATATCATGGTAAATATATCAAGTAAGCATTGAGTCTTCTATTGTAAGAGGATATTGGAGGTTGTCCCCTCAAAGAGACATTGTGGAGTTATTCCTTCCTAAAGGATTGTTATATGGTGTTTCCCTACCTTAAGGGTATTTATGCATATATTGAATATCAAGATCATTACAAGTGGTATCAGAGCTTTGATTTGGGCAATTTGTGTGGGGTGAAACACTAATTTCACTATATCTTTTGAAATATAAGGAATTTTTATTTTAAATTTTTACTGAAGATATAAGAAAATATAATAGAAGCGTAGTAAAATTTTTAGAATTTTTTGATTCGTTTTGAGGGAGTTATTGATATTTTAGTGTTTATAATAATTTTGCTATATCTTTCGAAATATAGAGAATTTTTATTCAAAAATTTTACTGGAGATGTAAACAGATTTAAGAGAAGTACAATCAAATTTTCATAATTTTTTGAGTTGTTTGGAGTGATGTTTTGTGATTTTATGGATCAATTTTGACATTTTAGGGTTTCATGAACCCTAATTTATTTGTGGATCATGGAGTTGAAAATTTTTTCAGGGGAAGATGATATTGATGCTAAAGAATGGTGGCTCCTTTTGGAGAATCATTTTAGAAAAAAAATTTGGGCAAAGACGATTAACTCCTCTTTTGTCTGGGCCTACACTAGATTGGTTTGATCAGTTGAGCTGTAAAGAAAGGTTTTCTTCATGGAAAGAAATGGAACATATTTTTTTAGATCAATGGGCTATAAAACAAGAAGCAAAAGAAGAAGAAGCAGTAGAAGAAGAAGAAGAAGTAGAAAAATAAGAAGAAGAAATAGAAGAATCAGTAGAAGAACAAGAAGAAGTAGAAGAAGCAATAGAAGAAGAAGAAGAAGAATTGGATGATAAGGGTTCAAATAATTTGGCTCCAAAGAAATCTGAGTCAATTTTTCAATTTCATGGATGCATTCAAAAGAATAAGGTGGTTGTATCTATAAACCCTACCAGCAAGTATAACTTCATTAACATGAATGTGGCCAAGCATCTACATGTTCAAGAAAAGAATATCAAAGAGGTTCAAGTAGATGGTAAGAATATTTCAATGTTTGAAGATCTAAAGCTCATTATGAAAAAATATGTTTTGCATTCAGATTTTTATGCTTTGGATATGGATGATATGGATATAGTTCTTGGATATCCATGCTTAGATACTTTGGGAACAATGAATATCAATGTTTAGAAAAATTTCATGAAGTTTTGGTATAAGAAAAAGAAGATCACTTTACAAGATATCATAGTGAAAAAGGCACCAATAAAAATCCAGGTAGATCACAAGGATGAGATTGGAATAGGTGATGAAGATTTAGATGATATAGATAAAGACACACTACAAATGAGCACTTCATCTACTCAAGACACAAAGAAGGAAAAGGTGGAAGAGGTAGAAGCAAAGGTGGATAAGGTCAAATTATTGGAAAAGGTTGAGGTATATAGACACCCACATCATCATGAGAGGAAACAATCATGGAACCAGGTGAGGAAGTATCATAACAACAATCATTTTGTCTATACAGGAAATAAAATTTCCAATAATTATGGATATGCATGGAATCCAAAGAAAAAATACTATGGCACATGGGATGAATGGGGAAAACACTAACTATGCATGGAAGAATACCTACTATGGTCATGGTTGGAATCAGAGTAGCACAGTGGAATATGGAACATGGAATAAAAAGAGGAATAATTATGCTTGGACACCAAAGCAGTATAATTATGATCATGAATGAAATCAGAGGAGCACAATAAAATTTGGAAACAAGCTTGGGCAACTATCACCTGCCAAGATCACATATGGATGGCTAGATGATCGAGATTGGAGACAAGTGTGCAATGATTTGAAGCACACTCATTATTTGGTTTCTTCCTATGTTTCAAGGATGAACATGTCAAGGAGGGAAGGAATGCTATGTACCTAGGGATATGATGTATTGATGTATATGGGTTGATGGAGATGATGACATGTGGCACACATCCCCTTAGTTATATGGGTACAATATATTAGGATAATAGAGTAACTTGTGGAAGTAGTATATTGGGTAATGGTCGGCCTACATTGGGATTAGGAGGTTATCCATCCATGGGTTAGATAGATGTATATATATAGGAGATGAATATCATGGTAAATATATCAAGTAAGCATTGAGTCTTCTATTGTAAGAGGATATTGGAGGTTGTCCCCTCAAAGAGACATTGTGGAGTTATTCCTTCCTAAAGGATTGTTATATGGTGTTTCCCTACCTTAAGGGTATTTATGCATATATTGAATATCAAGATCATTACAAGTGGTATCAGAGCTTTGATTTGGGCAATTTGTGTGGGGTGAAACACTAATTTCACTATATCTTTTGAAATATAAGGAATTTTTATTTTAAATTTTTACTGAAGATATAAGAAAATATAATAGAATCGTAGTAAAATTTTTAGAATTTTTTGATTCGTTTTGAGGGAGTTATTGATATTTTAGGGTTTATAATAATTTTGCTATATCTTTCGAAATATAGAGAATTTTTATTCAAAAATTTTACTGGAGATGTAAACAGATTTAAGAGAAGTACAATCAAATTTTCATAATTTTTTGAGTTGTTTGGAGTGATGTTTTGTGATTTTATGGATCAATTTTGACATTTTAGGGTTTCATGAACCCTAATTTATTTGTGGATCATGGAGTTGAAAATTTTTTCAGGGGAAGATGATATTGATGCTAAAGAATGGTGGCTCCTTTTGGAGAATCATTTTAGAAAAAAAATTTGGGCAAAGACGATTAACTCCTCTTTTGTCTGGGCCTACACTAGATTGGTTTGATCAGTTGAGCTGTAAAGAAAGGTTTTCTTCATGGAAAGAAATGGAACATATTTTTTTAGATCAATGGGCTATAAAACAAGAAGCAAAAAAAGAAGAAGCAGTAGAAGAAGAAGAAGAAGTAGAAAAATAAGAAGAAGAAATAGAAGAATCAGTAGAAGAACAAGAAGAAGTAGAAGAAGCAATAGAAGAAGAAGAAGAAGAATTGGATGATAAGGGTTCAAATAATTTGGCTCCAAAGAAATCTGAGTCAATTTTTCAATTTCATGGATGCATTCAAAAGAATAAGGTGGTTGTATCTATAAACCCTACCAGCAAGTATAACTTCATTAACATGAATGTGGCCAAGCATCTACATGTTCAAGAAAAGAATATCAAAGAGGTTCAAGTAGATGGTAAGAATATTTCAATGTTTGAAGATCTAAAGCTCATTATGAAAAAATATGTTTTGCATTCAGATTTTTATGCTTTGGATATGGATGATATGGATATAGTTCTTGGATATCCATGCTTAGATACTTTGGGAACAATGAATATCAATGTTTAGAAAAATTTCATGAAGTTTTGGTATAAGAAAAAGAAGATCACTTTACAAGATATCATAGTGAAAAAGGCACCAATAACAATCCAGGTAGATCACAAGGATGAGATTGGAATAGGTGATGAAGATTTAGATGATATAGATAAAGACACACTACAAATGAGCACTTCATCTACTCAAGACACAAAGAAGGAAAAGGTGGAAGAGGTAGAAGCAAAGGTGGATAAGGTCAAATTATTGGAAAAGGTTGAGGTATATAGACACCCACATCATCATGAGAGGAAACAATCATGGAACCAGGTGAGGAAGTATCATAACAACAATCATTTTGTCTATACAGGAAATAAAATTTCCAATAATTATGGATATGCATGGAATCCAAAGAAAAAATACTATGGCACATGGGATGAATGGGGAAAACACTAACTATGCATGGAAGAATACCTACTATGGTCATGGTTGGAATCAGAGTAGCACAGTGGAATATGGTACATGGAATAAAAAGAGGAATAATTATGCTTGGACACCAAAGCAGTATAATTATGATCATGAATGAAATCAGAGGAGCACAATAAAATTTGGAAACAAGCTTGGACAACTATCACCTGCCAAGATCACATATGGATGGCTAGATGATCGAGATTGGAGACAAGTGTGCAATGATTTGAAGCACACTCATTATTTGGTTTCTTCCTATGTTTCAAGGATGAACATGTCAAGGAGGGAAGGAATGCTATGTACCTAGGGATATGATGTATTGATGTATATGGGTTGATGGAGATGATGACACGTGGCACACATCCCCTTAGTTATATGGGTACAATATATTAGGATAATAGAGTAACTTGTGGAAGTAGTATATTGGGTAATGGTCGGCCTACATTGGGATTAGGAGGTTATCCATCCATGGGTTAGATAGATGTATATATATAGGAGATGAATATCATGGTAAATATATCAAGTAAGCATTGAGTCTTCTATTGTAAGAGGATATTGGAGGTTGTCCCCTCAAAGAGACATTGTGGAGTTATTCCTTCCTAAAGGAGTGTTATATGGTGTTTCCCTACCTTAAGGGTATTTATGCATATATTGAATATCAAGATCATTACAATTGAGCTTTTGGATGCTAAAAACCATGCACATAGAGCCACTACTAAACTCAAAATGATGACCCAACTGCTCAAAATTTATATCATTATCAAGTAATTCATCTTTAAGATTAAGAATTATTTTCTTCCACATTTGAGACCATATAATAAGAATTAACATCTTAGATTCAATAACAAATTTCAATCTATGCAATAGTTCATGATCCAACCTAATAATTGAGCTTCCTTGTTTTATGGTTGCAATAAGAATACACATGCTTGGAAAACTCCCTAGCTTATATAAAAGGGAACCAATGATTCCATTTGACCATTGTGAGATACTACAGTTTTGACCCTTATAAGAGATAATTTTAGGGCCTAATATCTAGAAGTCATCAAAGACAAGAATAACATTTTAGAGTATTGTATATTTAACTCTTGAATGAACATTGGAGCTAATGTTTGAGATATTTTCCTTTGAAACCAATTGAGCACAGTTTATAACTTTCAAATGATGACCTATTTCATATCCAACTTCCTCTCTTGTTTTAACCCCCATTGACCAAGGAGGACAACACTTGCCTTCATAAATTCCATAATGTCATTTAAACATTCATAAAAATTAGTTCTTAATCCAAGTTGATCCATTGATGTCTTCGAAACAATCCTATGTTTTAGTGACTTCATTCTCGCTTTGGTGAAGCAAGATTGCTTAGGATTATGGATGCTCCTACATCAAATTGGAAGAGTAGTCATCACCCTTAATGAAAAAAGAGGCTTATTATGATCAAAATTGAGGGGGCCTAAAACACTTAAATTTTGAGCCATTGGAACAACCATACCTAATACTTTTATGAATTCATAATGGGTAGGACCTATAATTAGATCGATTTAGTTTCAATGGTAGATGTATGGAAACCAAATATAGGGAATTATGATATAGAGATGTTAGGTTGTGAAATTTTTTGATCAATAGCTTGATCAATTGGAATGTGGCCAAGAACATGGCTAGAAGTTTGAGTATTACCACTTATAATTTAAATGTTTTAGGTAGAATATCTTTTTTTTCTCAAAAATTTTAAGAAAATCACATATATTATGAAAAATGTTAAAATATATAATTATTATTGAATTTTTTTATTTGAATAAAACGTCAAAATGATATCATGTATAAATAAAAGATTAACAATATAATATTTATAAAATAAATAATTATATTACTTAATATCTAATTGTTTTTTAATATCTAATTATTTTTTAATTAATAATTCATATCTTTCTTATTTTAATTAATATGTTTACCATAAACATCCTTAAATATGATATTAAATCGATCAAATTTTATAAGCTTATTCATTCAAAAATCATTATTATTTGAAAGAGTGTTAGCTTCAGACCCTTTAAATATCCATTCCCATGTTAAAGATTATGGCTTTTTAAGAGGGTTTTTTTTGGGTTGGCTTGTGTTTGTTAGTGTGTAATAAGTTTGTGAGAGTTTTGAATACGATATTATTTTGGGGTTTAAGTTATGGTTTTGTAAACCCTAACTACATTGAAGTAAGTTTTATTTTAATTTTTTTTTAAAGTTTAGTTTTGCTTTTTTTTTTTTTTTTTTGTTGTTGATAAGCACTTTTTTTCCCTACATGGTTGATAACTCCCTGAATTTTACATGGATTAGGAACTTATTTTGTGCAATGCTTTTCTTTGGTGTAAGGAGATTATGTAAGTTTAGGATTTAGAGTGATATTGGATGTGGGTGATACAATAAATTTAGGTGTTCTCATGTGTTTTGTTTTTAATTTTATTTATTTATATTTATATATATATATATATATATATATATATATATATATATATATATATATATATATATATTTTTTATTTTAGGTAAAAATATTATTATTAAAAAAATTATGTTTTATAATTTACAATTTTTTTCATATATATAATGGGATATTATCACTATGTGTAATTTAATAGAGTTGTGTGTTATGTCAGTTTTGGGTTTTAGGGGATTTGGGATGTGGATAATGTTTAAAAAATTTATGGTTTTCTCTAAATTTTGTTTATAATATAAAAATGAATTAGTTTTAATTTTTATGTTTTTAATTTTGAAATAAAATTATCATACAAAAAATATTATGCTTCATGACTCAAAATTTTATATTATATGTATTTTATGGATTATTATCAATCTTTATAAATTAACAATATATTTTTTTATGTTAATTATGTTTTTAGAGATTTTATATGTGGGTAATTATTAGTGTAGAACTCATATTTACGAGTCCATTTAAATTTATTAACATTCAAAAAATAAATTAGAGATCAATATTTATAATTAGGTAGATATTAGAAATTTATAAATTTGGGATTGGCCATGTGAATAATGTCAAGGTATATTACAATTTTCCAAAAAAAACCCATACATATTCCTATTTCTCACTTGAATAGCCAAAAAACTTCTAATTTAAATGGGATTTTATTTTTTAATCGCCAACAAATTGATAGTTTAAGATTTTGAACAATGTTTAATTCACCACATTTTATGTACCCTAGGATCATACTCACCAAAATTTTACATGAAAATTTAGAAACATAATTAAATTTGTTACTTATATCCAACCCAAATGTATTAAATTTAGTAATGTATACACTTGAAACCAAACACTATTTTTCATCTTGACGAGATTAGACTTCAACATTATTCAATAATTTGAAAAGTTTAAAATGATAAAATAAATAGGTGATGTAAATAAATCAAGCACTAGCTGATGTGAATCAGGAAATCTATCGATCCAATTCAAAAACAATTAGTGTTATACCAGTCAATTTATTTATCCAATATAAAGCATGTTTACGATCATTTCTAATATTTTATACATTTATCAAATTTTATCAGATATATATGCTTTTATAAGCCATGATGATTTTTCATCCTTGTGAAATTTTAATAGACCAATAATGATTTTCCATTGATGAGATGATTTTATATCCCAAGATGTTTTTCTAAGCTTGTGATCCTTTTACATCAATATGATGTTTTTCTAACCCTACAATGATTTTTTAAGCTCATAATGATTTTTCACCATTGTAATGATTTTCTAATCATATGATGTTTATCTAAGCCCATGATACATCTCTAAGCTCACTATTTTTTCATGGAAAATGATGTTTTTCTAATGCTTGTGATTCTTTTGCAAAAGAGCAATAATTTTTTCAAGCACATGAGGTTGTTATATCAAAGTGACGATTCTACATTTCATTTATGTTTTTACAAGCATGTGAATATTTTACAAGTATGTGATGATACTCTAACAATTTATCTCTAATAGTAACATAAAAACTTTCCATATCAAAAAAAATTAGGTAATTGAAAAAATTTAGGAAAGCAAACAAATGCAACACCTTATAAGATATGAAATATTACATCTTATTTTAAGAAACCATCAGTGTCACCTGATCCATCTCCACTATTTTCAAGGTATGATAATAACATGTAAAATGAAACTCAAAATGAGTTAAATGATAATTAAATGATTGACATTATTAATAATGATGAAAATGAAACATCTCTACTAGAAGGCATTCCATTGAATGATCTCATATTTGTATTTCTTGAAGGATTATAATTCATCTCTAATTATAGGATGCAAGCATCTAATAAATTTAATGTTGAAACTATAAAATCTAGAAATGAAGGAACTTGCACCATCGTAAATACTCCAATGACACTAAATTATGCTAGAGAGAGAAATCAAAGAAAATGGGACTTGGGAAGTAATTTCTATTAGAACAGGGGGTGTGTGGGCAGAGAGGGGGAAAAGTTTCCATTCATTGAGCGTATTGAAAATGAAAATAAAAATTAAGATCCCAAGGAATGAAAATGCATAATTTGTAGTTGAAAACTTTGTAAGGACAATATAATGCACAACTAAAATGAGATACTATTGAGAATCATGTAGGAAATATATATGAAAATAAAATAGAAAATTGAGTTGTGAAGCACCTTTCTAGATTAAAAACTATGGATGATTGTTTTCATATTAGAAATGAAAATCATATGAAGAACACATGAGAACTCAAAGAATGCATGATAAAAAAGGAGGGAAAATTACATCTCAATTAAAAAAGATCATTAAAAATAACCATTTAGATTAAAACATTAATTATTTGTTTCTTTCTCCCTTAAAAAATGGGTTGACCTATAACATATTTTTCATGAATTTAAAATGATGCCAATTTTTCTTAGTGTCCCACAATTTTTTCATTCTCATTAGTATAAAATTAGTGGTTGGGATTGGGTGAAATTATTATATAGGGTTTAGAAAGAAGAGTTGAAAGAGAAAATTAAGTGTTCATGATATGTCATTTTTCTATTGATAAGGTTACAACAATAGATACTAGTTCTTAAGTTTGTATGAATATATATACTATTTAAAATCATGTGAGATGGTCTCATTTAATTTATATTAACAAAATGATATAAAAATACAATGCTAAAAACATTTATGAATTGGTAATAAGTGTAAACATCAAATTCTGACCATAACTGGCTTCCGACCAAACTTCAGACTGATTCTTACTAACCATTACAAATTAAGCTTAAAAATCACTAAACATTCCAATTTTAGCCACACATCATTCATAAAATCTCATAATAATGTTGAGGAATATCTATTTGATATACTAACCTGTATGCAATAATAATCTCTCACAGATTCATCCCTAATCAGTTTGTGACATAATAACTATTAATTTGGCCCATGAACCCATTAAACAAAGTACTTAATCAAATATCGAAAGAGCAAAAATGATAATCAAAATCAATCATATAATTAAACAAGATTAAATGCTTAGTTTAATTATCCATTTTTAATTAATTAATATCTAAAAATAGAAATTTTAAAATTTAAAATATCAAGCCTTTTCATCATTACCTTTATGAGTTGTCAAGCTCTTTCAAAATATCCCAAAATATCTAATTTGAGAACCATGACTAAAAATTGAAAATCATAATTACATGATAACTTTTAACTCACTGGAGTAAGTCTCAATTCACCCATTCTATGTTTAAACTCAACCTTAACTAACCTTGGATGAGAGTTAATTATTGAGGCTATAAATACAAGGCCATGCCTATTGAATTCTAAGCTATTTTTGGTGCAAAGTTATTATGCACAAATATCTTCAACAAGATCTCTTGGTGTAGTTTTATAATGCTTAAATGCCTTGAAAATAGTGTTATCATGCTCAAATCATAAGCCAAGAAATCAAAACCAAGGTGCCAAGGAGACAAAGATCCAAGTAAGCTTCATTGTCAAAGACTTTTTGATGCACAAGCCGTGTAAACCATTCAACAAGCCATTTGGAGCTCCAAGAAAGGTAATAGAAGGTGTTCTTTTATGTTTTAGTTGTGTTTTCATATGCATTCTTGTTACCTATACTCTATATAGTGTCTAAGATATAAGTGTTAGTATTTGAGTGTTTTTATTTCTTAGACTAACACAAGAGTAACCTCCCTTCTACGTATTCCTTGTCCACAATAAAAAGTTTGAAGGAGATTAGTGGCATGGACGATTATATAATTAAAAAAAAGTTGGTATGTGTTAGGGAAGATTATGAATATGTAATTAAAGGGCATAAATGTTAAATAATCCAAATATCCTATTGATTTTATATATTTTCCATTCATTTCACGTCTCAGATAATGAATCTAATATACAAAATAGTCAACAAATTTAGATATGTGTAAAAATTTGAACTTATTCATGAGGTGCATGCTTATTTTTTTCATAGTCATAAGAGGTCCAATAAGTTAAAAATGTTAGGTTGTGGAGCTAAAAGCTTCACTGATGTAAACAGGGAAGGAGGTTGTTGAAGTGTCACAGACACCGGCATCGGTCAGGCCAACCGACGTCGGTAGGATTAGACAGGAAGAGCAACCGATGTCGGTCAGGGATCGGCCGGCGTCGGTCATCTCCAGGCAGACAGGGACCAACATCGGTCGCCTGTGTGGTTCTGAAACTGTCAGTTGCACGAATAGTTTGTTAACTTACCAAGTGTTTACATGTTAAGAGCCAATTTTAGACTTGAAGCTGTGGATCTAATTATTGTAATTAGGTGTCTAATTATTGTTTGCATGAGATCTATATAATAGACTCATGGGTTGTATTGTAAGGTGTTCTAGTTTGAGTTGAGCAAAGTTAGCTCCTTCTATGTGTGAAGTGAGCAAGGGTGTTCATCCTAGTTCCACAGTAGTGCCAAGTGTGGGTGCTAGTTTTGGAGAATCAGAAGGGTTCTTCAGGTGTGTAGAATCTTGGTCGGCAGGTGTGCAAGGCCACATTTGGAGATCTACATGGGTAAGTAAGATCATTGATCTGTAGGTGAATGTGTGTGCAAGGTTTGTAGGTGTGTAGAACCAGGTTGATCTATAGGTGGCAGCAGAATCAAGGTGATAGCAACACAACAAAGAGTAGGATCAGGCAGGATCTACTTGGAGTACAGTGTGTACTCAGTTATTGAGCATAGAGGAAGGCAAGGCAGTTCCTTCCATAAGTAAGATCATTTGGGTTACAAGTTATTGCAGTTCTTAGGAGATCTACTTGAAGTATGATTGAGTACTTGGAGTGCGTGGAGCACTTGTGGAGTGCGTGGAGCACTGGTGTACTAGCAGTAGTGGATATTGACTGGTTGGAGGTGAACACCAACTCTGTGTTTGAGTTGTGTGTTGGAACCGTAAGAGAGAGAGATTTGAGGAAAGAAGTACTGTATACTTGAGGTGTGGGAAGCCTTTGAGAGGTGTGAAGAAGAAGTGGCATATTCTTTATTGTATTCTTTTTTGGATGAGTATTAATACAAGTTGTGTATTGTCTCTCATATTCTGTGTTGTTTTTGGTTTCTAGTTACTTGTTACTTTTGGTTAATTTCGCATCTTAAGTTGCTTGTATATGGTAATCAATGGTGCTTCCACGGGTTTCTAACAGTTGGTATCATAGCTAAGGTTGCAGGGAGCAGGTTTTGTGTTTGGTTACAGGTCACTCTCAAGGGTTTCTGATTGAGTGGGAGTATAGTAATGGCAAAAGAAAGTAAGCTACAAATGGAGAAACTGAATAGCACGAATGGTTACTTACGGTGTTATAGAAAGAAAGAGCAGGTAAAGAAAGATTGTTGGTTGGTAGTAGATCAGCATGAAGGAACTGAAGAAGCAGGTGTTGTTGCACAGGATGCTCTAGGATGTTTCTTGGATAAATTTGAATCTTGGTTAATAGATTATGTTGCCTCTTTCCATGCAGCCCCAAGTAGAGGGGTTGGTGAGCCTTGTCAAAGTATTGGCAAAGGGGAAGTGTTGCTGAAATTGTAGGTGGCCAACACATGGGTGTTGAAGAAGGTCATGCAAGTCCTAGTCTTGAAGATGTGGCTAATTGCTTTAGTAAAGTTGGGTGATGAGAGATGCATAAGAACTCTCACAGTGGATGCACTTGAATTAGCATGTGGTAAGAAAGCAGGTACTCTTTATCTACTTACTTGTATTACTGATTCCACTTCTATTGCATAGGTGTGGCTTTGTAGGCTTAGCCACATAAGTGAGAAGGGAATGGATGTTCTTAAGTCAAAAGGGAAGAGTTCAGCTTTGGAGAGGATAGACCGAGATTTTTGTGAGCAGTGGGATGCTACAAGAAAGGATTGTGTTTATTGCAGGAAAAGGAAGATTGATGTATTTGATAAACTTAAGAACTAGAAAGCCTTGGTGTTCTTAGAGGAGATGATGGATAGAGACTAGTGGATGGGGCTAGATACTTCTAAGCAGGGTAGTTTGGACAGGGTTTTGATCCATGGAGAGCTCACGGGTAAAAAGTCATCACTCACAGGCATACACAAATACCAGCGTCGGTCAAGGGTAACCAACATTAAATAAACAGGTGTCGACGTTGATCATGTGCAAACTAGAGATGTCAGTGGTGTCGGGTAGGAGGAGATCGACATTGGTGGCATAACCAGCGTCGGTGACCTAGACAGTCGCATGGAACTGATGTCGATTGGATGTAGACTATGTGGTGACCGAGGTCAGTCACTGAGACAGATTTTGGGCAGACAGCAAGCTATCAAGGAGTCTTAAACACCCATGGGGAGGACTAAAAGTGTATGTAAGCCTCAAATTCATTGTTCCTCTTCTTTATACTAGTTGCTGACTACAGAGTAGGAAGGATCTAGGAAACAGTGGGAGCATGGCATGAACAGGATGCAGGACTAAATGGGAGATTTGGTAGGGTTGCCAACTGGTATGAAAGCACTGAGATGAATGGATACCTTGGTTAAATAATAGAGAGAATGGACATGTGAGATGGAAGGCCAGGTCATATGGTCTTGAGGAAGTTGTAAGACAGTGGTACAGGTTTTGACAGGTGGATGACAAATTAGGGCTTTAGTCAATGTCAGTGTAACCCTTGTATTTGTCTTACCAGGTGGATGATGGTTGTAACATTATCCTGTTACTGTATGTGGATGGTTTGCTAGCAGGTTTGGACATACAGGGTTTTGCTGAGCTAAGGGTAAGATTAGTTCAGTGGTTTGCCATGAAGGATTTAGAGCAGCAAAATTCTTTGGCATGAGAGACATGGAAGATCACAGGTTGATTTTGTCTCCAGTGGGAGTTGATGTGAATCAGGTGTTGGTAAGGTTTAGGATGCAAAACTAGAGCACACCAAGGGCTGGATAATTCAGTGTTCGAAATCACATGAGGTCTGGTATAGACCTGAGTTTGCCCAAGTAGTGGGTGCTGTCAGAAAGTTTGGAGCCGATCCGGGAAAGAAGCACTGGAGGGCAGTTCAGTGGATTCTCAGGTATTTGAGAGGGACCAGTAGTAGGTCAACATGCTATACAGGGTCAAGTTCTTTTTCTACATGTGTTTGTAGATGCAGATGCGGCAGGTTACTTGGATGACAGGAGGTGCACCACAGGTTGTGTGGTGGTTGGTCTTCAGGATTGATCTTGAAGAGGGATACAAGCTAGGAAACAGATTAGATGGGGTATAGGTACAAGTACAGTGTAGCTATTTATCTCTACGTGGGAGATTGTTAGGTTGTGGAGCTAAAATCTTCATTGATGCAAATAGGGAAGGAGGTTGTTGAAGTGTCACAGACATTGACGTCAGTCAGGCCAACCGACGTCGACAGGATTAGACAAGAAGAGCAACCGACGTTGATCAGGGATCAGCCGGTGTCAGTCACCTCCAGGCAGACAGGGACTGACGTCGGTCACCTGTGTGATTCTAGAACTATCAATTGCATGAACAGTTTGTTAACGAACTGAGCATTTGCATGTTAAGAGCCAATTTTAGACTTGAAGCTGCGGATCTAATTATTGTAATTAGGTGTCTAATTATTGTTTGCATGAGATCTATATAATAGACTCATGGGTTGTATTGTAAGGTGTTCTAGTTTGAGTTGAGCAAAGTTAGCTTCTTCTGTGTGTGAAGTGAGCAAGGGTGTTCCTCCTAGTTCCACAGCAGTGTGAAGTGTGGGTGCTAGTTTTGGAGAATCAAAAGGGTTCTTTAGGTGTGTAGGATCTTGGTTGGCAGGTGTGCAAGGCCACATTTAGAGATCTACATGGGTAAGTAAGATCATTAATCTACAGGTGTATGTGTGTGAAAGGTTTACAGGTGTGCAGAACTAGGTTGATCTACAGGTGGCAGCAGAATCAAGGTGATAGCAACACAACAGGGAGCAGGATCAGGCAGGATCTACTTGGACTACGGTGTGTACTCAGTTATTGATCATAGAGGAAGGCAAGGTAGTTCCTTCCATAAGTAAGATCATTTGGGTTGCAGGTTGTTGCAGTTCTTGGGAGATCTACTTGAAGTATGATTGAGTACTTGGAGTGCATGGAGAACTTGTGGAGTGCATGGAGCACTGGTGTACTGGTAGTAGTGGATATTGACTGGTTGGAGGTGAACACCAACTCTGTGTTTGAGTTATGTGTTGGGACCGTAAGAGAGAGAGCTTTGAGGAAAGAAGTACTGTACACTTGAGGTATGGGAAGCCTCTGAGAGGTGTGAAGAAGAAGTGGAATCTTATTTATTGTATTCTTTTCTGGATGAGTATTAATACAAGTTGTGTATTGTCTCTCATATTCTGTGTTGTTTCTAGTTTCTAGTTACTTGTTACTTCTAGTTAATTCCGCATCTTAAGTTGCTTGTATATGGTAATCAATGGTGCTTCCACGGGTTCCTAACAAAAAATATATTTATAAGGTATAAAATATGGGCATAAACAATTAAATTATATTGACACCAAGCGTATCTCATTGTATCAACTAATGTTTAGGGTTTATAATGAGTATCCATCCTTATTTAAATTAATGTAGCAACATCATAACAAATCAGACAAGGCTTAATATTTGATACATTATTTGAATGATATATAGACACTTTTGGTGTTTTATGTTCTCCTTCCCATTTTTTATTAAATTAATCATTTAAAACAATCCCAAGAAATATATATATATATATAATTGATTTTCCAAGTTTTAGAAGACATTTTTGTGGCTATAAAGATTTTTTATATCAATCAATAGACTAATTTTTGGGATCTAAATTTTGAGACTTAGAACACTCTTATACATATTTAAAATCATTAAAAAAAAAATTAAGTTTAATATATTTGGATAATTATGTCTATTTGTACACAAATATGAGATATACACACATTGCTTTCAAAGACTAGTCGATGGTAACATCGATGTATTACATGTCACAAGGTGACTCTTTGATGATATTTTATCATCAATGAGGAGAAGTTTAAGATATATTTCAACTTACCTAGTACTATAGATAATGGACCATTTTATTATGGATGAATTATAGAAAAACCCACCTATTAGAACATTTCCAAAAAAAATGTTTCTTTTACAAGAAGACTACTATAAAAAATTGAATACTTTGATCAATTTTTTTGTAAGAATGGTAATATCAATGGAATTAATATTTCAAGTATTTTAAAAAAACATGTTGAGTGATCAATATAAACAACTTTCCATTACAACGCTTTCCCATGGAGTGTTAATATACAATTGCATTCTTGTCCTTACTCTTAAGCCTTTTTTTGTCTTTGCAATTGTGAATCTTGATAAAGCTTATATGTTAGTTGTGTAACTAGTGATTTAAACCCTCCAAACTCCAAATGAATATAGTTATTGGTAATGTTTTCTACTAATGTACTAAATTTATCTAGGTCATGGATTCTTTACGTCTACCAACCTCTTGTAATATTTTAGGAACCTTTCCCCCCATTAATGTTTTCTAAAGTTTTTTGTAGTGTTTACAAAATCTTGATATTCACAATACAATGTTGAACTTTAAGTTTTAGCACTGACTTCCTTATCCTCATTGTATTGAATTCTAAGTTGAAACATTGACTTCTTTATCCTCGCTAGATAATACTTGAGGTTGTATAGTCAAAATTTTAGGTAAAGTCAAATATTATAAAGTTATGTTATTCTAGAGTTGCCCTCAAATAGCAACAATTAAATTAGTAATTATCTGATATGGAATAATTGCATATGTTTATGATTTTTTAGCCCACTTATTGGTATAAAATCCCTACAAATTTCTTGAAGATTCTCATTTATCATATATATATGAATTTTGATTTGTTGTACTCTATATCAGCATTGTTTGGAATTGGATATGCACTTGCAGTATCTTCCTTCCCATATTTAACTTCCCCATTTTCCAAGTAAGATTCTACAATATTGTCATTTTATTTTTCAAATGTTTTTCATATCCACATATTAGGTTCTTTTATGGAGGTGGGATTAGCATTTGCATCCTTATAGGAAGAATTATAAGTACCTTTCACATGCAGTTGTGTTTCTAGATTAGTTTTGTTCTTGGTGGCTCTTTGGTTAAGTATTATAAACCCCTATTAGATTTGAATATCTCAATTTTGATATTGTGCTGAGGGATTCATTTGATCATGTATTTCATGATTCTCACCACCCCTTTCACCATTATATCCCCCTAAATGTATAATTTCATTAGATGAATCAAACATATATTGATATTGGTTTTGAGATTAGTTTTTTTGTAGAGTAATAACAAAAGGCATAATTTTGAAATTAACTATGCAACAAAATTATTTACCGATATTTCATATCTCACTATTGGATCCATCTTCAGGGAAGAGAAGATTGAAACCAATGTTTGAATCGGAATAATATGCACCAAAATCCTAAATAGTATTTGTGATATAAACAAAAACTAAAAAGGGGGGTTAAGTCGGTCAACATATAAAGAGAAAATATATATATATATATATATATAATATATATAAAATATAAAATAAAATAAAAATAAAAATAAAGAAAAGTAATAACCATAAAATAATAATAAATACAAATAAAAGTAATAATCGTAATAAAATAAAATAATAATGAGAAAATAGATACAAATTAAATTTAACTAAATGAAAATTTTAATTTTAATAAAATCAATTGATATAATAAAGTCAAAAAAAATAGAATAAATTAATAATAAAATAAAATGTAATGAATTAATATGTAATATAAATATAACAAAAATAAAATAACTAAAATAATAAGAAGAAAAAGAAAATAAAATAGAATAGAATAAAATAGTAAATAAAATAAAATTATAATGATAAAATAAAATAAATTAAGTTTAAATTAAATTAAATTTAAATAAAATAAATTTACAAAATTGATGATGATGATGATGATGATGATGATGATGATGATGATGATGATGATGATGATGATGATGATGATGATGATGATGAGGAGGAGGAGGAGGAGGAGGAGGAGGAGGAGGAGGAGGAAGAGTTGGTAAAGTGGCTTAGTTGTTTCAAGTTCCACCTAGGTTCAAACCACACAAAGGTATATGAGGCCAGATGTGACCATTGATAGTATTATCGAGGTTGGTTGTGGCTATTATTAGTATTCTTGGGCCAGTTGTGGCCCTTAGTTGTATTATCGAGGCTAATTATGGTCATTGGTAGTATTTTCAATCATGTTATCTATTTGGTATATCTAATAGACATGTGGTAGGTAATCACTTAGGTATTTAGACCCTCGATTGTGTCCCAAGCTAGCTTGTAGCTTTGGTCAAAAGTGATTACCAATTAATAATAATAATAATAATAATTTTAAAAAAATAGTATAAAAATATCAAAAATAAAAATATTTAAAAATTATAATAATAACATAAATTAAATTAATTTAAAAATAAAATAATACATAAAAATAAAAGGAAAATAAAAAAGAAAAAGAAAAAGAAAATACAGGGTAGACACATGAAAGAATAGAGTAGGGAGAGTAAGAAAAACAAGGGGGAGAAAGGGAATAAGCTAACACCAAGACTTAGAATGGGGAGAGCTTCTAGATTAGGGGTTTCCAAAAATGACTAAATTTGAAACCATCATCTCTGTTAAGGTTAGGAGATCAATTTTCAATTTTAAATCACTTCATTAATCCTTTTATCTTCCCATCGACCTTCCAAGGCTAATATTTTGGCATCATCTAAATGCATAGAGAGTTTTGTTTTTTAATTATGCTTAACTAACACTGATATCTTAATATTTTCTTGATGTAGGTCTTAGACATGTTCATTGGATTGTGTTTTAAATCATCTACTAGTCTCACCGATATAGGAAATATTGCATGGGCATTGTATCTCATAAATCCTTTTGTTAAGCGTAGGTTCTCAAATTTCCTAAAAACTTATTAGGGAACTCATAATGGTTTTGATGGGTTCAAAGTATGTTTTGATGCCATTTATTATAATAATTCTTACTAATTCATTTGAAGTACCTTGAACATATAGTAGGTAAGCTTTCTTACCTTATGATTGTGTGTTGATACTAAGGTGACCTTAGCATATTTTGACTTTGTTGAATTTTTTCTCAAGATATGTAATTATTGATATACATTTCTATTTAGAGCATTTTGTATGTGTCTCTCATCATTTATAAGTGTTCAAGATTAGAGATTATGAGGGATCTTGGGTATAAAGTCTTTAGAACTCCCCTTTTTGAGATTAGTGGTGATGTGAATGAACTCTGATACAAACATTTATATGTATTTTATTTCTATAAACTTGTTTACATAAGTTACCATTAACTCTTCACATGATAAGGATGTCAAGAAATGGAAGGTAATGGTTATCTTCTACCTCCATGGTGAACTTAATATGTTTAAATAAGGGGTTTTATATTATATTATTTTTATTTCTTCTTATTATTATTTAATTTAATTTAATTTCAATTTTATTATACTTATATTTCATATTAATTAATATTATATTTTATTATTATTTTATTCTATTTTTTGACTTTATTGTATTAATTTATTTTACTAAAATTAAAAATTTAATTTAATTTTAATTTTTTTTGTCATTATTATTTTAATTTATTATGTTATTAATTATATATATATATATATATATATATATTATTTTATTTTATTTTTCTTCTTCTCTTAATATGTTAACCAATTTAACCCCCCTTTAATTTTTTATTTGTATCACAAGTGTTATTTAAGATCTTGGTGTATCTTCTTTCTATTCAAGCATTGGATTCAATCTTCTCTTCCCAGAAGATGGATCCAATAATGATATTTGAAACATCAAAAAATAATTTTGTTATGAAGTTGACTCTAGAAGAACCTTATTTTTATCTTGATATTATTGCAAACAAATTAAGGCATTCACTAATGTATGTAGACCCATAATATCTTCTCTTGATTATTCATTGTTATACACAATATTAAGAGATTGTATTCTCCTTACATATGTCTAGGTGGGATTTTCATTTAATCTACTTTTTGTCATAGAATACATAGAGAACACCTTGGAGAGATTTCTGCTACTGCATTTGAATCCTCAATTTTCACATTGAATCCTCAATATTTTTACGTGGCTATTATATGACTACATTTACCATTAGGATATCACATGTCTTTGTTTCTATTGAGTTATCACCTATATGTTTATTGTCTCCTCTCTTCATGTTCCTCCTCTTTTGTCTTACACACTTACCTCTTTCACACTGGAAACTTCCTCTACATGAATAAATGGAAATATTGAAATATATTAAGGAAGATATTGGTCCTAGGTAGAATGGCCTACATGGGATTGAGCAATGTTCATCCCATGCATTGTGGAAGATGTACCTTTAATGATTATCAATGCCTCTAGATTTTGAGGCATCTCAAAAGTTAACATGCCATATACTGACGAATTAATGAAAATTCACATGTGGTAATGTTCATTTTATTCATTTAGTTTCTTACCCTCAAAATCAATGGAATGGCCTTTCAAAATACTTATAATTTTTACTTGGGCAAGACATCAAATAATTGATAATATTTTCTCCTAAAATGTACATTCCTGAAGGATAATGATTTCTTTGTTGCATTGGGGCCTTCCTAACTTTCCTTCTTTCTTAATTTCTCTTAAATTTCGTCCTTGGCCCCTTATTTTTTCTTCTTAAAAGTATTTTTTGCACTTGGGCATTCTTGTATTTCATCCTTTCTTATTTACCTTGCAATTGCTTCCTTGACCCTTTTTGTGCCTCTTAGAAGTCTTTTTTGCACTTTGGTCTTTTTTAATTTCTTCCTCTCTTCCTTCCTTTGTATTTTTTTCTCCCCCCTTCTTTGTGCCTCTTATAAGTATTTGTTACATTTGGGCCTTCTTGAATTTCCTTCTTGAATTTCCTTCTTTCTTTCCTTGTAGTTACTTCCTCGTGCCCTTCTTTGTACCTCTTAGAGTTATTTTATTCATTACACACACTTTTCTCTGCTTTTTCTCTTTTATTTTTTTATCCCTTTTTACCCCAGGGTCTATTTTATAATGTGGGTCTACCTTCAACCCATAAAGATTAACTTAATACCATGGTAATTAATTCAACATCATATCCTCTTGAGGTATAAGCAATAATGAAATTAGGTCCACTACCATATGTTCCCTAGCCACAATGTAAGTGTTGTCCCTCATCAATGTTGCATACATATAAGGTGAATAATTTTTAATAAAACTCTACAAAACCATAGGGTTTTGATAAACTAAATCCTCAGCTCTAACAACCACAAAGCTAATGTGATTTGTGTTCTCTTATAATCCACATATTTTTCCACCAAAAAGGAATACTCTTTGAACACGTCTTTGAAATCATAATTTGGTAAAATCATCACTATCTCAACTTGGGTTTTCCAATACAAAAATAAAAGGAAACCCCCCAAAATGTATATTATAATTTTCTATAAGAACATACTTCAAAAACTCTTTCATTAAATTATGTATTTATATGGAAAAATATTCTATCTATAGTTGAATTTTGTACCTGAATCACCATCTAAAGTGCTATCATGGTCACTCCTACTAGTAAATCCTTTGAATCCTTAGATGTGTGCAAAAATTGTACTTTTATATGCTCAACAACCTTTTTTACATTTTTATGCTTAATATAACTTTGGAAAACCATCTCATTCACATAGTTCTTAACTTTTTGCATGATGGGTCATAATTTCTTTGCACAATAACAAGTAAAATTATCCACTTCACTTGGAAATTTCATTAACCTAGATAGAGCTTAAAAATTAATAAGAATGACAAGATTTTATATAATCCAGATCTTACCATCCACTATTTTAGAGAGGAACATTTATTTTTAAAAAAATTCATGAATTCAAAGAATATAAATTTGAGTAACCTCTATTTTGGAGAGGAACATCTATTACCATTCTTTCATATTCATTTTTGAACACCCAATTCTTTATATTGGTAGGGTATTTCATTATCCAAAAATATTTATATCCAAATGAGTCACAATCATTAGAATTCAAAACTATCATGGATGCTTCTATCCCAAACACCCATCTATATTTATTTCTCATCTCTACATACTCCATGTTAAATTGAGATCTTAACACTTTTAGGCACTATTTATAACATTGAACACTATGTATTTCTTCTAAGGAATTCAATTTCTCTCTTGTCATTGATGCAATTTTCCCAAAATTTCAGCTTTTCTCTTACTTTCTAAATTTAGCCTTCCTTTCTTCTAAAAAATTATGGCTTTATGTTCATATTTGAAATCTCCTTCAAAGATATGCAAGAATGAAAATAAAATAATTTTTGTCTTGTTTATTAGGATTGATTTATTGATTATTTCCTCATAAGCATATGACTTAGGTTAGAATGAGCATTAAATGCCTTTCACCTATGTATGTACTACCTTTTTGTCATTTTGCATGTCCTTTTTTGTTTTAATTTTAACTTTATGTGGCTATTTTTCCTTCCATAGAGTTTTTCCACAATGCAAAGCATTTTAATTCGTGACGATGTTTTTTAAATTTTCCTTACACATATATTTTATTCATTACGATGATTTCCTTACTTTTATATGAAGTTTTTATTCGTAAGGGTGTTTTTAAGTGACTCGCTAAGCAAAGATTTTCTTCCTCTACAAGATATTTTTGATTGTAAATGTGATGATTTTGTATGTCATGTGATTATTTTACATGCAATAGAGATGTTTTTAAATGTCATATGATGCTATTGTATGCTATGATTTGTAGTGATATTATTTTTCATTTATTTACACCTATATTTTATTCATTATGGTTCTTTCTTTAGAGCCACACAATATTTGTATTTAATGTTGTGTTTTGTGTAGTGACTCACTAACCAAAGTTTATCTTCTTCTCTATGCGATGATTTTGAATGAAAATTTGATGTTTTAATGTAAATTCAATGCTTTTGTATGAAATCCAATGCATTTATCTACAAATATGATTCTTTTGTATATAAAATTAATGATTTTGTATGCCACACAATGTTATTATCTATTACACAATGCTTTTATAAGCTTGTGTTAATTTTCCAATATCATGATGCTTCTCGAAGCCTGCACTATGTTTCTAATATTTTAATATTTTTAACGATATCATAAACATATTAAAACCATGAATATATTGAAATGGGTAGAAAATTAATAACATAATAAAACCATATAATATTAAATAATGATAAATATGAAAAATTAAAATATCATTGGTGTTGCAAAAATGGCCTCTATCTCTAATAATGATCCCAACAAGCTTATGATCTTGTCAAGGTGGAAATGGTAGAATCACCAAATTTTGATGTTGAGTGGGCTTTTGGGTAAATTTTGGGAGGAAAAGGAGAAAAAATCCACTCAGTGTATTGAATCATACCACCCTTTATAAAAAAGGTGAGTTGAGACAAATGACCTAGATGCTCTACATCAATGACCAAGACTTATTCATGCCTCTAGAAGACCTACCATTTTCCCCCATACCACCTATTTTGGTAATGCATGACTGATTATTATCACTCTTTCTCTAGGCTAGAGAATCAGATGGAGAAATATTCTTTGTCTCTTTTCCATTTTAATGTTTTTACTATGACATCACAACCTTAAAAAAATGCCTATAAATTTAAAGTCAAGGTTGTATCCTTACTCATATGTTCATGATTGGAAGTTTGAGTGGTAATTATCTAACAAAAGAGGATAAATTTTAGATTGACCTCAAAGATTGAAGTTTCACTTTCAACTCAATTCTACACCATTCAAAACACCTTGTAGGCTTGTTGTTTGATAGAAATGACATCTCACTACATCAAGATCATTTGTACATGAATAAATTATGAAAACATTTTTGTCATGAAATTGAGTCTATAAATAGATTAGACAGCTTAAATCTAACCTTAAGAGGAAAACTAAAATTTGTGAAAATATTTTACTAAATTATATAATTTAGGCAACATTAGACTTTACATCCACAATAACTTTTTGAGTCTTTTCCATTTTTTTTGCATCACAAAGACCAATATTGTCATATTTTCCACCCTATCAAATCCCATTATAGTAAGATTTACCACCTTTTCTAATGCAAGAGTATCATGATGTGATCAATTATAATCATGTAAATATGTAAAATTGTGTATTTAATAGGTTTATGAGGTTTAAGGGGTGTTTCCATATCAGTTTGATTCCTCAAAACCCCATAATTTTCTTAAAGTCTCTAGTTTTCCATTTTCCCACCAAAATGGGAAATTCAAAAAAATTGAACTTGTTTTGAACTGTTTGAGAGGTTTTGACATGTTTGAAGCGTATTGATCCTAATGTAAGGGATCCTTGGGGTATAGTTACCTACTAAAATTATTCTTTAACATTTATCTCAGTTTTAAATGTCTACACTCCATCTCTTAACCCATGATAAAGAGGATCTAACATAGATGGATGACTAAAATAAGCATGTTTCCTAAATCTTAATGTTAGTTGAGAAATCTTAGTTGCATGAAATAATAAGAGGCTAAGTTTAGTTATGAGATAATCCTTGAACCAATAAGAATAGGAGTGAATAATTCAATGAATAAATGATAAGGAGAGAAAGATGGTGTAATAGTAGGGGTCTCTAGGTCCACATATGTGTGGGGTAATTCTATAATATGTAGTAAGGGTTTGAAATGTATGAAATGAAATGAAAGATTTTATGAATTGATCTCAAATTATGACCTTGTGGTAAGAGTGTATGAATGTTTCTATCACTTTATTATCTTAAATGCTATTATTATAGTGATACTTTGATGTCCCAAGGGCTTGTAAAATAGAGTCCTAGTTAAACACAACCATGAAAAAGAGTCATATTTAAGTGTTTGAGTTGAATAATGCAAATAATATAATTGATAAGTGTTGATGAATGAGGGAAGAGACTTCTCAAAAATTAAAAGGTCATAAATAAGTAACAATAATTGAATTTGCATTAAGTTTTAGCTTTCTATTCTATAACAGTCTATTAAGAGGCTTTAACAGTCATGAAAATGTCTTTGCTACTCACTCTTAAGATTGTTCAAGGGGTAACAATAACTAGAAAAGTTAGATAGTCATGTGGAGAATCTCCAACAAGTTTAGTGAGTCTATAATAGGTCGCTAAAGTGAATTTTCCTATGTTTACAAGCTCTCAAGTTTGTACATTGTCTTAAACCCTTAAACTAGGGTTTAAGAAATAAGAATTGGCATATCTTTTAATTGGGCCTATGAAAACTTATAAAACTTTTTATATTGTAAGAAGAGCATGTATAAGAGATGTTAAAAAAATTCCACAATAATAGGACCTGTATGGAAGGGGATATAGGTGACTGAGTTTTTCCAAACTTGTGTAGGCCTAAAATAAGGTTAAAGAGTGATGTTTTTTAAATGTATGTGAGAACCCAAGTTGAAAAGAGTATATAATGAGTTTATTTTTATATGAAACATATTAATGACTATGTGAACTCATTTTGAAGGGTTATTTGAATTTGAATTTGATTTATAACCTCTTGGTAATAAAATAGACCTACAAGAAGGCCTAAAGATTGTGTTTTTGTGTGGTTCTTAAAAGGATCAATATAAGGAGAGTGTGTTACAAGTATTGAGAGGAGAAAACACCTATGAGAGTTCAATAATTCCATAAAGTATAGATATTTGAAATAATTTTCCATTATTGAAAGGAAATATATATACTTATTTGAAGGCCATTTGGTCTAATAAAGAGACTTATTTTTCTATTCCCTTAAAAAAATTCATGTTATAAGAAATTCAAGAACCAATTCTTGTCTTATATGGTATATGAATAGGTGTATGAATTCATTTTAATGATCATCAAAGTTTGAGTTTCAATTTGTTAGTTTATGTGTAAAGGTGAAAAATCCATGAAAGAAGGGATGAGACTTAATTATATTAGGGATGTGTAAGAACCATGTTTATAAGAAGATATAACATGTAAATGGATGTCTAAGAGCATTTGAAGGGCCAATTAATAAGCCTTATTTGCATATGTTTACAAATTTGGTCATATAGAATAGATTAAATTTGTTAGCAGATGTGGATGACATATAAAACATTATAAGAACCCTGAGGAAGTCACAAGAGGTGAGACTTGTGAATTGGATTGCTACACCCTTAACCTTTGGTGTGTCTATGGATATGTGTGGCCGACTTGTGGCTTACATACCTCTTTTATATTCTTGTTACATTTCTCTATGTTCTTAGTTAGGTCAGCATATGGAATAACCATGGCCATGTAGACTATATATAAGAGGTAGTGGTTACTCTTTGATCATCATATGAAGTATTTTTCTCTTATTGCATTGTTGTGGAGGTTTCCTCCTCAAAGTGGCTTTGCTATGTTATCTAGTATTCTACTGTGATGTCAATTATTATTGTGTGATCTCTCATATGTACTTATTCTATGTGATATATAATCATTTTGTGTGAACATATAAGTAATTTCATTAAAAGTGGTATTAGATCTTCGATTTGGGAAAGTTTTCTATGGCATTTTTTTAAGATCTGATGAGGAGTGACTTCTACAAGTGGAAGGAGCGAAAAAACATAACTTTCAATCTAGGAAGAATTAATTTTTTTTGTCAACGCAATATTATTTGAAATGTTTTTTTGAAAAAAAATATTTAAAAAAAAGGCCAATAATTTTTTTTTCCCTTTACACATTTGTATTCATTGGATTCATCTCAATGATATGATTATAATGGTATATTTTGTTAGTACACTTTTTTGGTGCCAAAATGTTCTACCCTATTGCACAAAGGTAGTCATTGGATTCATCTTGGTGAGGTGATCACAATGGTACCATCTCTTGGTACACTTTTTTTGGGGTGAAAACCCTCCTAAGGTTTGTATATGGTAGGTCCTACTACTCAAGGAATAAAAGGGGGGAAAGAAACTCCTAAAACTCCTTCTACCAATGACATGGAATCTAGAACTTCAAATCCATTGATTTCTCAACTTCAAGCTGACATAAAGGGCTTGATATAGCATGATGACTTTATTGTAGTTAAAACTAATATTTCAAGGATACATAGAGAGATTAATAGGTTTCACACTCAATTGCATCAAATCACTATGTAATTGGCTTCCCTTTCATCTCAGTTAGAGTCAAACAACCCTCCACTTCATCATTCAAGTCCTCCTCCTCTCAACACTAACACCTCCAATTCTAGTGTGAAACTAATGTTGCCAAAAGTGGACATATGTAAGTTTGATGGTAAGGATCCTCTCACTTGGATTACCTAAATTAATAATTTATTTGATCTACATCAAACTCCTAGTTCTTATAAGGTGATAGTGGCATCTTTGTATCTGAAACCTGAGTAGTTCATTTGGTATTGTTGGTTGTGTGCTCAAAAAATAATAATGGTGCTCTTCTTACATGGTATATTTTCACTGATGAGTTTTTGGCTCATTATTGAAATAATGTCTCTAAGAACTACTTCAGCTAGTTAGCCAAACTATGGCAAATAAAAACTGTGAAGGATTATATTCATCAATTTTAGCATCTATCCTTATGGGTAGAAGACATCACTGAGGAAAATTTGACTGATATTTTTTTGGGTGGCCTCAAAGATATAATACAATTGGAGGTTTAGATGTTTAATCCAGCCTCTGTATCAAAAGTTATTCCATGGACATGCATGGTAGAAGAAAAAGAGATGGTCAAATAGAAAACTTTCACTACTGGTCATGATCACACCTTTCTAATACCATCATTTCCTCAACCCACCAAATTGACACCTCAATAAATTGAGGAGAAGCAAGCCAAAGGGTTATGTTATAGTTGTGATAGAAAATGGATCAAAGTACATAATTATGCTGAAAAGAAGTTGTTTTACATCGAAGGTGCCAATGAGGATGACAATGATGAGGAGGCAATTGGTGCGGATAAATAATGTCCTTAGGAGGAATCTAAAGACTCTTAGCCTACTATTTCATGCCCTTTCAGGTATTATTACTCTCCAAACTCTTAAGGTGGTCAGTTTCTTAAAGAAATAGAAGGTCATTGTATTGATTAATTCTAGGAGCACACACAACTTCATCAATAGTAAGTTGGTTGCTCATTTGAACTATTTCATTTATCCCACTCTAGAATTTTAGGTCATGATTACAGATGGTGGTACTATCAGTTGCTCAATAAAATGCCATAGTATTAAGCTGGCCATGTGAGACTACTTGTTGGATTCTATTATGTTTTTTATTCCCATGGGGGGAGTTGGCATTGTTTTGGGAGTATAGTGGCTCACCACTTTGGGCAATATTGAGATGAATTTATAGGAATTATTCATACACTTTCATTTTGAGGGAAGGACATTTGAGATAAGGGGATAAAGGGATAAATATCCATAGCTCATTATCTCCCATTAAATGATAAAGATTCTTTGTAAAGGTGATGAAGGATTTATAGCTCACTTGTTTTCCATGAAGGTTCAGCCATCTACACCTCCTGATCTACAAGATATTAATATCCATTCGATTGTTTTTGGTGACATGCCGAAAGGACTTCTACCTAGTTGTATGCATGATCATGTTATCAAAATTATTCTTAGTAGTACACCACCCAACATTAGGTCATACAGGTATCCCTATGCCTAAAAAAGTGAAATTGAAAAGATGGTATAGGAGATGTTGGATGCAAGAATCATTTGCCATAGCCAAAGTGAATATTATTTGCTAGTTATCATGGTGAAAAAGAAAGATGACACTTGGAGGATGTGCCCTGACTATAGAGAACTCAACAAGTACACTATCAAAGATAAGTTTCCTATTCTTGTCATTGATGATTTGCTAGATGAATTAAATGGTGCTCTTTATTTTACCAAGTTAGACTTACGTTCTAGGTATCATCAAATTTGGATCCGTGATGAAGACATACCCAAAATAGCTTTCATGACTCATGAGGGCCATTCTGAGTTTCTTGTTATGCCTTTTAGTCTAAAAAATGCACCGTCCACCTTTTAGATTTTGATGAATAATATTTTTAGGCCATTTTTGAGGAAATTTGTTTTGGTATTTTTTGATGATATCCTCATTTATAGTAAAAATTGGGAAGACTATTTACACCATGTGAAATAGGTACTCTCAATTTTGGAACAACATCAATTGTATGCCAAACCTTCCAAATGTACTTTTAGAACTTGTGAGGTTGAGTATTTGGATCATTTGGTTTCACATGGAGTGAAAGTGGATCCTAAAAAATTTAAGCAATGGTAGACTAGTTGATTCCTAAGACACTCAAGCAACTAAGGGGATTTATGGGGATAACTGGTTACTATCATAGGTTTGTCAAAAATTATGGTAGCATTGTAGCCCCACTCACATATTTGTTGCATAAAGACTCCTTTCAATGGACTAATATAGCTACCAAGGCATTTGAACAATTGAAATTGGCTATGTGCACCACTCTAGTGTTGGTCACACCTAATTTTTCCAAGACTATTATGGTTGAATGTGATGCATCTGGGTATGGTATGCGTGTTGTACTCATGCAAGAAGGTAGACCACTTTATTTTACAAGTCATCAAATGAGGGGTAAAAATTATCACAACCCATCTATGAGAAGGAAATGATGGTCATTTTAAATGCAATCAAACAATGGAGACCTTAATTGATGGGTCATCACTTTCAACTAAATACTAATCATGATAGTCTCAAATATTTTTTGAAATGGTTGTCATCTAAAGAAAAATAGAAATGAGTAACTAAGATGTTAGGCTATGATTTTGAAATACTTTACAAGAAAGGCAAGGACAATGTAGTGGTAGATGCACTATCTAAGAAGGATGAATTAGTTGAGGCATTGTTATGTGTTATGACCATTCTATAGGTAGATTGGTTAGAGGAAGCATGATCAGAAAGGGAAAATGATAATGATACCCATTATTTGATTTAGAATATTTAGCAAGTTTTGGGTGGATTTGAAAAAATCACATGGAAGGGTGATGTATTATGGTCTAAAGATAGAATATGCCTATGTAATAATTCTCTTCTTAAACAAAAAATCCTTCAAGAACTTCATGCAACTCTAATTGGGGGTCATTCAAGATTTTTAAAAACCTATCATAGAATCAAGCAATATTTTTTTGGGAAGGATTCAAGGGGGATATCCAAAAATATGTTGTTGAATGTATGATCTATCAACAAAATAAAGGAGAAACCATCAAAACCCCAAGTCTTTTGTAGCCTTTCTCCATCCCTAGCCAATGTTGGGAAGAGGTATCTATGGATTTTATTACAGGGTTATCAAGATATGATGGTCAAAATATTATCATGGTTGTGGTAAATCATCTCAGTAAGTATGCTCAATTTTTCTCTTTATCATAGCCATTTGTTGCTAGTACATTAGCTTCTACTTTTCTCAATATAGTTTAGAAATTGCATGGTACCCTTAAGATCATTGCCAGTGATAGAGATCCCATTTTCACTAGCAATTTTTGGACTAATTTATTTGCATGTTTGGGTGCCCAATTGGCTCATAGTTCATCTTATCATCCTCAACCAGATGGACAAATTGAGGTAGTCAACAAATGTCTAGAATGATATCTCGGTTGTTTTATTTTTGATAAATAGGATAAATGGATTAATTGGTTACCACTAATTGAATGGTGGTATAATAATTCTATTCATAATTCTTCCAAAATGTCTCCTTTTTTGGAACTATATGGATACCACCCTCCATCCATCACTTCAACCTTGAAGGTCCATCCTAAGGTTTGTGTAGTTGAATAACATATTCACCATCAACATGAGGTCCTTCCAAGTTTGTGTGAAAATTTAACCATGGCCTAAAATCATATGAAGTAGCAGATAGATCAACATAGGAGGGAGAGGTATTTGAAATTGGTGATTGGGTCTTTTCTCGCTTGCATCCATATAAGTAGATGTCGTTGAATCAATAAAAAATGATAACAAGTTGTCCCCTAAGTATTGTGGGCCTTATCAGATCTTGTAGAAAATTGGTAGCATGGCTTACAAGTTAGATTTTCCTTCCTCCACTCATATACATCATATATGTCATGTATCATGAGTGAAGAAAGTCATTGGACATAGAGCTACTACTCAAACTATGTTACCAAAATTGGATGAGGAATGAAGAGCTATTCTTGATCCTCAGGTGATCTTTCAAATACACACTAAGTAGTTGCAGTCTAGAATGATTAAGGAGTACCTAATCAAATGGAAGAATCTACCTTGTGAAGATGCCACTTGGGAGGATGAATCCTTTATATAGCAACATCTAGAGGACAATGATGTTTTGAATGGGAGGTGCATGTTACACTCTTAAACTTTGGCGTGTCTAGGGATATGTGTGGTTGACTTGTGGCTTACATACCTCTTTTATATTCTTGTTACATTTCTCTATGTTCTTAGTTAGGTCATCCTATGGAATAACCATTGCTAAGTAGACTATATATAAGAGGTAGTAGTTGGTCTTTGATCATCATATGAAGTATTATGCTCTGTTGTCAATTATTATTGTGCAATCTCTAATATTTTCTAATTCTATGTGATATATAATAATTGTATGTGAACATCTAAGTAATTCCATTACATAGACTAAGCACAAGAAGGCTACAAAGCTTAAAAGAGACTTAGAAGACCTAGTGAAAGATACCTAAAAGAGGTCTACTTGCATAACATTCTATAACATTTATTTCCCAAGGTCCCTAAAATATAACTTTTCAATCATGTAGTATACCATTAGTTTTTATGGTAATATATAGCTTAAAAGTTTCTATGTATTGGTCTTTAATTATTTATTATGGGTCTAATTACATTATTTCAATTATTGATAGGTGTATTAATGGATAAAATGTCTCCCACCTATTGGTTCTCAATTGTAAACCTCTCTAATTTGTCCATGCACACTTGAAGAAAATGGCAAATAATGATGAGAAACCTACTAGTATGTCATTATAGCCAGGGAAGGGTTGGACATCAAGAATGGACCAGACTAAGAAAATGATTGAGAGTCACTGGCAAAGGGTATGGTCAGCTCCCTGTTACTTATGGCTCTACCTGAACCAAGGTGAGAAGACCTAAGGGGTAGCTTGCTTACATGGAGATATTATGCAATTCAACCTCCATGGGGATTATTAGCACAAAGAGATACATATGTGACCTAGACATAACCAAAATTAAACACTCCTCTCAAGAAGGGTTATCACAAGGAATGCACAAATGCACTAAGTCATGTTCAAGCTACTAAAGATAGATATGTATATGATTGTAACTTTCATTTTGAAGAATATTTAAAATAGAGGGGTCGAATAAAAGACTACAATTCTAAACTTCAAAACACAAAATAAAAAGACATTTCAAGTATGCAATATCTCATGCATTTTCAAGGCAAATAACACTTCTAATATGTGAGGGTGTATTATTTATGGGGTAGGACAAGGTAGGTTAGTTAGATGATTATATAACAAAAGTGGAAGGTGGCATGTTGGTGGCATGTTGGTGGCTTGTTAAAATATCAAGGTATCTTACAATGTTTATGACATTATCCTTAGTGAAAGATGTATAAAATACTCAAGTACAACCTAATGAGAGATACCAAATAGTCCCTAAAAACCTAGAGCATACACTACAACTAAACTTTCAAGAAACTTTTTGCTATCGAATCTATAGACCTGGGGTGCCCCAAAAGATCATTCAATAACACATTTTCAAAGTTAAATTGTAGAAAGGGATTTACAACCTAGATCTATGCTCAAGATGACAACTAATAGTGAACATAAACCTAAATATCCAATCAGTATGGCTTGTAATAAATATTACTACACTTTATCAACCAGAAAGAGCAAAGAACCACAAGCATTTTCATTAATACTAAAAAGAGACTTTACACACATCAACTATTTAAAATTTTGCCAAGGGGACAAACATGGCGAGTTTGCTCGTTTGACAAGGGAGACATATAAACATGCTCTCAAATCTTGTTAATGGTTGTATAGATGCTACCACCTTAGTAAGAGATAAGATCTACACTCAATAATTGATCCACAAAAAAATTTAGAACCTAGACTTTGAGAAAGTAAACATTAATAGCAACGACCAAAAACAACTGCCAACAAAATTTGAATAAAGGGGAAGCCCCTTATTTCTACATTTTTCAATCCTTCTCAAATCTGGATTTGTAGGTTGTAATTTTCAAGTTTGCAAAACAAACTTTCAAATCCACCAAGATACATCTAGCTAGGAAAATATTCCATGCCACACCTAAGATCTTCATTCATTTATAAGAAAAGAATCATTTCTCAAATTCCCTCTACAATGAATGATGGATATTTGACAACAAACTCTTTGATTTCATGGCTAGAAATATCTTCATTCAAGATATAAGGATAATATTCATGATCAAGGGCCAAACAAACTTTGTCCTCATGTGAAACCTTCTGGAGAAGCTCTTGATCACTTGTCTACATAGTTAAAACCTCCTAGACAACTACCTTTTCATTAGTGCACATCATGAAACAACCTAATTTTTTAATGATGGCATGTGAATGATTTAGTTGTGGTATAAACAAAAAATGATCCATGATTATGATTGAAAATATATGCTATGGAATGACCTATAGACCTCCCTTTGTGCTTTGAATCATTGCCCATCTATGGAAGAGAACTTAATCTTTGGCTTCCCAACCAATATTGATGCTTGGCATGCCACATTGAATCCAATTAGGCACTCATGAGGTTTAAAACTAACTAGGTTACTTAATTGGATCTAATTTGGGCATGTGTCATTTGCTTATTAGTCCCAAGCCCTTTAAAAATTCCATCTTGGCTAGTACTATTGGATCTGTTTGCCTGAGCAAATATGTGTTATTGATCTTGATCCAAAGGATCAAATGCCATTGGTTATTTATGGGTCTTGTATCAAAATGGTGCCACTTGGTAGTTCTATAAGATTTTTACATCATGATCTATCAGTCATGTTGGGCTAATGCACTCTTACCAAGTGGCGGTCCTACATTCATCCTGGGCTTCATTGAAAAGTCTTAACTTAATACGTGTTGTAGATCAGATACTATATGCTTGAACATGCATCATTAATCTTTGGGAATGTGATTGATCTTTAGCCTGAAATCATGTATTGATTTCTCAATCGTGCCCTCACACTATTAGATATATTCATCTAATCAAATGCACATCATCAGATTGTAATCCATGAGATTGAACATGATTTCTTCCTATAAAAAATATCTAAGTTAAAACATGAGGAATGATATAAAGCTTTAAGCTAAAGTCTTTGGACTAAGATTTTATTTCTGTTAATGAACATAAATAAAACTTTTAGGCCAAAGTTTAGACTATGCTCAAGACATAATAAAAGGCGGGTATGTGCTTAATATAAAAGAGATAGAGCATAAGGTTTTAACCTAATGTTTCATTGTATTAAAAAATACAAACGAAATTTTAGGGTAAAGCCCTAGACCAATTTAAAACATAAATAAAATCAACCCTTTGATCTTGTGTCATTGGATCTTGCTAGGTCGGATCAATGCATGCCATTGAATTTTGATCTAAAAGATCAAATGGCATTGGTTGCTCAATACTTTTTCTAACACGGTTACAACATGTGTCATCACCATGTTCCCTTTGGGATTGATTTGAGACCTTGACTTAATACGCCCCATCGATCAAAAGGTGTATGCTTAACCATGTATCGTCGATCAATGGGAACATGTTTGAGCCTTATCATGTGTTGCAAGTTTGACCTTTTCACTTCGAACTTGCACCATCTGATCTTAATTTATTGACCAAATGTGGGCCATCAATTACAATCGGTTAGGTTAAAATGTGATTGGTGTCTGTGGATAGTGAAAAATATAACTAAGTCAGAGATCAAAAATGATATAAGACTTAGGCTAGAATATTAGACCAATGTTTTGATACACATACAATTTCAGACCTTAGGCTTAAGTTTAGACTAATATTGAGATAAAAAGGGGGTCTACTAAATAAAAATGACCATGTCTTATATTCAGACCATGGGGAACATAGGCTAAAGGATCTTAGAACCTAGAAGGGACCAAACATGGATTTTTAGACTAGAGTTTGGTCATGTAAATAAACATGACCAAGCCTTAGTATAAAAATTTAACTAAGTCCATGGCATTTTAAAATTCTCTCATGTAAAAATGTTCTCACCAATTTTGAATTCAAATGGATAGACTTGGGTCAGGGTAATTACAATTAGGGTTTCAGGGTGATCAAAATGAACTCAACTCTACCTTTGACAAGCCAAAGGCTAGTAAAAGACCAATATTGAAATTAAATCATGAAACCTAGACATAATCCATTTTCAAGGAGGGCTCCATTAAACCTACAAATCTTGAACTCAGAAAGCCAATGTTAACAAATTAAGATAAGATCTAAACGAGAATCATGCACAAATATGCCAACCAAACTAGGGGTGGATGATCTTCAAATAAATACAATGTGCAAACATACTAATAACACCTTGATCAAGTGAATTTCCATAGCAATATGTTTTAAAATTCAGAGATCATGGTTTAGACTTATAACTAGGCTATTCATTCCACTTGATTAAGCACCATTATTAAGACCTAGTCATGTTTAAAGTAAGCCTTACACATGCAAAATTGGGATCAAACATCAAAACTTAGTCATGTTATGTGTGTGTTTTGATTCCACTTACTATTTGCCTGAGATTTAGAGAGCAATTTCTAGACTTCATGTCTTTAACCATTGACATTGACTTACATCATGTTTGAATATTCATTAAGAACCATGCTTTTAGCTCAGAGAAGGCTTGAGCATTACTCTATTGTCTGCTAAGCATTTATAGCCCTGATAGAGATGCCATTGGATCCATTCAAAGTCTTAATCCACTGATAGCCAAGTGTCCATAACCCCAGTGGAGATTACCTGAATCACCTTTGCTTAGAAAGTTCCTTTTGAAATTTGTAATGAGATCTTCTTTTTATATTTTTTGCTTTTTTTAGACCACTTTTAGATTTATGTCAAAGGTTAAGAACTATGTTAGCCAGGTTTTTGGATTTGGTCAAGTGTCTAATCTTTAAGAAATCATCCTTGGTCAGAAACTTTACCCCAGGCAATGAATGTTGTTTAAGTGCAATCATGACTGTGCTTTAATAATTCAAACTTTCATCTTGTATATGCAAACCTTATCAGAATCAAGCTTAGATCATAACAAAATTCAAGAATTTAGGAAATGATTAGTCTATTTATTTGTCTTTATCAATCTCCCTAAAATTAAAAACATTAAGCTTACATTTCAAACCCATAGTCCCTTTACACCTGCACTCCCAACTTAGAAGGTCCTTCTTTGAGCAACTAGATGAAACTTGAGTTGAGGAATGTCTTAAGAAGACTTATTAAGAGCAAAGAATAACACAAGAGAATGAAAACAAATAATACACAGGCACTATATAAAAACAAGGGATAGGAAAGGAATAATAAGAAAGAAACAAACCAATTACCTACACTAACTCAAAAAATATCCTACCTCCAGGATCAAATGGAAAATTACTTAATTTACCATATAACCTTGAAACATGGTTACTTCTATTCAATAGATCCTTATCATGAATAGGAGCACTTAAATGCTTATGTCTCTAGGCTTGATGTAGCTTGATTTCCCAGCTCTATTGATCCTTTAAACCCATGATCTAGCACGGACCATTGATGTCTATTTGAATGCCCAAATGCCATTGGTTATCCACTATGGCTTAAATTTATGTCTACATGCCCATGATTTGAAATTCATGTGAACATATTTGACAGGTGCATGATCATCTAATTTAAGCCCTAATTTATAGTCCATTATGTCTTAAATTTGATTTTTATGCACCCGTCATTTGACATCCACGTGACTATCAATGACATTCACATGGCCATCAAATTTAAGCCCTTGATAAATAATTATTTTGGCTTAAATTTGATGTCCACGTGCCCATCATTTTATGTTCACATGACCATTAATGACGTCCATGTGACCATTAAATTTAACCCCCAATAGATGATTGATGAGCCTAATTTTGACATTCGTACGACCATCAATGATGTTCGCATGACCGTCAGACTGTTTGGACAAATTTCTTTAGGACTTTTGCTTTTGGCTTTTCTTTTTATTCAACATTTTTATTCCACAATATTGAGCACCTTCAATATTTTTGATGCGGGTAATTTTTTTGATGGAAATAATTCCTTTAGGTTTTTTCTGTGGGTAATTTCCCTGAAACAAATTTGGACTTAGTCATTTTTGCCAAAATAAAGGACATTTTCACTTTTATTGAAGGGTAAGTGCCTTATGGATTTTTTGTGAAACACTTAGCCTGATATAAATGGGACTTGGCCAAGACATTGAATTCTTTCAGACTTTTTGAAGTGGCCCTTTAGATCTCTAAAAGTGCCTTTCAGACTTTTTGAAGGTGCCCTTTGGGAATTTTGCAAGGGCAAAATGCCTGAAGGAAATGACCCTTTAAAGATTTTTCAAAGGCAAAATGACCCTTCAAACCTTTTATAGACACTTTGGCCAAAATAAATAAGTCCTTGAAATTTACTTGAAATAAAAGAAATATCCCTTCAAGCTTTTTGTGTAGACAAAATATCCGAAGGAAATAGCCCTTTGGGCTTTTTATGTGGACAAAATGCCAAAAATAATATGGCCTTCAGACAATCTGCACGAACACTTTTTCTAAAAGAATCTAAGACTTTGTACCAAGTAAAGACCAAATTAACATAAGGAAATACTCAATACAAAATTCCCGAGGGAAATACACTACAGAAAGACCAAGTTAAGTCACCTAGCCACATCAACATGAACTTGACCTTTCAATGGAGCACTTGGAGATAGAAGTTGAGCTAAGGATTTTAGGCATTTGTGCTTGACAAGGGCCCAATCACTTCAATATAATTTTGGGCACTAACACCACCTATGAATTAATCTTTTTATATTGATTCATGTAGACACCTACATTTTTTACAAAACCTTTTCCCCTAGTGGCTTATCACTAATTTATCAAATTTGACATATATACACCTACATTTTTTACAAAACCTTTTCCCCTAGTTTCTTATCACTAATTTATCACATCTGACATATATTATTATATATGTCAAATGTGATAAATTAGTGATAAGACACTAGGGGAAAAGGTTTTGTAAAAAATGTAGGTGTCTACATGAATCAATACAATAAGATTAATTCATAGGTGGTGTTAGTGCCTAAAATAAGTTATATATATATATATATATAAAGGCTCAAGAGATAAACAAATACTAATATGAGGTTATATAAGTCTTATAAATATGAATATATATATATATATATGGGACTTATATAACCTCATATTAGTATTTGTTTATCTCTTGAGCCTTTATATATATATATATATATGGGACTTATATAACCTCATATTAGTATTTGTTTATCTCTTGAGCCTTTATATATATATATATATATATATATATATATATAAAGGCTCAAGAGATAAACAAATACTAATATGAGGTTATATAAGTCCTATAAATATATATATATATATATATATATATAAAGGCTCAAGAGATAAACAAATACTAATATGAGGTTAGTATTTGTTTATCTCTTGAGCCTTTATATATATATATAAAGGCTCAAGAGATAAACAAATACTAATATGAGGTTATAAAAGTCCTATAAATATGAATATATATCACATTTGACATACTCCTCCTACTTGTATTGATTCATGTAGACACCTACATTTTTTACAAAACCTTTTCCCCTAGTGTCTTATCAATAATTTATCACATTTGAAATACACACACACACACACACACACATATAAGTATGTCAAATGTGATAAATTAGTGATAAGACACTAGGGGAAAAGGTTTTGTAAAAAATGTAGGTGTCTACATGAATCAATACAAGTAGGAGGAGTATGTCAAATGTGATATATATTCATATTTATAGGACTTATTTAACCTCATATTAGTATTTGCTTATCTCTTGAGCCTTGAAATGACGTATAAACACTTATAAAAATCTATTTATTTACATCCTTAAACTAAATCTCATAAGTTTTCATGTTCCTCATCAAGATTTATCTATATTTATTCCAAGTTAGATTAGTACCTTGAGCATACATGTGCCATGCATGATTCTCTCCATTTTGCCTTTGTGGGTCTTTTTGCCTATTTCCACTGATATTTCACATTTAACCTTTCATCTTATATTTTCTAAAGTTAACTAACTCATCACATCTTATCCTAGAGTATATTATATATAGAAACCATCATAAATAATTTATGAGGGGTAAAGATAGAGAAATGGATCATAAATAATAATAATAATATCAAGGTCTATAACTAAATAGAATATAAAAATCAATTTAATTTATTCCTCATATTTAAATTCGAGCTTTATCAAGTCATATCTTATACATTTGCAATGGTGTTGTCTATCTTGGTCTCTCATCATCCCCTTGTATCAAATTAAGATTTTAGATTTAAATAACTACATCATCACTTTTAGGGAAGAATAGGTTCAAAATCCTTACTAGAGTTATTCCATTTACACTCACTCAAAACTACATGGAGGTCTGATGATAATGTGTGGGATACATAATTTTAAATATTTCTTTGAGAATTGAATGATTACATAACCCATTATTATTTTGAGTACCAATCTAGGTCAAAGATAAGGAATCAATAATTCAACACATTCCACCTGAAAAAAAAATAAAACATAGGTATAAGAAGATCATAAAATAGGAGGCAAACCAATGACAAAAATATCAAATTTCACAACCTTGAATAGGTCAGATATTATAAAGTAGAGATAGATCAGGTGGCATGAATTTGACTATCATGAGTCTGCTTAGGTTGAACCCATATAAAGTGTGATTCTATCTAGGAGTTTTTATAGGTTGAATTAGAGTTCAAATAGTGCACAATCAACATGCAAAATCATATTCCATAGATTTTAGTTATGACAATAAGGTGTGATCATTCCTTATCCGTTTTTACTTAGTTTGTATAGCTTAGTTTTATTGATTTATGTTATTAATATTGTTAGCCAATCGAGTAGATCTAAATTCTATACTTTCATAGTTATATTTTTAGATCTATTCATTACAATAATTTATTTTTTATTTTGCATAAATATATAATTAGGGTAAACATAAATGGTGAACATGGACTTTTGATTATAGCCAGCCTAGAATTTTTAATATTATACCTTCTTGGGTTCCATGGCTAATTTTTTAAATTTCCAATTTTATTTTAACATTTACATCATTTTCCCTATGCCATGAATAAAACCATACTTAGCACTTCATCACTTTTTGATTCTAGATTGCATTCATGAAAGTGGTACTTACACTTTGAACATTGCTAGTGTCCTAAGATTTCATAGGATGGATAAATATATTATTAATGCAATAAAAACTCAAAAGGGTAATGCATGTTATGCTATTGTCACTCCTAATATTGAGTTACTAAAAAAATTGGTGATTTACAAAAAAAACATATTATGAAATACTTTTCACCATACTACCTTACCAAATGATACTAATCCTATTCATTTTTATTCTCTAGTAAAACATTGGAACATAATGAACACCTCATATATTTTGATTCATGGAGTTTTCCATTTAAAGAGTTCATTGCTTAAAACCTTTCCCTATACATTAGAGATAGACTAGATCACATAAAAATTAAGAGGGTTATTGTGCATAATAGTTTAGGATCAAAAATATGTAGTGAAGTTTTTCTTAAGGAATTAGTTTTTAAATATGCATCTCTTTCACAATTGAACATGATCATAAAAGGTTTTTACACCCAATAAAAAAATCTCCTTAGGAATTTTTGAGTTGAATATAGGGATTGGACCTAAAATTTTAATAACTATGTTTCAAATAACATCTTATGATGTTAGATACAACCTCCTTCTTTAAAGACCTTAGACTAGGAAATGAATGTTATCCTCTCTATAGTAAATTTATGCTTAAAATTTATGCATAAGGGATGTATTTTTAATGATTTGGTTGATAATACACTTTTCAAATATTATAAACAAGCAATACCAAAATAATTAATTATTCCACACTGAAATACACCATAGCCAAACATTGTGGTTACATCCCAATTCCTTGCTAAACATATTTACCTAATTATCCTTGGATTTTTATGGTTGATTTGATTAGTATTAACTAAGCTATAAGCCATATGATCTTATGGGACAAATGCATGTTGCTTTAATTTTATAATTGCATTACTATGATTTAGGTGTATTGTGTATTCTTTACATTGTGATCATGTTGATTTATTATTTCAGTAATATTTTATGATATTTATGTCACGATGTTATGAACTCACTACCTTCTTTTTATGAGTTGGACATAGGAGAGATTCATACCTAGATCATGTTGGAGTGAGAGCATCATCGAAGAGGGTGACGTAGATGGAGGTGTTAGAGGACAATAGAGGAATGGCTAGAACACTACACACACCACATGAGATAGTATATGATATATGCATTGATTGAATTGTTAGCATTAATATATTCTTTATATTAACTACATTTAGATGATTATTTATCCATATTAATGGTGCGTTATCTCGATTTAATGTTTGTGTGGAATTAATCTTATGTGATTGCATTTATGTTGTGTTAATGTATTCATGACAATTAATATTGTCAAACATGTAAATTTTCATGAATAATGTTTGGTACTACCATGTGTAGACTAACCAACATGTCTTATTAATATTGAGAACATAATCTAGTTATTTTTATGATATTCAAGAATATCATTATAGAGATTAACACCTTAATATGGATAGATAACACTATCAATAGATAACGACTTAATATAAATAGATATAATTATCAAAATGGTGTTATAATTATTAATTGTGTTATAATTAACAATTGGATTATATGGTATTTTAATTTTAAAAACTAATAAGATTTTAAAAAAATAGAAAAGACAAGATTTAAAATAAAAATATAAAGAGGGAAAAAGTGAAGCTTTTACATGCAAGAAAACAATAAAGAAGCTTTGGGAAAAATAGAAAAAAATAAAAGGAAAAAAAGAAAAATTAAAGTCATTCAAAAAAAAGGCAAAGTGGACAGCATAGAGAAGGATAAGAAGAGAAGAAGGAAATAAAGGAAAGGGGGGCACAATTGGAAAAATAAGGGAATAACAGAGAATAAAGGAGTATGAAGTGGAGAAGAGAAGGCAATGCTTGAAGAGAAGGAGAAGAAGAGCAAGGGAAGGTAGGTGATGTCATTAAATTTTTGTGATCTAAGTTTAATAAACAATGAACTATATAATATGAACACATAAAGAATACAATTCCATCAACAACCATTGTATTTTCTAAATCACATCCTGCTTGATCATCATATATGACTAATGAGATGATTTGCACTTGTAATCGTAAATATATTAAATAATAATAAATAAAACATAATCAAACATTACACCTAAATGAGGTGCGTAAATACATATATCTGCTCTTCATTTATTTTAATGGTGATGATAATAACCATACATATGTTATGATGTTTATTTCTTTTACTGGGGATGATGTTTACTATACATTTAAATTTCAGTGAATACCAGTCAATCTTAACAAGCCATCTCTTCCCAAGAGACGTGCTTAGCAATCCAAATGCAATCATTGATTTCTCACTATGGTGGTAGAGGAATGATTCTCTTTCCTCATCCACATCATTCGATACATATATTAAATTTGGAAAATACAAATTCTCCATCTTTATGCAATCTCCTTACCATATGAACATTGTCCCACTTCTGCATAGATGTCTGACCAAAAAACATAAGGTGCATCATTTTTAAGATCTAGTTCAAAATGAGAGTTATTTTAAATACACCTAACTCTATATTCTTATGCATATTCTTTAAACCTGCATGGTGACATGCAATTAAAATATAAATTAAGCTTACTCAGTCAAGGAATGTTTTAGAATGCTTCATCATTTCAAAGAGTTTGAGAGAATCCTTGCCATACCATGCATTATGTATCATGCTTTCTATATGTTTCCACATCTTACATACATACCTATCAGGGAATTTATGACTATATATAAATAATAATATTATATATTTAGCCTTAAATAAGTTTAAAATAGACCCAAAATATAGTGAATATTATATTTATATATATATATAGCCTCAATGCAACGATCATAAGAAGATGTAACATATATTTTAATATGACATATTAGTATTTTGATTAAGAGTGGATATACTTACAATATATATTTAAATGGACATGTTTAAATTTATATTCAAATTTTATGATGTCATTTTATATGTTATAGCTATATGTTTATGACAGTGATCAAGTAACAAGGTCTTGTGGGATATAAGTTATAGAATATGACTTTATCATAAATTATATTTAGTTATGACATTATTGCTTACTCTAGATTAGAGTTTTAGATCATACTAGAGTTTTAGATCATCAAACATAAATTAGAGTTAAAATTCATACAATTAAAGTAATAAAAACTATGTGCCTCTATATATCTATTCTCAGTTAATATTAATATCAATATGCCTCTATACACAACATCTTTAATTAGAGGTAGATACAAAACACTAATAATGTCTTCATTAGATATTTTTAAGATTCTTATCTAATGTGGTCTTTATTAGAGTTTGAATATCTGATATTTTAAGATAAGGGAGCTTAGATATAATTAAAATTAGAAGATTTATAGTAAATATATAGATTATATAGACATATGAGTTTCTATATGGAGAATATAAAGTATTTACATGTAACATGCCATATATTATATGACATATGAGACCACAATAAACTATGTGGGAATATTTAATGTCATGATTGGGATGACTTGTATAATATCTGAGATGATACAATTTATTTATTGCAAAGACATTAGGGATGTCCGTGTAGCAAACTGTGAGACCATAACAACGAGCTGTGAGACTATTATAATAGCTTAGTAACATAATTTATTGACTCATGTAGTATAATTCAGATTGAGTAATAGAAGAGCAAACTGTGTGTTTAATGTCCATCATGAAAACCATGATTAATTTTGATATTAACATAGTAATGTGAAATTCAGTATTAAACTTCATATTCGTGGGTTGACATGGATATCTAATATCCATATATTTAGTATAGTGATTTCAATAATCAATTATATATTCAAGTATATTTAGTATGATGCTTAATAGAGGGGTTGTATATTATCTAAGTCATGGTGATATATACATATGAGTGTTTCATGTCAGTTCGGCTTGAGAAGAGTAGAATATGTAGATAGACTGTATATTAATTTTAGTATCTGATCTATTAACATGAATGTCTAATTATAATGGTTGAAAAAATCATATGGAATCCTTGATTTGATTATATTAATATATACAAGTGATTATACAACTTATATTAGTACATTGGGAGGTGTGCTTACATTTATAGTTTATTATTTGTTAAAAACTAAGTCATAGATTCTTGAGGGATTAGACACTATGCATACAACCTCCTAAAAATATAACAAGTTGCTTAAGTGGAAGAATATGTTTTCATGGAAATTATGACTTTTGTTATTATGATTGACTATTTTAAATTAAGTAGTGTGTACATGAAAATGATGGACTATGGCATTAGTGCTTATCATAGAATGTATTATATATTTGTATCTAATTATGGAAATTAGAAAAATTTCAATTTATATATAAATTATACCTAGTTGGTATAAATAATACTTGTTATGCTTATTATTATTTATGCGAAATAATATAGTGGATATTTATTCATATCAATGGACTAAATGTATGCATTTTGATTATTCTCGTGTTTAGCATGTTTTATGTCTGCTAGTAGAAAGTAATATGTATGAATCTATTGGTTATATTTATATTAACTAAATCTCACATTGTTGGTACTAGGTAAGTAGTGAGATAAATTTCACTGACTTACTAGCATTGCCAATGTCAGATGAGGGTAATCCGATTAAGTGGTGTGTATAAAATTGATTGATCCTAGAGATCAATAACTATTGAAAACTTTGACCAAAGTAATGTTAGTTAGACATTATCATTTCATATGTATGATTTACATGTTTATATAATATCATGTTAGAATAGATTTATTTATGATACATTGCATGTTCTTAGAAACCATACAGCACATGAGTACTAGATTGTCTCTCTAGATTTTTACACCATCACTATCTACTCATCCATGAAGGGAGATTCATTCCCTAATGGGGGATTGTGTAGGATATCGATGGTCTGTAGTTGATGTGAAAAAGTGTTCGGATGATGTTCTCCCTCCCCACAATAGTACTTATTTAGAGACTACAATTGAGATTGTCATAGGTACTAGAGTTTGGGAACTCTTGCTCTATGGAGCCTTGTATATTATATTTTATTTATTATTATTGATACATTATTTTGATGAGATATGATTATTTACTTATTATACCATGACAGCAATGGATGCATGTTTGTGCCAATTATGGTTGGAAATCTATAATTACTTTATATATTCAGTTATGTTGTGTTAAGTGATGGATAGATGTCACATGCTTATTTTACAGTTAATATACTTAGAATGTTTTATCTGGAACACTAATTAGATTCTCATGGTGAAATCTAATGAAAGAATACATTGATTAAATTAAATAAAAAATCATGTTATTTTAGGTAGATCCCAGTGGGGATGTTACATGTGGTATCAATGTTGTGGCTCAAACTCTAGGGCCTAATGAGTCCACTAGCATTTTTATATCCTTATGTTTACTAGAAAAGAGAATGGTGAAAGCCATAATATCTAGAGAGGATCTTTTAAATGTCAATGACAACCCTCCATTTGATCTTAATTGATTTGTTACTAAGTAAGCAATAAATTTAGATCAAATTCTCACAGCCATGAATGAAACCAGGGACCAAATTTTAGCCCTACAATAGGATGTTCATGGCCATGAAGAGGAAGAACACCGTTGAGAAAGAAAACCCTCAAGATGTGAGAGTATAGGTAGTTGTAAATTTGGTTAGAGATATGAAAAAGGTGAATCCACCTAAGTTTGATGGAACTATTTTAGGTGACAGAGCTGAAGCATAGTTGACTGAGTTTGATAAGTATTTTGAGATTCAAAACTACTCTGATGTCACTAAAGTAGTATTTTATTTGATATCTATATAAGTGAGATTGTATAGAATTTAAAGGTGTAACAATAGAGTAGTAGAGGTACCAATTTTCACTATAATTCTTTTTAATCAAAATTACAATAACATATATTGATGATTTCTCCCTTCGTGTTGATTGTTAAATCATTGGATAAGACATGTTGAATCCATGTATGAAAAACTTAATGACATGTAGTATTGTACTAGTTAAGTGAAGTGTATTTTGGACTTGTAGTGCCTCGGTGTAGAATCATGCTACACTATGATTGGAGTTGTGAGATTTAGTAAATCCCCATGCATGGCTTGATTACTATTGTAAGTAATAGACATCCATGCTTCTTGGAAATTATGTTTACTTATGTGGATGAATTCAACATTTGATCAAATAACTTAATCTCTTAGGAGTTTATTTTGTATTTTGACTCCTTGATCAAGGTATTTCCTCCTCCTTTGCTATGTAGGCATTTATTTTTTTTATATACAAGTTGCACTAAAAATCAACTAGCCTCTATTAAATATCTTGGGTTTGATTTGCCTAAGAATCTATTTAATTTAATCATCTAATGTGTGGAACATCAAGATAACAGAAGAGAATTATGGAAAGGATAAGGCATAATCATATGTGATTTATATTATGAAGTGTCAAAGATTTATTTATCGAGTGTCTCGATGGCGATGGTTGTATACAATGTTTGGGTAGGTGAGTACATAACATAGTTCATGATTCATGAACAAGAAATTCCTACAATATTTTAGGTCACTTAAATCAAACTCCTCAAGAATGATTACATCCTTACTTGGAAATCAAGTCACCTCAACCACTTGTGTTGTGAGTGTTAAAAAATCATGGGATGCTTCTTAATTAAGAATATGTTCATTTTAGATAGATTTTTTGTCTTATGTATATTAATTCTAGGGGTGGGAATCCTAAAAGATTCCTTATGGATTGGCACCACCTAGTGTGGTGGGAATTCTCCTTGTAGTGGAGTGTAGATATCTTTGTTGAGGATTCCTATGTGTTAGGATTTTGCTCATGGATTGGCACCCCATATGTTTATGTGAATTAAGAAGAGGTGTCATCTCACATATCTATCATAAAGGTGAGTTATTACCCTCTCACCCTCCTTTGCATCATTATAAGTCTACTAAGTGGATTCATGTTTTTATGATGTTGATTAAGTGTTCCCTAAATCAAAAGCTTGTTTATAAAATATTATTTTCCATGGAGTTCATGGGATAATGTCTTATATTTCTTTTTGATAGATAAGTTGTGGAATGGATTGATGCATCTATGTGGTTAATATTTTTCCTTCCAATTGTGGAAACATGTTGTGATACTACACTTATAGGTTTGGTAAGTGTGTAGTGATTTTGGCAACTTAGGTTGTGATGTTTTCTTCAGACCATGTGAGGGTATTTAATATTTTTTTTATTGGGATGATAGTTCACTACTTTTCACTTGTGTATTCTTAGAGTCACACTTTCCAGTGCTACTTTATCTAAACTTGTGAACTTTGACCATGTGGAGTGTTGAACCTTGAATTTATATTTATTTTAGATTATTATGTTATGATTCACCCTCGATTAGATTGGTATTATTCTCATCTTGTTTAAAACATGTTGTTTTGATGAGACATTTATGTATCTTTCACCTAGAGCGAGTATGGAATAGGATGTGCAAAACAACTTGTTAGTCTAAGGGGTTGAGATAAGCTTATAACTTATGCGTAACTAGCTGAGCAAGCGTGCAAGCATTGTACCTCTTTTTCCTTTTATAAGGTTGTAATTACGATGTGATCCTTGACCCTTGTTTGTTATGTTAATTTTAACATTATTTCCTCTTAACTATGAATATAACAGAGATGGGTTAAGCTATGAAATTTGATACTAGTTATGTTTGGCTAATGGTAACTTAATACAATTATGAAATATTTGTATGATTTTTATTGTGATGGATATTGATATATATTTAATTATTTAGTGTATATCATTGCACTCTAAGCTTTGTTAGTTTGGATTTTTGATTCATTGAACCATGTGCACATTTTAGAGATCATTAAGTCATGGAGATCTAAGGGACAGGTGGTGAATTAGGAACATGAGTATTAAGAGATGGGAATGGATCCTAGTTAGTCTCACTTTGACTCGGTAGTTATTGATTTTAGATCTGACAAGGGGAGCTTGTCGAATATAAGATTTGGCAAGAGGGACTTATCAAATTTAATCATATGGCTATACACATGTATACTAAAGAATGTTTATTCATTAATTTTGTATACAATAAAAATTTATTATTTCTAGTTCCTATTCATCATCATACTTTTCGGGAGCTACATGGAGTAGCAGTAGTATTGACATGTCATATTTATCAAGAGATATGTGGAGTAGCGATGGTATTGACTTATACAGATCATTATTATTAGGTTCTCTAGACACTTTTCTTAAAAATGAGAAAAATACTGTCTAGGAGGATTTGTGAAACTCTTCTTGGCCATTAATTTTTGGGTTGTATGATGATTTCATGTGTTTATTATTAAAGATTAAATTTTGAAAGTCATCAAAATTATCACCAAGATATGTGAGACCTTTCAAAGTGTTAGAAGTGGTTAATATTGTAGCATATAGGCTTGCATTACCACCAGTCCAAGCTCTATTGCATAATGTATTTCATGTTTTATCTTAAAAAGTATATAGTTGGTCCTTCACATATGTTGGATTAGAATGCTTTATAGGTTCTAGAATCTGGAGTGGTCATGGTAGAATTAATCAGAGTAATTGACACTCATAAATTTTGTTTGAGTAATAAGGAGATGTCATAGTGCAAGGTTTTGTAGGACCAATAATCTGATGATAGTGCTACTTGGGAAGACTATGAGATCTATAGGTTATTTCAATATTTATTTGTTTGATTTGATACTTCATACTATGTTTTTTTGATAAATAATGTTTTTAATTCATAACTAATGTTTGAATAAGTGTCATCGAGATGATAACCAACTTTAGGGGAAAAGAATGTTACATCTTGATTCCTTATTAAAAAAATTTACCTGATTATCTATGGATTTTTATGGTTGATTTGATTATTATTAACTAAGATTTAAGTCATATGTTATTATGGGATAGATGTATGTTTCTTTAATTTCATGATCATATTGTTATGAGTTAGTTGTATTATATATTATTTATATTGTGTTCATATTGATTTATTATTTTAGTAGTATTTTATAATATATATATATATATATATATATATATATATATATATGTTATGGACTAACTACCTTTTTATCATGATTTGGATGTAAGAGAGATTCATCCCTCAGAACATGACAAAGGAAGAGTATCATCGGAGAGGGTGATGTAGATGGAGGTGATGGGGGATGACACATGAATGGCTAGAGCCTTACATATATCACATTAGATAGTACATGATATATGCATTAGTTGAATTATTAGAATTAGTACCTTTTTTATATTATCTGCATTTAGATGATTGCTTATGCATATTAATAATGTGTTATCCCAATTTAATGTTGGTATAAAATTAATCTTATATGATTGCATTTATGTCATATTAATGTGTTCATGACTATTAATATTTTTTTAAATGTAAATTTGTATGAATAATATTTGGTACTATTGTATGTAGACTAACCAACATATCTTATTAATGTTGAGAACATAATCTAGTTACCTTTATGATATTCGAGAATATCATTATAGGGCTTAATGCCTTAATATAGATAGATAACACTATCAATAGATAATGACAATATAAATAGATATCATTATCAAAATGGTGTTATAGTTATTAATTGTATTATAATTAATAATTGGATTATATGGTATTTTAATTTAAAAAAATAATAAGCTTTAAAAAAGAGAGAGAGAAAAGACAAGATTTTAAAGAAAAATATAAAATGGAAAAAAGTGAAGCTTTTATATGAAAGAAAAGAATAAGGAAGCTTTAGAAAAAATAGAAAAAAAATAAAGGAAAAACAAAAAAAATTAAAGTCATTCAAAAAAAAGATAGATTGGACAACGTAGAGAAGGATAAGAAGAGAAGAAGGAAAGAAAGGAAAGAAGGGGGGCAAAATTGGAGAAAGAAGTGGATAGTAGAGCATAAAGGAGTACGAAGTGGAGAAGAGATGGTAGCACTTGAAGAGAAGGAGCAATAGAGCGAGGGAAGGTAGGGTATGTCATTAAATTTTTTATAATTTTTTGTGATCTAAGTTTAATAAACAATGAACTATATAATATGAACACAGAAGGAATATAATTCCATCAACAACCATTGTATTTTCCATAATGAGATGAGTTGTGCTTCTAATCTTAAATATATTAAAAAAATAGAACATAAGCAGACATTACACCTAAATGAGGCACTTAAATACATATGTTTTGCTCTTAATTTATTTTACTAGTGATGATAATAATCATACATATGTTCTACTGTTTATTTATTTTATTGACGATGATGTTTACTATACATTTAAATTTTGGTAAATGGTAGTCAATCTTAACAAGTTGTCTCTTCCTAAGAGACATGCTTAGTAATCCAAATGAAATCACCGATTTCTCACTATGGTGGTAGAGGAATGATTCTTTTTCCTCCTCCACATCATTTGGTACATATCTTAAATCTGTAAAATACAAATTTTTAGCTTTACAAAACTTTCTTACCATATGAAAATCATCCCACTTCTGCGTAAATGTCTGACAAAAGAACATAAGGTCATCATTTTTAGGATCTAGCTCAAAATGAGAGTTACTATAAATACTCCTAGCTCTATATTATTATGCATATGCACTAAACCTACATGGCGACATGCAATTATAATAGAAATTAAGCTTACTCAATCAAGGAATGTTTTAAAACGCTTCATCAGTTCAAAGAGTTGAGAGCATCCTTGTCATAGCCATGCATTACATATCTTGCTTTCTATATGTTTCCACATCTTACATACATGCCTATCAGGGAATTTATGATTGCATGTAAAGAATACGCTTATATATTTAGCCTTAAATAAGCTTTAAAATAGACCCAAAATATAGTGAACATTATATATATTTAGCCTCAATACAACGATCATAATAGGATGTAACTTATGTTTTTGTATGACATATTAGTATTTTAATCAAGAGTGGATATACTTACAATATATATTTAAACAAACATGTTTAAATTTATATGCAAAGTTTATGATGTCATTTTATATGTTATAGCTATATGTTTATGATAGTGATCAACTAACAAGGTCTTGTGGGATATATGTTATAGCATATGACTTTAACGCAGACTATATTTAGTTATGATGTTATAGCTTACTATAGATTAAAGTTTTAGATAGTCAAATGTAAATCAAATTTAAAATTCATACAAATAAAGTATGAATAACTATGTGCCTCTATATAACTATTCTCAGTTAATATTAATATGACTCTATACACACCATATTTAATTAGAGGTAGATACAAAATACTAATAATGTCTTTATTAGACATTTTTAAGATTCTTCTCTCATGTGGTCTTCATTGGAGTTTGAATATTTGATATTTTTAAGATAGGGGAGTTTAGATATAATGGAAATTAGAAGATTTATAGTATATATATAAATTATATAGACATATGAGTTTCTATATGGATAATATAAAGTATTTACATGTAACATGTGGTATATTATTTGACATATGAGACCACAATAAACTATGTGGGAATATTTCACACCATGATTGGGATGGCTTGTATAATATCTAGGATGATACAAGTTTTTTATTGCAAAGACATTATGGATATTCATGTAGCAAATTGTAAGACCATAACAACAAACTATGAGACTATTATAATAGTTGAGTAACATAAGATGTTGACTCCTGTAGTATAATTCAAACCGTGTAATAGAAGAGTGAACTATGTGTTTAATGTCCATCATGAAATCGATAATTAATTCTAATATTAACATAGTAATGTGAAATTCAGTATTAAACTTCATATTTGTGGGTTGACATGAATATCTAATATCCATATATTTAGTATCATGACTTCCATAATCAAATATATATTCAAGTATATTCAATATGATGTTTAATAAAGGGGTTGTATATAATTTAAGTCATGGTGAGTTAAACATATGAGTGTTTGAGGTCGATTCAACTTGAGAAGAGTAGAATATGTAGATAGACAATGTATTGATTTTAGTACTTGATCTATTAACATGAATGTATAATTATAATGGTTGAAAAAATCATATGAAATACTTGATTTGAGTATATTAATATGTAAAAGTGTTTATACATATTATATTAGTACATTGGGAGGTGTGCTTACATTTATAGTTTATTGTCTATTAAAAACTAAATCATAGATTCCTGAAAGAATGGACACTATGCATACAACATCCTAAAAATATAACAAGTTGCTTAAGTGGAAGATTATATTTTTCGTGGGAATTATAACTTTCATTATTATGATTGACTATTTTAAATTAACTAGTGTGTACAAGAAAATGATGGACTGTGACATTAGTGCTTATCATAGAATGTACTATACATTTGTATCTAATTATGAAAATTAGAAAATTTGTAGCCTATATATAGATTATACTCGATTGGTATAAATAGTACTTGTTATGCTTATTATTATTTATGTGATAAATAATATAGTGGAAATTTATTCATACTTTTGACAGACTAAACGAATGTATTTTGATTATTTTTATGTTTAACATATTTTATGCCTGCTAATAGAAAGTAATATTTATGAATATGTTAGCTATATTTATATTAGTCAAATCTCATATTGCTGGTACTGGGTAAGTAGTGAGACGAATTTCAATAACTTATTAACATCACTAATACTAAATGAGGGTAATCCGATCAAGTGGTGTGTATGAAATTGACTAATCCTAGAGATCAATAACTATTAAAAACTTTGACCAAAGTAATATTAGTTAGACATTGTCATTTCATATGTATGATTTACATGTTTGTGGGATATCATGTTAAAACAGATTTATTTATGGTACATTGTATGTTCTTTGAAATTATATAACATACGGGTACTAGCTTGTCTTTCTCGATTCTCTTACCGTCACTATCTACTCATCTATGAAGGGAGGGTCATCCCTTGATGGGAGATTGTGCGGGGGATTGATGGTCTATTATTGGTGTGGAAAAACACTTGGATGATGCTTTACCTCCCCATAATAGTACTTATTTGAATACTACACTTGAGATTACCATAGATATTGAAGCTCAAGAACTCTTGCTCTATGGAGCCTTGTATATTGTACATTATATTGTATTTGTTATTATTAAGACATCATTCAGATGAGATGTAATTATTTACTTATTATACCATGATAGCAATCATTGCATGTTTATATCAATTGTGGTATAAATCTATAATTACTTTTTATATCCAATTATGTTGTGTTCTATGATGAATAGATGTCACATGCTTAATTTATAGTTAATATACATAGAGTGTTTTATTTGGAACACTAATTAGATTCTTTTGGTGAAATCTAATGAAAAAATATGTTGATTAATTTATTTATTTTAAATCATATTATTCTAGGTAGATCTTAGTGGAGATGTTACAGTGACCATCAAAACTCTATTACTATGAATCAAACATATACTTACGAGATAAATAAACCTAATAAGACCATTGAAATTATACAATAAAATGATTACAAACAAGAAAATGTAGCAAAACTTAGCTTTACCCATGGTGAACATCATAAACACATCCAAACTTTCCACATGGTATAATTAGTTGATGCTTCTCTAGATCATAATAAACACATAAATAAATAAAAATTAGACTTAAACAATAAAATAATATATAAGGCTACCTCATATCCCCTTAGAACAATAGGGAAAGGGATATATGCATGCCAAAAACATGTGTTATAAAGGTCACGGGTTAGGGAAAGAGTATGGAATTACTGGGCCAATAATTATTACTCCCTATTACTCCTCATGAATTTAGGTTAGGCCTTCAATGTAATACATATGTTCTCTTATGGCATAACACTTAAAATAGATAAGACTTTTCATAACATTTTTTTCATGTCTAATCTGTTTTTCCAATATGAAGTACTTCATGTCACATCCTTAGAACTTGTACATCCATCTATGATAAATTGTAACATTTACTCTGATGTTTTTAAACTTGATAATTTTTATGAAGATTTATGTAGGTTCTTATGCTAATTTACAAGTTTTACGCCATAAAGAATTATTCCTACATAAGTCATCATGATTATTATGGAGAGTGTGAACATGATCCTAAAATAGGACATAACATTGCGGTTCCAAATATTTACCTAATTATCCTTAAATTGAGGACCACTCCACATGAAGAAATAACTAAATTATTTAAATTCAATTTTGGAACAAAAAAAAAAATCCTAACATAGTTTTTATTGGGGCACCAATGGTACTCGCATAAGATAGAAACCATAGAAAGTTATTAGTACATTTATTTGAGTTGTTTACTTAGGTTTACCCCCACATGCCCGATATTGATCCATCCATAGTAGTTCAAAAATATGTGGCTGATTTGGATGTAAACCTAGTCAATCCAAAGATTAAAAAAATGCATCCTAGAGTTGCATTACTAATAAAATATGAGATTCAACATTTACTAAACGTAAGGTTTATATTACTTATTTATTTATCCCTTTAGATGTTTCAAATTATTCTGGTCACAAAAACTTATGGACGTATTCACATTTATGATGAATTTAGAGATTTATATAAAGTTTGTCCAAAATATGATTTTCTTTTACCTAATATTGAGATAATCATTGATTTCATAATGGATAATGAGATGTTTTATTTTATGTATGTACTTACTAAATATAATAAAATAAAAATCAATATTGTAGATTAATACAAAATAAATTTCAATACCTTGTGGAGCATTTTTTTTGTGTCTAGTAACTAAAATATGGCCATGAATACTCGATCATGTCTGATTTAGTCCAATTAATCCTTAATAAACTTAAGAACTCAATTAGTACCTCTTTTTATACCACACTCTATCCTAAGCACAAGTGAATACCTATTCTACATCAAAGACCATCATCCATCGCATATAGAAATTTTATGATTTATAAAACACCTTTATGCATCTATATGCCTTATTCTGAACCCAAAACTTATCACCTACCTTTAGGGATAGGAACACTAGATAGGGTTAAAGCCACTAAGCAATCTTGTCCTCATCGTTATTTTGTGTCCATGTCACATAAATGATAATATTTTTAAATGAAACCCTCCCTTAGGTTGGCCTTCATATTCTAAGGCTTTCCAGAGTGTGGTAATCTCTTTAGAATCATAATAAAGGCACATTCAATTCACTTATTACATAACTTGGAAAAATTACATTTAGAGGCTTATTACACAAGTGTATATCAAGGAAAAGTTCTATATTCTTTCCATGTTAGGCTCCACACACCTCAAGCAATCATTAGCTAAGTCTCAATTCAGTTTTATGTAGCCCTAACTCAACATGATCAAGTATTAAATTTGATTGTAGATGCATCCATATAGTCAAAAGAGTATAATTGCACAAATCACTTAGGTTAGAGAACTACATGGAGGTTTGATCCCTCTTTGAAGTATTGGTATGTAGACAGTGCTCAACATAGTGGGATGTTGAGTTCTAACACAATTCCAACTGCTAACCCATTTTTACTCCATGTAATTTATCTACTTGTATCACACAAGATAGGGTTTTGAACTTCAAGAAGCTATATATTAGTTTATTGCACAACACATAAGACACAATTATCATAAATATGCATATTCTACATAGTCGTACAAGAGTGTGTCCTAGTTTTTAATATTCTATAAAAAGACATAAATGTTAGCGTAGGAAAACATCGCCCATCACTATTGACCCTAATGGGCATACCTATCCATAAAACATCTAAGGATCAACTTCTATGAGTATTTTAGTTTTTCATCTTTATCACTATTTTTGCATTTTTCTAATCATCATAGTTAACTAAATGCATAAAAAGCTAAAAATATATCTCATTTTCATAGTTTAAACTTGTTTACATTCATTATATTTTATCAATTCTAATTGCTTACTTTCAGTTTCGTATTTATAGGTATATTTACAACTATTAGAGTATCTTACTCAGGCTTGCTAGGCTCTAGGTATTTGTGTTAACTTAGTTTTGTCTTATGTGGGGTTTAGTCCCACATTGCCTAGTTTAATTTGCATATTGTTTTATCTTGCCTATACAAGCAAGTGATCTCATTGTAATATACATGCTTTATATACTTCTTTATGTTTTACATGCTTTGTAATTTTTTGCATATCTCTTGTGTGTATATCAATTGATTTTGTTTCAAATGGTTTCTTTTGAGTATATGTTGAAGCATCAATGGTTGTGGTTATGAGAAATTGAAGAGATATTGGCTAAAGGGTTTTGATAACTCTTTCATGGTAATCAGAGACATCTACAAAATCCATTACTTAGCCTACTTCATTGCATTTGTTTATCCTCATAATGTGATTTTGATTTGAGTTGGTTGGAATCTATTGTTGTGTTTTTATTTGATATTTGGGTATAGATATGAAGTTTTGGTTCATTTAGAAGGAGAATGAATATTTTTTTCATAGATCTGGTTTAATTTTATATCATTGAATCAAAGGGGATTTATCTATGTTTTTTACTACCTTTTTTCTAGCACTACATTTTATAGGTGGCGTCATTTGGCAAGAGGTGGTGTTATTTTTTCTGAGATGTGTGCTTTCTTTTGCACTACATGGTGGAGGAAGATCTACCCACCTATGCATTGAAGGAGACTCTTTAAGGGACCAACGGGGTTAAGACACTTATAATCCATCTTTTGTCCTCTTTACATAGCCGGAAATTCATTAATTTTACATTATCAGTTGTATTTTTCTTAAAAGAGGTAGTCAAACTCGCTTGCATGCATATTAAGGTAACTGAAAAGATTATTTTTCCCTTTGGTTGATGTTTTTAAGTCCGTGATAAAATTTTAGTTCCAACGAATGGTTTCATGACTATGTTTGTTTCTAATTTGGTCTCAAAAACTAGTTTGTAATGTTTTTTAAATTGTTTTAACCCATTTTTACAGGAAATCAAAAACTTATAACTTTTGAACTATAACTCAGATTTGAGTTCAATTTTTTTCAAAAGTGCATTTTTTTATATTATCTATCCATTAGTGTCATTAAATTATAAAAATTCATTATTTTATAAAGTGTTGCATTCTGAGGGGGGTCTCTTCACATTAGTTGTGTTGTATTTTGCTTACGACTTGTGATGATATTTGTGTGGTGATGCATTTTTCTATGTTTTGAGCATTTGTCGAGGGAATATTTTTTGTTTTGCACATACCTTATATCTTTTGTTTATTAGAGATCGAAGGGTGAGGTTTGGTCTGACAAGAAGTTAGACCCCCTCACATGCAAACACAAACTTCATTCTTATTTTTTCTTGATTGCATTGTCATCATTTTTTACACTCATGGGTGAATTTTTGGCTGAGTTCAACATCCTATTCTTGAGTGTACATTATCACTACAATGGGGTTTTCTATGTTATGGGCCTTGCATTATACTTCATGCATGCATGCATCTCGAATGCATTTTTTACTGATCTTGATGTCTTTTTGCCTATGTTTTGCATGTTATTATTTTTGGATGCTATGTTTGCATACATTATGTCTCTTTTATTCATTTTCTACACTCTTCCATCAGCCCACAACATGCATTATTACTTTGACACATTGTTGGTTGTGTCATGTCTCCTCTAGGCCCCTTTCTTAGTGCCTCACCTTCTTCTATGGGGACACTTTTTTTGCTCCCTTATTTTTAGATTACCTCTCTTGATGGATTATTTGATATGTTGATAGTATCCTTATTTGAAAATATTTTGGAGAATCCCAGTGTCTTCCTTGTCTCCAAACAGTGTTTTTTATGTATGGGTTATATTATACTCGCACTGATTTATAAATTTCCATAGGGGGTTTGTTGTTTCAGCCTTGTTTACCTTCATGCATTTGTGTTCTCTATTATGAGCACCTTTTCACTTCATCAGTTTCTTGTGTTTTCTATCACCATCATGGGCCATCATCTTTGAAAAACTTTAATATATTTTTGACACTTTTATGATAGTTGATAGTCTCCTTGTTTGGAGCTATTTTACTGTATACAGTGTCAGCTTATTCGATGTTCAAGTAATGGATTCAAACCATTTGTGTAAACCTTTTTCTACACTCCATCCATTAATCAATATGGGGAGTGTGCATTTTTTTCTTTGGCGTTGAGCGTTCCTTATACATGTACTTTTTTGTGCTTTCATCACCATTGATAGTCTTCTTGATTAAAGTTATTTTGGTGAAGCCTAGTATCAGTTGTTTTGTGATCGAGTAGTAGATTTTGACCACTTGTGCATACTGAGTTATTTTTTGACTTACAATTGCTTGGAGTGATGATTTCTTCAACATCAGCTTTGGGGGGCTTTATAGCTCTCTCTTCTTCTTTTCTCTCTTTTGGAGGGGAGTTTTTTCTATGGGTTTTCTCTCTTTTTCTCTACTTTATGAGAGTTATATGTATTTTTTTACTCTTTTGAGTATTTTTTGGATTACTCCTTTATACATGGGTATCTTTTTCAGACACTTTTATTTTTTGAAACCCATATGAGGATTGTTACTTGACTCCATGGCCTTCTTGGTGATTTTTATAGTGACACCAATGTGGTAGTCCCACCAATATTTGTGCTCGCTTCTCACCATCTTATTGGAGGGTGTTCAAGTGATGATTCATTGGGTTCATCATTATACCTAGTAATTTGGAGTGTAGTTTTTATATTCAGTGATCCTCGTATTCAGCATGATTCTTACTTCAACTTGGTGATTACAGTGACTCGACATCCATGTACTCTAGTATGATGTATTAGCATCCATAGGGACACGTGACTTCACACTACATCCTTTATTATTATACTTTATCTTCACTTGAGGGTGGTGTTAAAGTATCTCACTCATGTTTGTTAGGCTCTAGGTATTTGTGTTTACCTAGTTTTATTTTATGTGGAGTTTAGTCTCACATTGGCTAGTTTAGTTTGCATATTATTTTATTTTGCCTATATAATCACTTTTTATCATTGTAATATGTATGATTTATATAATAATTTATTATTTACATACTTTTTAATCCTTTGAATATCTCTTGTGTGTATAAAAATTGAGTTTGTTTTCAATTGGTTTCTTCTAAGTATATAATGAAGCATTAATAAATGTGATAATGAGCCATTGGAGAGATCTTGGTTGAAAAGTTTTGATAACTCTTTCAAAAAAACCATGATATATTCTAACTATTTATCAAAATTAAGATTAATCCACTATAGTCAATTCAATTCCAAATAAAATATTTGATGAACTTGACATGAGTCTTTACTATTTATCACTCAGTAATAAAAATATAAGCATGAACATGTTAATACATCCCAAAATTTCACTGATTCAGTTGAGCAACCATTCCATAGTCTTATAACTAGGGTTTTTACTAGTAAAATTGATACTACTATTCCACCCATATATTTAGGCTTCAAGGAAACACATGATATATAAAAAATGTATTTACCTATGCCTAACTGGTTAATTCATTTAGATTCTTTGATCACCACACATAATACATCACATAACTATATAATGTACATTCCATAGAGAAACTAGTTACTTTTTTTCAAGCTCAAGTTCTATGATTAAAATAGAATATTCCAAATTTTGATCACTCATTGTATTCTAATGTTTTACTTCATAATCCTTTACCACATGACATGTTTCATATCTTTTACCTACTAGATTTGTAGTTGTAAATCTTCCTCTATGTGATGGAAAAGAATATCTAAAACAACATCTTATATCTTTTCTCGTAACATGTTGGATTATTCCTTCAATGACAAACTATTAACCATATTATTTTTAAGCAACCTAAAATATTATGTTTTGCATTAATTTGATGACTTACTAGATCAATCTATGGAATAATTTAATCCATTAGTAGATATGTTTCTCAAACACTTTTCTATCAACATTGATGAGAAAATCTCTTATGCATTAATTTCAAAGCTTAGGCAAAGGTCTAATGAACCCATCAGTGACGATGTGCTCCATTATAAGACTATGCCTACCAAAATGATTAACACATTAACAGATAATGAACTATAAGACATTTTCAAATAAAGTTTACTTTCACCATTACTTGAGTCAATCATATTAAATAAATTCAAGTCATTTGAAGAATTTTGTCATACTATAAGAGATAGATAAGTCAATCTTCCTTGCTTTGAACAAGCTCAAATATACACCAACAACTACTTCAATAGCTTCAACAAAATTTCAAAGAAATACATCTTATAAAGTCAAATCTCAAGATACCAAAGAAAATGCTAAGATTATATTAAATTTTATTTCTCAACCTACTAACAAAATTATTTTATCAAAGCAACCAAAAAGGTAATTTACTAGATTACCATAACTACCTCACAAATTGTTGTAAAAATTACCTAAATGCAATATTATTACTTTGCCTCCTCCATGAGAGGTTGACATAAACAATCCATAGAGAAAATCATTTGAAAATAATTCATTTTTTGATTATGATATATGCAATGGTAATTATAAAAATATATGTTTCAAACTTAAGCATCTAATTTAGGATTTACTTGATGACAATGTCATTGAATGAGATACTTCTATAGAGGAACATAAACCTCAACAAAATGACAATGCAAAATTGAAAATTTTTAGTGAGCCATTTCATAATCATGATACTATTGACACTTCAACTATGCATCACAACTATCATGCTCACCACCTTATACATCATATGATAATCCTTTAGATGGTCTTATTGGTATAATTAAAAATATTCAACCATGTTCCATGATTGCTTTTGATGATGTTGAAATTATGGATGATGATTTAAATTTTCATGCATTATGTATTAGAGCTTACATTGATAAAAAAAATATTTATAGTGTGTTAGTTGACAATGGATCATGTGAAAATGCATGCACAATTACATTGTTAAATTCATTGGGATATACACAACATGATATACAAACAACTAGAAAAAGTGTTAAATCATTCAATGGTAAGAAAAAAGTGCATTGGGACATATTATATTACCTATTCAAGTGGTTCCTACAATACTATCTACTCCTTTCATAGTTTTACCACAAAATGGTGTATTTGATATGATATTAGGATGCCCATGGTTGCAAAAATTACATTTTGTACCTTCTAAAATACATATATGCCTCAAGTATATCTATTGGAATCAATTTATAATTTTTGGAATTATAAATACCCTATACAATCAATGGTACCTCCTCCTCCCCATCCACCGCCATAGTCCCATACTAAATCTATGCAAAATAAAAACATATTTTCAGAGGTGGCATCTAAGAAAAAAGTTTCAAATAAATAAATGCAAAATGATTTTCCAAAATTTCATAGATAAAATATACAAAATAAACTTTATATAAAAAATAGTATACTCCTTAACAAGCGCAAATACTTGCAAAATATTCCAAAGGGGTTATTCATTCAAAATAACATGTACTTAAAAAGGCCTAAAAAGTGGCACAATCTTCTACAAACCATCATGGAATTATCCATAATTATCCTAGATCTACTCTTTCCATGTAAGATCACATGATTAGTCATCTAGATAGCTTTGTTATTGAGTATGATACATGTTATGATTATGATATTGAAATATATGAAACATTTATTGCAAAAAGGGTAAGGTGTTTACCATCAATCACTAATTACTTTGATGCCTATATAGATGGGATCATTAGGTAAATTTTGCATTTTAAAACACTCTAAAATTAAATTAATAAATAATAAATAATAAAAATCTAATTGTACATAGATCTAGACTATTACTTCTTATTTTTTCATTTGTGCGATCATTTTATCCCTTCTTCTCTGCCCTTGGCTTTCATTGACTTTTTGGCCTTTTGACCCTCCTATTTTTCAACTACTAAATCTTATTAGATCAAAAAAAGAATTAATTATGCTCAAATAATCTAGGTTCCTCTTTTTTTCTATATTTTTCACTAACATAGACTCAATTTTTAGTCCAAATAAAACTACCAAACTCAGACATAACTTCCCAACACTACTTTCCTAACTAGGTGAACCTATCTTTTAATTTTTTTCATACAAAGTACATTTTTAGAACACTCAACCTTAATACTAAATTTTTTTAGCTTTATCAATTAGTCTCAATATGTAAAACACTAGTTTTAATGTAAAAATATCCATTTTCAAACCCATATTGATTGCACATGTGACATATTTCACCAATTGCACATTTGATGAAATGAGCATGTGAAATCAAACACATTACATACTATTATTGTTCTTTCATGATTTCGAATATCATAATGGGGGCATATTTCTCATATTTTAACTTGATAATATCCCAAAACACATTTATATCATTGACACAGGTTGTGAGGTATTCATATCTCCTTCATTTTATTATATTTTTAACACCTTGATTCATTTCAGTTTTGAATTTGCTATTTTCTAAAAATCTCAAAATACAAAAACATTCATATAATTCAAAATACAAAAAAAACATTCAAAATATTAAAAAATTAAAAATTAAGACATGAATGAGGTTATTAATCTACTTTACATCTTTGCAATATGTTATTTATCTCATAATTAGTAGATAGCATATTCTTTCTATATCACACATGAATTTCATTGGTATTCATGAGTATTGTACAAGACATACAAACTTATCTATGAAGTAAGATGTTGGACTTTCCTTTACCCATTAGTCATGCTAAGTTTGGGGCATGTTATCCATGGTTGATAATATGCAAGTGGTATTATTTTAAAACTATTATACTATTGAGCTTTATCTTATCTACACATGTATTGCTAACATTTATATCTTACATAATGCACACAATTATGTTATTTTCAAGGATATGATCACATGACATATGCCATAGTTTAGAATACATTTATGATCTATTTTCCATTTTATGTTATTTACTTTCAAATAATAGACTACATGGTGTTTTTATATTATGTTGCCTTGGCCCCATGAATGGTGTGTGACATTTGAACATGTCTTTACTTTTTCCCTTGGCCCTATGTATGGTGTGCAATATTTAAACATTTCATTTATTTAATCCTTATCCCTATGAATGGTGTGTGATATTTGAACATGTATATACTTTTGCTTTTGGCCCTATGTATGGTGTGCGGCATTTGAATATGTCCCTTTTTGGCCTTTGTTCATATGTGTCTGTAATCTTTCATTTTATGACATTTGAAAGACTATAATATTTTATTTTGTAACATTTAAACATGTCTATCATGTGTGCATTATTTTCATGTGTGAAATACTTCAAACATTATCCATGTCTATCATGTGTGCAATCTTTTATTCTTTAAAATTTAAACATGTTCCATGTATGAGTCCCTTGACCTTGTCACTGTAAATTTATATCATGTTATTTTTTATGTGTGTGTTTGTTGAGATTGTTGAGTTTTATAAGTGCCATGATCCATATCATGCACTACTAACATTATATACTAATTACACATTTTCACTCCATGAGATTTAGTTGTACATCCTATAGGTCTTTCTTCTTGAGTCACATATAAAGTATAAATCTTTTTATGCAAACACCTCTTTTAAAATTGCTACATTTTTCAATGATACATATTTACTATGAATATTAAAATTTAAATTTTCTTTTGATATGAGTGAATTTTCAGGATTCATTCCCTCACCTCAAAAATGGGGAATTTAAATAGGATTTTCATGCATGAATTTATTATTCAAAAAAATGTCAAAATCAACTTAGAAGAAGTATAGTTTTAGAAGTTACAAAGGGTATCAAAAATTAGTTTGGCACAAATATAGATTTATAAGTTTTAAATATTGAAAAGATAAATCATTGGTACATATTATGGGGGCATATTCCATGTATATGGATTATATTTTCAGTTTACACATTCTACAGTTACAATGAGGGGGCATGATATAAATTCATGCTCACTATACTATTCAAATTCATTATACATAGTTATAAATGAGGAATGATATAGTTTCATGCCTACACATATTATACATTAGTTATGGACATTAAATGAGAATGGAAGACATCTATTCACTTTTGACCATGCATTCAAGAACAAAATTACAATTGCATCATAAGCCATTGGTAGTGGTTAATTCAGCTCTAAGAGCATAGTGCATAACTTGGAGATAAATGCACACTCTAGAATTATGTGATTGAATCCATTTTATATTCTAACCCATTTCACATCTCATGGTTACAAGGACCATCTGAAGTAAATTTCAACATTTATCAATGGGTGACATTACTATTCTACAAGTTGGGCTTTGATCACCCCTAATATTATCCAATGGTTCAACTAAGGAACCATCTTCACCATGTGCTTCATGACACGCACCAATTCTCTAATTATTCAAGGAATAATCATCACAAATCAAATTAATAAAATAATAACTTTGGTTTTAGATATACAATTGTATTCATTCCATACTATTATCTCAAGTTTTCAAATTTTCAAAGTTCAAACAAATGTTGAAATTGTCAAAGTTAAAAAGAATCAAATGATTCAAAAGTTCAAACAATTTTTAAAATTTCAAATTCAAGCATTTTCAGATTTTATCTTTCAAAAAGAATAAAGTAACTACTTCATGTGATTGTAGGGTTTGTCAAAGTGTATAGTGCCTTGCACAATTTAAATATGCAACTAAAAGATAAAGTGTGTCTTAAAAATTAAGATATACACTTTGTTTTAATCTAGTAATTTGATTTCTAGAATAAATAGGGGGAGAAATGTAGTAACTAAAATTTGGCCATGAATACTTGATCATGTCTGATTTAGTCCCTTTAATCCTTAATTAAAGTGTGCACTCAATCAATACCTACTTTGCTACCACACTCTATTCTAAGCACAAAAATGCCTATTTTACCTCAAGACCATCATCCATCATATATATAAATGTTTTGATTACTAAAAACACTTTTATGAATATGTATGCCTTATTATGGACCCAAAATGTAGCACTTGCCCTCAGGGAGAGGAATGTCAGGTAAGGTTAAATCTATTGGGTGACCTTGTATTCATTCTTATTTGGTGTCCACATCACACAAATGGTCATATTTTTAAATGAAACCCTCCCTTAGGTGGGCCTTCATGTTATTAGGCTTCCTAGCATTTGGTCATCCCCTTAGAATCTCTACAAAGGAACATTCAAATCATTTATTACATAACTTGGAAAAATTACATTTAAAGGCTTATTACACAAATGCATATTAGAAAAAATTTCCCTATTATTTATTAATCAAGTTTTAAACACCTCAAACAGTCCTTAGCCAAGTCTCAATTCTATTTTATTCAGTCCCAACTGAACATGGATCAAGTATTCAATCTAATTGTAGATGTATTCATATAGTCAAAAAATCACAAACATAATTTCACAAAGCACTTGGTGGGATAACTACATGGAGGTTTGATCCCTCTTCAAAGTATTGGTATGTTTGCAATGCTCAACACAATGGGGTGTTGAGGTCTAGCACAACTCCAACTGTTAACCCCTTTTTACTCTTTCATATCATTTTTCTCCTTGTGTCACACATGCTAGGGTTTTTAATTTCAATAAGTTATCTATCAGTTTTTTATGCAACACATAAGATAGAATTATTAAAAATAGACGTATTTTACATATTCACACAAGACTATACCCTAGTTTTTAGCATTCTACAAAAAGATAATAAAATTATCCTAGGACAACAACACCCATCATTATTAACCCTACTAGGTGTACTTGTTCACATGTCTCATGATTAGCTTCTAGGAGTATTTTGGGTTTTCATCCTTATCACTATTTCTACATTTTAAAATCAACACAATCAACTGAACACATAAAAAAGCTAAGTATATATCTCTTTTTCATAGTTTAGTCTTGTTCGCATTCATTCTATTTCGTCAATTCCAATTGTTTGCTTTTAGTTTCTTGCTTATAAGTATTTACAACATCCTAATATATTCTAATTGTTTATCATAATTATGATTAATCCACCATATTTAGTTTAATTCCACAAAAAACACTGTGTCATAATGCCTTTTAGAATTAAAAATTTCAGTGTTATTTATCAAAGGGCTAGGGCTCACATATTTCATGATTACATGTATGATATTTTTGAGGAAAATGTGGATGATATCTTGGTAAAATAAAATATATGTTAATACCATGCTAAAGACTTATGAAACATATTTGAATATTATGTAATTAAATGTTTGTTTAAATACTAAGAAATGTGTCTTTAGAATCACATTAAAAAAATGGGTTTTTTTATACCTTAGTAAGGCATTGAAGTGGATCCTAATAAATTATAAGTTACAATATATTTGAAAAATAACCAAGAAGCTTAAAAGGTAAAATTAAAGCCATATGGAAATTTATAGCTCATTTGGCTTAAAAACCCTAACCTTTTTCCTGACTATTATTGAAAGGTACAAATCTTGAATGGGACAAACATTATCAAAAATTAGTTGATGAAATAAAATATTATTTGGCCAATCTACCAGTCATGATTCCAATTATCCATAAAAAAACTACTACTATTATACATATCTACCACTAAGAATGCTTTGGTAAAATTATTAGCACATGATGATGATGAACATAGAGAGAAATAAATATACTGCATACATAAGACCTTAGTTAATTACTAGAAAAAATATAACTCAATGGAAAAGTTTCGTCAAGCTATTATTTTAATAAAACAAAAACATAGCCATTACATTCTTAATATTGAGACTCATATTATTGAAAATATAGATATTTTGAGGTACATTGTGTCTAATTCATATCTATCTAGACACATAACCAAATGGGTCATGTTACTCATGGAATTTGATCTAAATTTTATACCTCAAAAGCCTATGAAAGGGAAATTTATAGCATATTAACTCATCGCATATCACTTATTTGACTATACTCTAATGAGTGATACTTTTTGAGATAAGCTTTCTATGTATACTAATGAGAAAAAACATATACAATGTATTTTGATGGATCCAAATATCCTTTATGTGTTGGGGCAAGTATTTTATTAGTAACCCCCAAAGGATAGACTATGTCATTATCATATCACTTGATCTTTCAATGTAATAATAATATAAAAATATATTAGGATTTGATTATAAGTTTACATGTTGCATGCTCCCTTAAGATAAAATAAATTAAATTATGGGGATTCCCAATTTATCATAAACCAATTCATAGGTGCATATCAAACCAAAGAATAAAAAATATTACCTCGGTGGGATTTGGTTCTTAGCCTCATTACTTAGTTTGAGGACTTTGAGACTAATAACATTCTTAAAAATAAGTATTTCCATGTTGATGTTATGGCTGACTTTACATCACTTATCCCTATTGAAAGTATATATGGTTAAATCTTGTTTACTATTAAACAAATGCAACAATAAAAAAATTCATTACCAACATTAGATGGGATATAGGTATTCAACACAGATAGTGAACTAAATATTCTAGAGTGGTATATTGACATTTAAAAAATCTTAGTTGATAAGACAATTCTTGAAAAAATCACTATAAATCAATGCCATAGAAAAAATTACAAACGAGTTATCACTAACCTTACATGGATCAAGAGTGTAAAGAATTTTATTTTATTTTTTAAATAATTCTAATGACCTAACTTTAACACATGTACATGTCATAACCATAAAATTACTAACTATTTTTTTTATAAATAGGATAATAATCCAAGATATGCCTTTACCTAGGTTTTATAATCTTCCATGCAGCATAGGTTTCATATAATTGAGAACATGCTTCTAATAAAATTAACACCCTAGAACATGGGAATAATTTAGCACCATGATTCCCTTCTAGAAACTATGCCACCAATTCTTGATCAGAACAGGTCACCTTAGGTTAATGTCACCCACACTTAAATTATTACATTATTATATTAAAATAAAGTTTAGTTTTAAGACCTTGAATGAGTGATCTAAAGTATAGGTCAATATAAAAACTAATATTCATCATGCGAGACTTGCGATTTTAAGAATTTAAATATGGCCACCCTAATTCTAAGGGTTTTCTATACAAAATGTAATGCTTTTTTGACCCAAAAAAGTATAGTTAGGCCTTGCATTTTAGAGGCTAAGAACTTAAAACATCAACACTAAGTAGGACACAATCTAATTTGTTATTGTATAGGCTTATATTTATTATAGAAGTATCAACATTATGCCCTATAGAGCCCCCCATATAATTCTCACCATTTATTACATACAAGTTATAGTATTAATAAGTGTTAATGCCCTACCTTTTTATAAGGCTTAAGGATCATACAATCAACGAGTAATTAAAAATATGCAAGTTTGTACTTGAAAGTTTGTTTAATGCCAATATATTTTCCACATGTTTGATTGCCTCTCAATATATCAATTTAGTTTTATCACAACACTCCAAGACAAGTACATATTTTATTTAAAGCAAGAGGTCATGAAACACCATCATAATACCTTAACTTGTCATCTAGATAAGGATTGAATCATAATATTTAGCATATTCAAGTCACATAAAAACACTTAAACTTACCTTTATTAAAGGAGGATGATACCTAGGTACAATTAGGGTTTTCAATTTTAAATGACAATTGTTAGCCATGATAAACATATTTTAGCAACATTATCTCAAAGGAAAGTACTACCATTCAAAGTTTAATTATATCAATGCTTTCCCTATGCACTAAAACTAGTATTTCTAGGAGCCAAGATTTCCACACTATACATTTGATATTATTAATATCATAATGTATTCTCAAAAAATTGAGATAATATCTTCCTTGGGCTTAGATGTCATCTATATAATGAAGAAGCCTAGTGAAATAATCTTCAAGAAGTATATCATCTTAAAAATTAGTTATTTATAATCTCACAAGAGTGGAAGATTATGTTACCAAAATAATGTCTTTAATAAACCCAACATTCCTATATTTGTGCCTTGGCATTGGCTAGATTCCAAGTATTCAAAGGAAGCACTACTCTAAAAATTTAACTTCTTATAAAATATATAATGTCACTTTTTCATTTTCACTAAGTTATGAATCTAATCATGTAGGTACACGGATATAACCTCTACCATTATTCCATTGTATGCCTTAATTATCTTCCTTTATTAACCTTATTGAATATGTGGTAGGTTTATGAGATTAGGTCAAAATATAATTTCATGTTCACCAAGGCATAATTCCACCAATTATACCACCTACCCAAGAACCAACCTTATTTGTCTTATTAGTTTAGAGCTTAGTGGAAATCAATCTCAATGGAAGCAATAGTATATGCAAAAATTTATTATTCTAATCATACCAACGCAGGATTTAGGACAAGATATACAAAATAAGCCATTTATTTTGTTTCCTAAACTAAGGAAACAAGGAGTAGCTATGTCAACACTCCATTTCTAACATAGTGTAGACATTAAACACCTTATACATGGATGTTTCATGTATAAAGGTGGAATAGGTAATTTGAAGTATTTTAGTCAATGCATAAGATTTTTACACAATACTCTTTTGTTAGATAATTAATGAGATTTAAATTACATCATAACATGAATTATAAACTTAGGGATTTATCAAGGATGGTATTTTTACCTAAAACATGTTTGAAAGGATCATTATACCTAAATTTACAACAATACCACTATATCCTCATTCAAGATTCTAATTTTTTTTTTAAAGTGAATTCTTCCAAGTCATAATATAACCTATTCAGTTAACTCATTTCTTCTTAGTTTTAAGTTTTGCCCTGTATAGTCTTCCCTTACAGGGGTTTTAAAGGTAAGTAATCTTGTCTCGAGAATGCATAAAATATTTACTAAGACAAGTCTATAAATTTTTTTGACTATTTCATTTTAAACAACCTAAATAGATATTTTTGAGTCAAGATTTTCTCAAGGATGTTTCCATTTTTCAGGAGAGCAATATACTATGTACATTAAAACTCTAACAATAGTCTAGGTTTCAATGAAGTAAGTGGAGACATAAAATTTATAGAGTATTTGAATTTAATAACCTAAATATATTCAACATAAGGAAAATAACTTATTATTGTACATACACACTCACGACTCTTTTATGTCAATGTCTGAAATTGATAAATCAATAACTTCACATGGAACAAAAACCATAAAAATATTTATAATATTCTAGTTAATTTAATAATCCTAATGTAGTCATTTTTATTATAGAAAAATAAACTTAATTTCAATCCTTATCTTTGATCTTTAAGAACAACATAGGTAATCATGATTCTTATAGACAATATATCTATGTGATTCTTTTCTTATTAGATTCATGATTGAAAAACTTCAATAATGCAATATGTATTTTAGGGATCACATGCATCATAAATTTATAGCGCAAATAGATATAGATGAAATATACTATTAACATTATTTTAAATGACAAAAAATTATCTCTATGATAACATACTATCTCCATTTCCTTTCTTCTTAAATTAGTGTTGTAAATAGTCCTCTTATCAATAGTAATGCAAGCGTTCAGTTCCTAGCTAAGAGAGTATGGTATAGTGATCCTATAAAAAAAAATCAATGGCTTAATGATCCTATAATTAAAAAAAAATCCATTAAGATCATATAAATTTCATTAATATTAAAGTATATATCAGATACAATAGAACCATCAACTACAAAGATCATACAATAAATCTAGCTTGAAATTATCCCATAGAGATGGACTGTATGAGTCATCCATATGTGGCCACTCTCCACCCCCAAAAATAATCATGCATGTTGAATCAAAACTTTAGTATGAGGGTACCCAATCATCAAAGAGATACAAGGAACTATCCAAGATAAGACTCATAAAAGTATTAGTTTAGTAACATACAAAATGAACCAATGTATACAACACAATCATTATGAATTCACAATTAAAACCATAAAAAAAATCAACACACCACATATTCAACATAGATAAAACATAATAGAACCCTTTTTCAATGCAAAGTTTCATAGGTCTAATATCAGTGCAAATAATCCACAACACGTTCATCTAGCCTATTCCTAACTATAAAATTCCAGGCCTCAAATTTGTTATAAAAAAGAAACCAAGCCCAAAACAAAGAATATAAAGTGACATTTTCATTTATATAAAATTAAACCACCAAGATGTACCCAACTTATTTATTCTTACAATACACTAGAATATGGGGAAGGTAGGTCACTCAACATCATACCATGCAAAGAGACATATAAGAAGTAGAGGGGAGGGAAAATAGGAATGAATCTCATTCACATTTATAGGGAATTATTATTAGATAATATAGTGAGTAATGCACTATACCTGTGCCTATTAATCCCCATAAAACATGCATTCAAATATAATAATGACCATTTACAGATGAGTATTATTAATGTAAAAAAAAATAGACCCTAAAAATGATCCTTTTTTAGATGAGCATTATTACTATAAAAAAACTAGAGCCTAAAAAATATTTAGTCTTCTTATGAAATGGATCAATGCAAAACTTTGCTATATAGTTTACCATCCTCATCCATTCTTATTTCCTAAAGTTCATCAGTGTCCATTGATTTTTTTTTTCAATCCTCCATATATACACCTTTATTTCCATTTTTTCCCTCCTCATGAGTGAAGCACTAGATTCTTAAACATAACCATTTATATTAAGGTCTTTATTTATTACATAAGACAAGGCATCCAAGGATCCATCTCAATCATCCTCGTACCCTACTTGCATGTAGGTATGATTTACTTCCTTTTCCTACTCTTTCTCCACTGATGTGGTCAAAATTCGAGATTAAAACATAATCATTTCCTTTGCCTCACATTTTTCTTTGTAAAAATATTTACTCCATTCATTTTCAAGACAACATGAATGTCATATTAATTTTAAAAATCAATCTTGTTAAGCACTCATGACCATGTTAATAACATATTCCATTTTAAGATAATCAAATTTAATATTTGAAATCATAATGTATGCCAACAATAATTACTCTCCCTTTAATCAATTTTTTTTTGAATAAAACATGTTTATCGACTTGTATAATATTTCATTCACTTAACATACAAAACTAGGTAAGGTGAACATATGTAGTCATAAAGACACCCATATGTGTTAAAAAGATGAAAATACACATATAAAAACATGATGTTTATTAAATGTGTCACAAATATAACATAGCAAAATGACAACCAATGCAAGGTATAAATTTTTTTCAAAAATAATACACAATCGAGGGAATTATAGTGAAATGTCCAACTAATTACCTTGTGATTGTTTACGCATCTATTTAGGGTTTTATCCAACATAAATTCCTAGCTATATAATGTCCATCTCTATTAGTACCCAAAAATATAAATTCCATCAATAATACCAGTCCATAGAGAGAAACTCAAAATAAGAATACACTAAAATGAACCTATAATAATTGATTAATGTTGCATAATTTAATATTTTAAACCAAACTAGAGATTACTACTAATTAGGTTGTATATAGCCCCAAGACATACCACCTATGTCCAACTCAAAATATGTAAAAGTATTAATAATCCAAAAAAACATAGAAAAATATGAATAACATGATATCGTATTTAAGTTAAAAGCAATAATAAAAATCACATAAATCCTATGCTCAAAACTCAATACAATCCTCAAAGTGATCATAAATAAAAGTTATCAATCACAAAAAAATATCCATTAGTCTAAATGTTCCCCTAGGAACTAATTAAAGGTGTAAAAATAGGGGATGTTATAGTACCATTTATGGTATTACAAGTTATCATATCACCTTGGTCATTTCCACTTTGGGGATTCAATCTAGTTAAGAAATTAAATCCTACTTCATTAGGTCTTAAGTTCATAATTAAAAGTATTAAATAGTTTGCTAAATGGTTTAAGGACATTCCTTTAGAAATAACCATAATTGAGGACATATATAGGTTCATCATGAAGCATATTATATCAAAATTTGACATTCCATTTATGATTAAATCTAATAATGGATCTTCTTTCAAAAATACAAATCTTGTCGTATATTTCCCATACCATATTACCCATAGGGGAATGGCCAAGCTAAGTTAAAAATAAATCAATTATTAATATATTAAATGAAACCATTAATAAACATGGTGAATATTGACATAATGAAATCATATATTCTATATGGGCGTACTAAACTATTATTCACACAACTACAAGGGAAACTCCCTAGTGTTTAGTATATGATGTAGATGGAATTCTCCCACTTGAGATTGAGATTACTTCTCTACGTGTGTCACTTAAAGGAATTATAAATGATGAAAAAAATAGATAAAAATAATTAAATCGATTAGAAATACTTAATAAAACATGTGTGCATGATCTTGAGCATCTTTGAGGTTATCAAAATTATATAAATAAATCTTATAAGAAAAAAAATCAAATTAAGGGAGTTTTACATTAATGATCTAATACTCAATTAAAATCAAAAGAACAAAAATGCAGACAAGAACATAAGCATAAATTTTTTTTTAAATGGTTGGGTCCTTTCATCATCATGAAAATATTAGTATAGGTACATATCACAATATACGATTAGAATAAAAATAATTAAAAAAAATCTAATGAACATCATGCACTTGCATCAATTTTATACATGAGCCTTGGCTCCTCCATTAGATTCACCATACCCACATGCATAATTTAATTATTTACTTGACATATTTACATTTTGCACCACATGAAGATATTACATGATCATATATTTGCCTATGGGGGCAATTTACCCATACTTATTCCTTATCGATCACATATGTACATGTATTTTCCCATAGGGACATCGTACCCATGGTTTATTCATAACATTTTTAGTAATAAAATATTTTAACATGGAGAGATGGTGGCCATGGTTTCTACCATATGAGTTATATGATCATATTGATACACATATCTACCTATGGGGACATCATACCCACACATGTTTCTTATTGACATATACTACAAATGGTGTATGTTTTACCCTTTTTCACTTATGACTCTACATAGCTTATTAATTTTATAGATATTAAACATATATTAAAACATGATAAGATATAAATCATGGTACATTCATTGCCATATATTTATACTATTGATTTCACATACATTAGAAGGAATTTTGTTTCCTCACATAAATCTTCACTTATGGGATTGGATAAATATTTATATGTATCATGTGATCATGACACACTATTATTTTATTATGGTTGCAGATTGTTCCACATATATACCTTTCAAAATTACATTGATGGCCCCTTATTACCTACAAATTAATTTTAAACCTTGGCACATTATGTTCAACATGCTTGATATATGTATGATTTATACAATCACCCATCAAGGGGAAAGATCAAAATTATAAAATATAAAAAAAATTACAAACTAAAAAATTCACAAACATTACAAAATACACAAATTCAAAACATTACTTTATAAATAGTTTCATATTCACCTATGCTATAGGTTTTTATATCCATGATTTGCATGTGCTTTTTGCAATATTTCTTGAGTGGGTGCTATGAAAATTTATAGGCTACATGATACTAGACTACACTCTATTTTACCACATATTTATAGGGATATTTTAATAGAAAACATGTCTTATCTTGGGGGCATTTTAATATATTAGATTTTTCATGGTAATATATTTCTCTACTTGTACTTTATCATATTGAGCTAGATTACATTATTACTACACTAGCTCATTGGTTACTAAATCTCATGCTACTACATATATATTATATATTGCATGGATATCTTTATTAAAATTGCTATAGGGTTACATTGAGTAATCATTCTTTCTTATGTGTGCATATGTTTGATTTTTGGTGCATCCTCATCCATAGAGGATCATATGATCGAATAATGCACAAAGATCCAAATCAAATATCACTGACATCGAACGTATTCATGGGTCTATGTGGTGATGTGCCTGTTAGTGTACTAATAATCTCATATAATGAGTGACCATATGTCATAGGCAAAGGATGTGCATTGTATGTATGATGTACTTCAGAATTATCCTTATTTTTTATTATCTCGTGCTTGGTAAATGGGTCATCAAATATTTTCAATTTATAATTCCTATTTGGTTGTGGTCTAGACTCCTTTATAGGTGTGCTTGGTTCAATAGTGATTTCATTAGTAAGATGTTGAATCTTATAACTTAAATTAAATAATATGTTTTAATAATGTCCAATAGCTCCATGATAGTCACAATATGCATTGTTATCATAATTCACACAAGTACGCTTAGTTGCATCAAACTCTTGAGGTGGAGGGAGAGATTTGTGTTTACACTCAATTATATTTTGTAGTAGTACATGAGGAAGTTGAGGAATCATAAAAATCACCTATTATATGGAATTGAAAAGAGAAGTTGATTTATAGACTATGACACTAACATTAATTGTTGTCTTTACCTCAATCTTAGTTTCATTAGATTTAAACCTTGGTACCTATTTGTTGCTAGTGAATATTTTTAGATTCCATAGTTGTAATAAGCCTATCAAGGGGACCTATAATATGTATCATGGAATCCATAATGGGAGTAGGATAAATAAAGGGGATCATGCATGCCCTTTGGCCCCTAGTAGTGACAAGAACCAACTCAGATTCGATGTCATAAAAGTATGGACATTGTGATGCTAAAGACTATTTATTATTATTTTTAGCCTTTTTAAAGTATAAATATTTTGTCCATTTGATTATATAGTTGTTACAAATTTTACATAATAAAGTCCAACGACATGCAATGAGTATAATCATAGATTGAGTAAAAAAATATAAATAATGATCATCTATTATAGCCATGTGTGATTAGTAATATTACGAAAAATAACAAATTGAGATTGAAAATTAAAACCTAAGATAGAGATATCAAAACCTTAGAAAGAAAGATGAAATCCTAAGGTCAACCTAGGATTTTGAAATGTATAATCAATATATGTGTTCCCCAATATTTTTTATACTAATTTGCATCAATGTTAATCCTAATTAAGATATAAATTGATATACAATTTAAATTAAAAGATATGATAATTAAGCATGAATCTAAATGTAATAGGTTTTCTTTAATTTGATTGTTGTAATTTATAAATATAGAAATGTAAACACCCTAATTTGGTCAAGCAACCATAATTACTATGTCTTTTATTGCTCTTTCACATGAAGGTCTTAGTGATGATTATAATCCTTGTTCACCTCATCATTTTGAGTCTTTTGATCTTCTTATGCTTTATTTTCCTTATTTGTAACACCCCCAATAGTCATAAATCACCTTCTCCTAATCACAGGGGGGCCTATCCTATCTTATTTGGTTTTAGCTCTACTTTAAGCTTTAGGACATTATTACCACTCTCAAGATAGTAGTGTCATATGGTACTAGTGTCCAATTATGGATCTAACGTCCAATGGGAATTTTCTCCCGTGTTTGAGTCCTAACCCTTTCACGAGCCTTCTGTTATATTTTTTATCCCTCTTTTATGATTTGTCAGCCAAAAAATAAGGTCTTATATTCAAATCAAGGTTACTTTTATATAAAGAGCCTCACAAGGCATTTTACATCAAAGACTTACTATTTTGGTACATAGTTACATAAAATCAATCAATAGTACAAGTCAAAACTTTGTATACCACTCAATCATCACATCTAGACATTGCATGCTTGATCAAAAAGGGCCTAAGTGAAATTCATTGTAGCATACCATGTAATTTGATTATGCACATTCCCAAAGAGATAACTACATGCGATCTAAGACCCCTAGCATTGGGGTTAATGTAGGCAACGGACAAGACAACAGGGGTTCTATTTCACATGGTCATAATATCCCATGACCCAAATATTCCCTTCCTTTTTGCATTTGATCCGGTTATTGTTTCATGTGTATAGGTATTCATTAGGGTTTTTGGAAGATATTCAGCTAAAATAGTGACATAGGTGAGCCATCAAATGACATAGAGCCACCTACAGGATCTCCATAACTTCCCTCAACTTACTTGAAAGTCTCTAGCCCCTACAAGAGGGACACTAGTGCCATTGGCACTACTATCCTGATATTGGAACTACTGTCCAAGACCATATTTCAATAATAGTCAGTAAATAAAAGGTGTATACATGTCTCTCCATCCTATTTTAGCTCCTTGGTCCATATAAAAGTTTGTTTATTTCTAGATAAGTATGCTTTCTCTTATACTTGTTATTTTGGGAAGTTCAATTTATTCAATAATTTCTAGTTTTGTTCCAGATCAGCATAATACACATCCATTTAACAAAATAGGATTTACATCAAGTTAATTCCTAAAAGATTAAAACATTTGGTGAACTTCACTTACTTTGAATATTACTTAAAACCCTAGTTTTTTTTAGGGTTTACCTTCTCCCAATTTTTATGCACTAAATTAGGGTTATAAGCTTTTTTTTTTTTGGCATAACCTAGTTCAATTAATAAAACAAACATTAAGGTATCATTTATTTAATGTAATTTAAATTATTTCACAAGAAACCTATTCAAAACCCTAGATACACATACTAGGTCCCTATACATATAAATACTAGCAATTAGGGTTTCCCTTACAATCCTAATTTCTATTACACACTTTATTCAAAATTTATCAAATTGCACATATACTTATGTTAGATTACATTCTACCTCTTATGTGTTTGTTATTCCTTATTTACATTATCTTCTTTGGCAATTTTAAAATGACATCTAAGAAGTCTTCTACCCCTCACTCAATTGATGAACTTTTAAATTTCTCTCATAATTATAACAATGAATGGGCAAATTTTCAAGATTGTACATTAGAGCATAATAATGCCTTCATTTATAATGATGATGATAACTATTGTTATAATTATGGATATGAGGATTACTATGAGCATGACAATGAAAATGATAATGAGGATATAGTAGATACATCATCTTCTCTTTCCTCTCATTCTTCTCTTACACCTCAAAATCAAACTAATAATATAATGCCAAAAGAACCTCTTGTTGGTAGTGCTTTATTCTAGTGTGATCCTAGATTTTTAACTACTTTTTCTACCTTATTATTCAAATTAAATCAATGTAAGTGCAATACACGAAATCCACTTTTGCATGATTCAAGTAAATTAGATAAGAACAGTGCATCTTCTTTACCTTTCTTAGTTACATTGGAAAAAGCATGTACCAATGATATTACACCTTTTATCAATGCATAAAATAAGGTAGATGAAATTATTTTATCACCTTCCTTCACATTCCAAGATCAATTCAATGATTCTTTACAACAAATTGATAATGCAGATGTCTCTAACTCTTCTCCTCTATGTCATAATATACAAAAAGAAAACATGATTGCTACTTCTTCTACTCTTGATTCCAAAATTAAAAGTGATAATCATGATTGCATTCCACACATAGATAGTAAAAAAATGCATTGCATTACACTTACACATGATAACACATTGCATAGTAGTAAAAAGTTGAAATCTACTCCTATTCTTGTTAGGACCCAAAAGCACAATTGATTACCATGTACAAGCAACTAAACACAGAATTTAACCAGAATGCACAAGTAACTAGAATTCAGAAATAACACAAAATATGAGAGACAATACCCAATTGTATTAATACTCTTCCAAAAGGAAATACAACAAAGAAGATTGCCACAGTCTTCTTCCTTACACACCTCTAGGGCTCCCACACCTCTAGGGCATAAACAGTAATTCTCTTCAAGAGCTCACTCTCTCTCTTACGGTCCCAACACACAACTCAAACACAGTGTTGGTGTTCACCTCCAACCAGTCAGTATCACTACTGCCAGTACCACCAGTCAGTATCACTACTGCTAGTACACAAGTGCTCCATGCACTCCAAAACTGAGTACTCCACACACTCCAAGTACACAATGTACTCCAAGTAGATCTCCCTGATCTTGCACCCTGATATGTTGTTGTCACCTTTGATCTTGCTACCCCATAGACCTCCTTTGACCTCGCACACACACACCTGCAAATCAATGATCTTACTTACCATGTAGATCTCTCTACACCCTGAAGAACCCTTGTCCTTGCCTCACCAAGTCCTTATGATTCTCCAAACTAGTACCCCAATGGATCTTCTACCAGATCTTGCTATCCTACAGATGTCCTTGATCATACACACTCAGCACCCCTATGGAACTAGGAGGAGCTACCCTTGCTCTCTTCACTCTCAGAAGGAGCTAACCAAGCTCAACTCTAACTAGAACAAATTACAATACAGCCCATGAGTCTCTTAAATAGATCTCATGCAAACAATAATTAGACATCCAACTACAATAATTAGATTTTCAGCTCCAAGACTAAAATTAGCCTTTAACATGCAAACAACCAGTTCATTAACAAATATTCCATAACACTCGCAGTTCCAAACCGCACAAGCGATCAATGTCGGTCCCTGTCTGGCTAGAGATGACCGACATCGGCCGATCCCTGACCGATGTCAGTTTGCTCTGCACTAGATATGACTGACATCAGTTGATCAGACTGATGCCAGTTGCTCAGCAACCTCTTAATAACCTCCTCCATGTCTGCATCAGTGAAGCTTTTAGCTCCACAACCTAACAATCTCCCACTTGGAGATAAATAGTTGCATTGTACCCGTACACCATCTAATTTGTTTCCTGGCTTGTATCCCTCTTCAAGATCAATCCTGAAGACCAACCACCACACAACCTATGGTGCAACACCTGTCATCCAAGTAACCTACCAAATCCAAAGTACTTGACCCTGCATAACATGAATCCCTGCTACTAGTCCCTCTCAGATACCTGAGAACCCACTAAACCGCTTTCCAGTGCTTCCTTCTCGGATTAACTACAAACTTTTTGACAGCACCCACTGCTTGGACAAACTCAGGGAGTACACATGTACTCAAACTCATCATGTGAATTAGGACACTATTCATAGAACTGTCCAACCCTCGGCGTGCTGACCGGTTTCACACAATCATCCAGAGACAAAATCAACTTGTGACCTTCCATGTCTCTAGAACACACTTATGCAAAAGAATTTCGCTCCTCCAAATTCTTCATGACACACTTCTGAACTAACTTTACCCTTAGCTCAAAAAAACCTTGTATGTGTAGCCCTGGATCAAGCAAATACACAACATATAGTAATAGGATGATGTTGCAATCATCACCCACCTGGTAAAGAAACCACAGTAGTTATAATGGCATTGACTAAAGCCATGCTTTATCATCCACCTGTCACACCTGTACCACTATCCTGGAGCTTCCTCAAGACCATATGCCCTAGCCTTCTGTCTCACGTGTCCATTCTCTCTATTATTTAACTAAGGTATCCATTCGTCTTTCAGTGCTTTCTTTCGGTTAGCAACCCTACCAAATCTCCCGTTTGGTTCTGCATCCTATTCATGCCATGCTCCCACTGTTTCCTAGATCCTTCCTACTCTACAGTGAGCAATGAGTATAAAGAAGAGGAACAACAAATTTGAGGCTTACTTACCCTTTCAGTCCTCCCCATGGGTGTTTGAGACTCCTTGACAGCTTACTGTCTGCCCAAAATCCATTCTAGTGACCGACCTCGGTCACCACATAGTCTGCATCCGACCGACATCGATTCCATGTGACTATTCAGGTCGTTGACGCTGGTTATCCTATCGACGTCAGTCTCCAACAGCCCAACACCACTGACTTTGCCTTTTGCACATGACCGACGTCGATGCCTGTCTGTTCGACGATGGTTCCCTCTGATCAACACTGGTACCTGTGTTTTTCCTGTGAGTGATGACTTTTTACCCGCGAGCTCTCTTTGGATCAAAACCCCATCCAAACTGCCCTACTCAGAGTTACTCAGCCTTCTCCACTAATCTCTGTCAGTCATCTCCTCCATGAACACCAAGGCTTTCCAGTTCTTAAGTTTATCAAATACATCAGTCTTCCTTTTCCTGCAATAAATCTAATCTTTTCTTGTAGCATCCCACTGCTTACAAAAATCTCGGTCTATGCTCTCTGAAGCTGAACTCTTACCATTTGACTTAAGAACATCCATTCCCTTCTTGCTCATGTGACCAAGCCTACAAAGCCACGTCCTTGCAATAGAAGAAGAATTAGTAATACAAGCAAGTAGATAAAGAGTACCTACTTTCTTACCACCTACTAATTCAAGTGAATCCATTGTGAGAGTTTCTATGCATCTCTCATCACCCAACTTTCCTGAAGCAATTAGCCGCATCTTCAAGACTAGGACCTGCATGACCTTCTTCAACACCCATGTGTTGGCCGCCTGTAATTTCAGCCGCACTTCCCCTTTGCCAATACTTTGACAAGGCTCACCAACCCCTCTATGTGGGGCTACATGGAAAGAGGCAACAAAATCTATAAACCAAGATTCTACTTTATCCAAGGAACATCCCAGAGCATCTTGTGCAACAACACCTGTAACATCTGCTTCTTCAGTTCCTTCATGTTGATCTTTTACCAACCAACAATTTTCCTTTACCTGCTCTTTCTTTCCATAACACCGTAATTGATCATTCGTGCTTTTTAATTCCTCTATTCTTAGTGTACTTTCTTCTGCCATTGTTATACTCCCACTCAATCAAAAACCCCTGAGAGTGACCTGTAATCAAACACAAATTTGCTCCCTGCAACCTCAGCTCTGATACCAACTGTTAGGACCTAGAAGCACAATTGATTACCATGTACAAGCAACTAAACGCAGAATTTAACCAAAATGCACAAGTAACTAAAATTTAGAAATAACACAGAATATGAGAGACAATACCCAATTGTATTAATACTCTTCCAAAATGAAATACAACAAAGAAGATTGCCACAGTCTTCTTCCTTACACACCTCTAGGGCTCCCACACCTCTAGGGCATAAACAGTAATTCTCTTCAAGAGCTCACTCTCTCTCTTACAGTCCCAACACACAACTCAAACACAGTGTTGGTGTTCACCTCTAACCAGTCAGTATCACTACTGCCAGTACCACCAGTCAGTATCACTACTGCCAGTACACAAGTGCTCCATGCACTCCAAAACTGAGTACTCCACACACTCCAAGTACACAACATACTCCAAGTATATCTCCCTAATCTTGCACCCTGATATGTTGTTGTCACCTTTGATCTTGCTACCCCGCAGACCTCCTTTGACCTCACACACACACACACACCTGTAAATCAATGATCTTACTTACCATGTAGATCTCTCTACACCCTGAAGAACCCTTGTCCTTGCCTCACCAAGTCCTTATGATTCTCCAAACCAGTCTCCCGATGGATCTTCTACCAGATGTTGCTATCCCACAGATCTCCTTGATCATACACACTCGGCACCCCTGTGGAACTAGTAGGAGCTACCCTTGCTCTCTTCACTCTCAGAACGAGCTAATCAAGCTCAACTCTAACTAGAACAAACTACAATACACCCCATGAGTCTCTTAAATAGATCTCATGCAAACAATAATTAGACATCCAATTACAATAATTAGATCCGCAGCTCCAAGACTAAAATTAGCCTTTAACATGCAAACAACCAGTTCGTTAACAAACTATTCGTAACACTCACAGTTCTGAACCACACAGGTGACCAACGTCAATCCCTGTTTGGGTAGAGATGACAGACGTCGGCCGATCCCTGACCGATGTTGGTTTGCTCTACACTGGATATGACCGACGTCAGTTGATCAAACCGATGTCAGTTGCTCTGCAACTCAGCAACCTCTCAACAACCTCCTCCATGTCTGCATCAGTGAAGCTTTTAGCTCCACAACCTAACAATTCTCTCTCTCTTAATGATCATGTGGATGATACTTCTTCTAATCTTACTTCTACAATCAAATTAAACTTTGATTTTGATGAACCTTGGGATAATAATGATTATTTTGATTATGATGAAGAGGACATAGAATCTACACCTTTTAGTTCTTCTCCTATTTCACATATTATTCTTGTTCAAACAAATACTAAGTCACATGTAAAAGCACACACACACACACATTTATTCTTATGTTCATAATTTATATTTGCTTGAGAATAAAGTGTCTTTTATCCCATTGGCATGTGATACTTATTTACAACTTAACAATATAAGAGATATCAATGAATATCCCTCAACCCCCCTTATTAAATTAGAACCTATTTCTCAAACTAAGGAAAATGAGGGTGATAGTTCATTTCCCTCTAATCATGTCCTAGCTATCACACCTCTCAAGGTTACAGAGAGCAAACCAACCCTTCCTAAAAAAGGTTTCCAATGCAATATACCAATGGCTAAGATAAATAACAAAATTTAAGAAGTAAATTAACCTCTTGATGATGATAATATACCTTCAAAAGTGTCAACTTCCTTGATGCATGTTGTGGGTGCTTTGAAACCACAAGTATACCACCTCATTTTGGAGAATAAAGCATACCAATCTTGGGTCGATGCCAATGTTATCCATGACAACCCTATCCCATGCAAAATATCCACTACAAGGTCGCCACACAACTTTTAGAATCCAATTTTACTTATATTTTATGGGCATGGAGATCCATACTTGCACCTTTAGGCTTATGAGAAAGCCATGGCACATGTTACCAATAAGGTGACTCGACTATAATTATTTCTAAAGTCCTTATATGCAGAATCACTAGATTGGTTCCAACGTATAATCCTTAGTGGGTTACTACACACATATTAAGAGTTATAAATAGTCTTTCTCAAGCACTACATATAGAATAAGGTCCCTTGAGTCATGCATGAGAGGTTGCCTTCATTACACTAGGGTGAGACAGAGCCAACATCTGAATACATTTTAGGATTCAAATCTTGTTTGCATCAGTTGATTTATCAACTGATAGATTTAGAGGTACAATACATCTTTGTCAGAGGCTTAATTTTTTTAGGAAAAATTACTATATCATATATCAAAATCATTCCAACATCTATGTAATGCAGCTATAGCATTAGAGGCAAAATTGGGACTAGTGGTTACACATTCAACAATAGATTTGGATGTAGGCCCCTCAGAGCCATAGTCATCTAACATGGTATAATATCCTACTCCAATTCCAATTTAGAAATCAGTGGAACACAAATAACTGATAAATATACTCAATAAGGTCAAAGTGCCACTTTACAGATCTCCTCTTATAGTGAGCAAAACATAATATATACACAGAGTGGTTATACATTTTTTAGATAGGGATAGGCCTCATGACATCTTGATTACATTAGATGGGGATATGATGACACTTTATCTTACTAATCATCATTTGGCACACTAGTTGCATAGGATACCACATAATTCATATTGTAATTTTCACAAGATAAATAGACATTTAGATGATCATTATTATGCACTCTGAGCTTGCATTGACCAGTATGTCAATCAAGGTATTATAGCAATTACATAAGGGGCACTGATATCTTAATATCCACACTATCCTAGATCACACTCCTCTATGACAAAGTTATCCCTTGACGTTCCTTTTCAAAAGCCATTGGTTACTCATCATATGAGCCATGTGGTTTCTAAGACACCTAGTTATGAGCAATCTTATGCACCATAGCTCCACTAGAGATGGCAACTAGTTCATAAAGATAATAACACAACTTTAGTTCATACACCAATCAAGGTATATGTAAATAACTATAGAGATCAAAACATAAATTTAGTTCATACACCAATCAAGATATATGGAAATAACTATAAAGCTAAGAACACAGCTTTAGTTCATACTCCAATCAAGATATATGAAAATAACTATAAATCTAAGGGAATAACATCATTTCAAGCACCAATAAATATATATTTAAATAACCACAGAGATTATAACATATCTTTAGTTCACACATTGATCAAGATATTTGCCAGAGATCATAGAGCTCAAGGTACGGTTTCAACAATCCAATTAATCAAGCTCTTTGCTCAAGAGTATGTACATCTAACCACCAATAGTGTATCACATACAGTTCTAAATTCAGAGTCTCCTTCTACACTGACACAGCATGAGTAGTATGGCCATTGATTCTCCATGCCATCTGGGTTCAGATATGGTATATTATAGTCATATGATCTACACACAAAAAACTTACAAAATGCCTATAAAACCTATACCAATAAATAACAAATCCTAGCCCACTACACATATACCTAAACATTCATAGCTAGATAAAAATTAATTAATTATATTTTGACAAATATAATATCTCAATATCATCATTTAAAACAATTAAACCAAACAAACACATTAACATATATAATATAACCCAATTTAGATATCAATATATGTAGTACCAATATAAATAATAAACATCCATCCATATATATATATATATATATATATATATATATATATATATATATATATATATATCTCAAAATATAGTTTTAATACAAGTATAGTCCATCACTCAATAATGCAAGCATGGCCACTAGGTCCAGCTCCCTCACTCTTACTCTCAGGCATATCCATGCTAGAGTTGGAAGCTTCACTCTCTCTTTGTGACCTAGATCGATGATTGCATCTACTCTCTCTCACAATACATACCTAGCTCAGCCATACACTCTATATGCTCTCGTTGAAGATGTATTTAATCATCCACTATAGCTATTGGCCCCACCTATAACATTAAGTGTAGGCATGGTCTACCTATGTAACTCCATTTGTACCTCACCTTTATCTATAACCACTCATCTGTATGTTATAGTAGATATCACAGCTCGATCAAATGAATAGGCATGAATACCAAATACATCAGTGGCTCTCTCCACTAATCCATCCTTCACAGCATCATCATGAATATGTCATGTTAATATTCAAAGTCTCGACTCGATGGTGGTTTCCTAGTACTCATAATCACCTGAACCTAAAAATGCCCATGAAATACCAAATCCCTAATCAAATAAATAAATAACCAACTATACATAGAATATGAGAACACACTATAACAACTTACCATCAATATCCCTAAAGGGATCCACCTCTAGTACATCATTTGTGATAATCCCACCTCTTAGAAATAGAGGTGCCCATCTGTGATCTTTCCACTAGACTGTGTAGGCATCAGTCACTCTCATGTCATCTACATCTAGTATATTGATCTCAGGATCTTGTTATGTCAATTGAATGGGAGCTACCTTAGTAGTATATGGCCTTGAACTACTACCTAGCCTCATAAGATCTCAATAACTCCTAAACCATAACACTGGTACAGGGGGCACATCTTGAACTATGCTAGAACAATGTGTAACCTGCTCATATTGGAACTGCTCATACACAATGACCTAATAGTCATGCAACCAACAACTCACTTGAATTTATTTAAGCTTAGTACCATCCTCAGGGCACCCTTCATAGCCCCTGTAACACCTCCAGATAATATCACTAGTTGTCAAACTATCCAGCACATGTTGACACTACATCATGATCCTCCTAAGAATGTGACCCATCCAAGTCCACCTCTTTGTAAATAATTATGGATGAGCTAAACCATCTTGTATAGGCAATATCAGTGTTCTCACTTATGTGTGCTCATATGCCCAACAATGTAATAGTGTCAATGATTCAATCCCTCCACCACTCATTTCCTACATGAGATGGTATAAGTCCCTGTAAAGGTGGGCTAGCATCATCTAGCCCCATGAATACATAGTATCATGCTCCTCTATATCTTAAACTATCTCATGCATCATATAGGATATCAATACCTTGATCCTTTCTAAAGCCACAGATGAAGCTAACAAAATGGCTAAGAACTTTTATAATAGTGAAACCTTGGCAATAACAATTAATGTCAATAGCTATCACTATGGCTCCCTATATGATGATTCCCTAAGGCCATGGCATAGAAATACCTAAAATCCTATTATATGGACTGAGAACCTGTCTCCTCTTGTAATGTGGTTCTATTTTTAGAGATAGGTAATGGCAAAATATTATACACATATTTTAAAGTAACGATCATCTCCCCATTTGACAACTAGAAAGTACATGTATCTACATCCCATCTCTTGCATAATGTAGTAATCATGTGTTTATCCTAGGGAATAGGCTCCAAGAATGCCACATGTCTCAAACCTACTCTTTCAAGCACAACCATCTTAGCATCTACTATGGGTAATCCCTGTAGGGTCTCCATCATCCATTCAGTATGAAACTCCCTCATATAGGCATCAATTTGTAAAAGTACAACCAAATCAGGCGTCAATAATGCAAAATCAAAACCAATAGATAATAATAGACATTAAAAACTAGTCAACATTAATTAGCATTACAAGTTAGGCCTACTAGACACTAGTGTTTCATGTAGGATAGTAGCACAACATCTTAGACATTAACACCAAGTCTTGGATAGTAGCACCATTTTTTGTAAACAGGTCCTAAACTAGCAAACTTTTAGTAAAAATACATTAAAAGTGATAACAATAGGAAATATTTTGGGTTCCTTACCAAGATAACCTCCTCCTTGGCTTGAATCCATGCCTCATCCTCAGCATATTTCTCTAACTCAAACAAATAATTGCTCTCAACTCAAATGCTCTAAATGAATTTATAAACTAATCAAATGACCTATATAATTCACACTTATCAAATGCCACCTTATTAAGGTTGACCTTGTGTGCCAATTTAACCAATTAATATAAATCCCTTGTTAGCGCCATATCTTGAAAATTGTAGCCCCAATTTGCAAATTGTTTCTTGCACGTGGGACTTAAAATCAATGTGCCACACCCCATATTAGTTAAACCAATCTTCTAATCACTTTCAACGTTAAAAAATGACAAAAATGATATTACCATAATTCAACTCAATATAGACAAAGCATTTATCCAATTACACATTTAATTATCAACTCTATCATAATGAATACACTATTTAAACTTAAAAACAACATCACACCCACTATTTAACACTAGTAGGATCGATCATTATAAATTTTGGTTAGACACCCTCGCCACAATCTCAAATATCTCACCAAAAGTGGGGGCCAAATATACATAGATTGCTTCAGACATATAAAGGTTCATACAGATTTAGATACACAAGTCTACGTAGATATACAGTCTACTTAGATATGGATTTAGACACACTTGTCTACTTAGATACATCTATTCAAATATACCAATATGTTCAGATATTCAAATTCATAGGTTTACACATATATTCAAATATACAAACACATAGGTCTACATAAATAGTTAGATATACAGACATATAGGTCTACATAAATATATATTTATTTAGATTTATAGGTTCACATATATACATAGGTCTACATAGATATTTGAATATACAAACACACATGTCTACACAAATATTTAGATATACAAATAGTCAAATTCACAGGTTCTTAGAATACATATCTTTGGATTCACAGGTTCACACAGATACACAAGATATTTTGATATACAGATATTCAAATTCATAGGTTCTCAAATATACAAGTATTCAAAAAATAAATTCACATAAATATATAGTCTACACATATATAATTATTAAGATATATAGTTTTGACTCAGATATATAGATATTCAAATTCATAGGTTCTCAAATATTAGGATTAGGGTGCACGATGTAGAGCACATTTCTTTGATCCCCATTTTTAGATCATCAGGTTATACTTAGTATCATCACCAATATCATCACTAGGTTTTCACTAGTTTAGGTCATAGGACTATCTGTAGTACTTAATCCATAGCATTCTACCAGACCCAGTTTACATACTCAAACTCTGTCCAAATATCAAAGTGGGGGCAAATGAGCCTTGTTTCTACACACATTTAGTTTACATACTCAGATTCAGTCCAGATATCAGAATGGGGGCAAGTGAACCTTTTTTCTCCACATATTTAATTTACATACTCAAATTTAGTCTAGATATCAAAGTAGGGGCAAGTGAGCCTTGATTCTTGACACATTCAGTTTACATACTCAGATTCAGTACATATATTAAGGTAAGGACAAAATAGGGGTATTTATTCCTCATGATTCAGTATACCATTTAGATTCAGTATAGGAGGCATCCACACCACGGGTTTTCTCTTCACATATTACACTCCAACTCTTATCCACTTCTCTAGCCAAAAAGTAGGCCAAATCCAGAACATATTCACATATGTAAGTACGAGTGCACATTCCTCTTTTTCTTTTACTCTAGTACTTTCATTTCATTGCATTACTAGAATAAAAGGGGGGCAAATTTAAACACCCTGATTTGGTCAAGCAACCACAAGTACTATGTCTTTTGTTGCTCTTTCACATGAAGGTCTTAGTGATGATTATAATCCTTATTCACTTGGTCATTTTGAGTCTTTTGATCTTTCTTATGATTTATTTTCCTATTTTGTAACACCCCCAGTAGTCATAAGTCACCTTATCCTGGTCATAGGGGCCCTTAGCCTATCTTGCATGGTTTTAGATCTATTTTAAGCCTTAGGACATTAACACCACTTTCAAGACAGTAACATCACATGGTTACAGTGTCCAATTATGGCTCTAGTGTTTGATAGGTTTTTTCTCTCTTTTTTAAGCCCTATCCCTTCTGTGAGCCCTCTCTTATGTTTTTTATCTCTCTTTTACGACTTATTAGCCAATAAACAATGTCTTATATTCAAATCAAATTTAATTTTATATAAATAGCCTCGCAAGCCATTTTCCATATAACACTTACTATTTTGGCACATAATTACATAAAACCAATCAATAATACAACTCAATACTCTGCATACTATCACATCTAGACATTGCATGCTTGATCAAAGAAGGGCATAAGTACAAGTCATTCTAGCATACCATGAAAATTAATTATGCATGTTCCTTATGGGATAACTACATGTGATTTGAGACCCCTAGCATCGGGGTTAATGTAGGCAGTGTCCAAAAAAATAGGGGTTCTAATCCATGCGATCGTAACATACCACAACCCATTTTTTCCCTTCCTTTTTAAATTTGATACATTTATTGTTTCATGTGTGTAAGTATTATTTAGAGTTTTGAAAGAGATTCAGTGAAAATAATGACACAAGTGAACCCCTAAATGACACAAACCACCTACAGGATCTCCAAAACTTCATGTAACTTAACTAAAAGTCTCAAATAGCTCTTACATGAGGGACACTAACACCATAATTGGACATTAGCGCCACATTATGCTACTATCCTGATATTGATACTACTTTCCAAGACCATATTTCAACAACAATCAATAAATGAAAGCTGTATACTTGTCTCTCCAGCCTGTTTTAGCTCCCTAATCTAAAAAAAAGTCTATTTATTTCCAAATAAGTACTCTTTCTCTTCTCACTTGCTATTTTGGGAAAGTTCAATTTATTCAATCATTTCCATTTTTGTTCTAGATTGGCATAAAACTCAACCCTTTAACAAAATAAGATTTACATCAAGTTAAGTCCTAAAAGGTTAAAAAAAGAAATTACAACAAAGGGATAATATATTTAGCTTTATCTTGTTCTGTACATGACTGATATAGGTGCCAAATTATAGGGAAGATGACAAGTTAGACTGCAAGTCATTTAGTGCCTATTCTAGATTTCTATTTGCATCGAGATAGTATTATCAGCCTCAGGTTGGTTCTATTTGATAGTATGTTCTAAGCTGGATGTTTATGTTCATATATATTTTTACTTTTTATTTTAATATAAGAAAGTGCAGTAATTTTTCCTTTAGCTCTATGTGTAGTCCCGAGGTCTAATTATGTGCATAGTATACAAAATTTCATATCCTTTATTTGAAACCCTAGGTTCACTTATGAAGAGATATAATCTGTAAAATCTTGGGAGATTAAACATTGCCCATATATCTAACACTTCGAAGAGGGAAGTCAAGCCACATGTAGTTCTTACCCTTAGTGTGAATGTTCAATTTTGATCTCTATTATATGAATGCACCTAGTTATCTAGCTTTCCACACTTGACAATGTTTACTCTTGACCTAGTTTGGTGTATTTTAGACTTGGATGAAGACTACTCCTAGTGACTTATTTATAAATTGGGAAGAATATGCTAATTTTTCTCAAAATATAGTAGTGTACAGATGTGTACCATATGAGTTTTAGATGACTACTAGGTGTGTAATAATCTTAGGCTTGATTTGTATTTATATGCAACTCTTTGAGTAATTTATCATGCCACCAATGTGTTAGGTAAATGGGTTAACCCACATAAATGATTTGATTTTGAAATATGATTGTTTCTCGATAAAGGATGAAACCATCTTATTTGGATGGTATCATCTGAGTCTGATGGTTATGTCTGAGAGCTATAAATATTGATCTAATGATTTGCATATGTCTAAGTATGATGGTTTACTAGTTTCACATAGACTGGGGGAATTTTTATAAGTGACTAAAAATAACTTAGATGGATTGGACCCATAAATAGAATTTAGATGTGAGAAACTGATGAATAAGAGTCGTATCTATATTCACAAGTCATGTATGGTGAAGGTAGTTTAAAAATAACATTTTCAAGTGTATAATACCATATTTTAATGTCTACAGGTATATAAAGGTCTAACATTTATGTATCTATGTATCACACATATTTGTATGACCTACACATCACTCATGTATACCATGAAATCCACATTCATATAAAAAATATATGTAATCTACCAAATATGTGATAAAATGCATATATGAAAAATGTAACTAGACATCATATCATGCTTAGGTCCTAATTTTTTATGTTTTGTAATATTTGAATGTTTTTATATTTATTGATTTTGTTTTTTTTTATTTTTGGAATATGTGCTCAAGGGAGATGTTAATCAATTAACAAATCTAGGGGTGGTTATGGGGAGGTCATTTATTAAACATGGGAAGCATCACCTTGTTGGAACATGTAACATGATGTGCAAATAGAAGTGAATATGAATCAAAATATGAAAAATGGTCTCATGATGTCTTATAACCCTCATCATCATCACTCATAATGTCTTATGTATGATGATTAAGTCTAGGATGTAACATCTCCTGTGAAATATGTTGTATCATAGGATAACCTTGAACATGTCTTTGCTATGTAACACACTAACCAGCACTGACTATAATCTCAGATGTGGAGTGACTATTTTCTATCATGAGTCTTGAATGACCCTCTAATGTAATGGTCATTGTAATATTATTTGTCTAGGAAAGTCCACTACTCTCATTTGCATAGTCTATATAGAATGAACTTGAGTAGGTTGTATAACTGACCATATATAATGAGTCAGGATATGTGGGGTAATTTCCTCTGTAGCATAATCCTAAATAGGTGTAGTAATTGACTGTGTAAAATGATCTTGAATAGGTGTAACAATTGTATATGGAGAATAATTTTGAATAGGTGTAACAAACTATGATGATGGTGGGGATGGAGAAGTAAATATTTGTGGTAGAACAAGGTACTCATATGGAATACCTAGAACTAAAACCACCCTATTTCAATGTATATATTTGACACATTGATGCACATAATATGCTATTGTGCAAATCTTTTATATCCAAAGGCATCCCAATATCATATCAAAGACTCCTTTACTTGGTAAAACTAGTAATTAAGTATAAACTACTGTAAGAGCTACCTTAAGAGGTAGAACAATGTGTCCTAAGGGATTCTATCTTTGTCCATTAAAATTTTTGACAATCTTGGTTGTTTCCATTAAATCCTAGTGTATTTATCTAAGAGAATGTAAAAGTGTCATTGTACAAAAATTCTCAATTGAACCATGAACCATTATTTATCATTACAATATGAATGGGTAGAAAATATACATAATCTCATACAAATAAGGAATTTATATCTAAATCATCATTCATAATCTCAATCTCATCAAATGTAATCATGGGTCTTTGTACTATGATGCTTTCCAATGTACCAATAGTATTTTCCAAGGGGTGATCATATATAAAAGTAGGTGAATGTGCATTGTAGGTATAATGTACTTCAGAAGTATCCTTAGTCTACATTTCTTTGTGATTTGGAAGAGGATTGGAAAATATTTTAAAATTTACATTTCCATTAGACTTTGGTCTTAACCTTTAGTGGTTTACTAAGTTTAATAATATTATCATCAATGATATCTTGTATCTTATGCCTTAGCTTGTAGCATCAGTCTTATAATGTCCATCGCATCGATGGTAGTCACAATAAACATTATTTTCATAAATCTTACGTAATGGTTGGATCATATCAACCTATTGTGGTTGAGGAAGTGATACAAGGTTGCACTTGAGTAATTTATGCAACAACACATGAGGAGTGTGAGGTAATCGTGAAAATTGCCTCTTTAGTGGGGTAGATAAGAGAAGTTGATTTGTATTTTGTGATATTATGTTAACTATTATTTTTGATTCATTATTCATATCATTTGATTTAACCTTATAGCTTGGTTTTCTTTGAAACTTAGAATTTGAAGTAGTTTTATCATTAGGCATATACTTGATTTTGTTCAAAGCTATAAACTTTATTCTCGATCTCTAACTGTATGACATAACTCATCAAAGGACTTGAATTTCTTGCATATTATAGACTCATGGAGTGGTGAAACCAAATGTTACTTAAAGATGTCTTGGAGCTTATTATCTACCTTAGGATTGGTCATATTTGAAATTATGGTCTTATACCATAGAACATATTCAATTAACAACTCATTGGATCCTTGCTTGAGTTTAGTGATTTGACCACAAGATATTTTTTCACTAATGTTGATGGAAAAATGTGGTATAAACTAATCCATAAAAGGATTAAATTTATTTACTGATTGAGTTCAAATATCATAAAACCATTATAAATCATAATAATTGAGACTACATGGAAATAGTTTGGTCAACAATTTTTTTGATGGATGCAACCCAAGCATGTTACATGGAAGGATCTAAGGTGTTTCTCTAGATCACCTTTATCACCATATAATGAAAGCTTAGGATTTAAAAAAACCAAAGGTAAAGGGTAGGCTGAAATATCTAGGGCTAATGAACTATGAATAAAATTATGTGAATTTTTAAAATGACTAGCTCTAGAGCACCTTGCTCTAAGAGTAACACCTTAGCCTCCAAAGTTAAAACAACATGCTCTAAGGATTATGCAATAGGCAGGTTTATGATGGAACAAGCGTAGTCATTGTAAAATTGGAATAGGTTGGTTGTGTACAAATAGGCATGGTAATAGAAAATAACCCTTGTGTATCCCCCACACCTTGGGTGGGTAAGACATGTGTAACCAAGGGTGTAGATGTAGGCATGGTAGTAGTGTAGTTGTTTAAACACCCATGGTGGAATTGGTACCTCCAAAATGTTGATTACTAACATTAAAGGGATCATATGAGCTATCCTTAGAAAACTATTTATGTTCATCTCTTGTTACATATAACAATGCATCATTCATTTTTGGGTTAATTTCAAAAAATTGAGTTGATTTTCTTTCATTGATGTCATAAAATCTATCAGGGAAGTATACATAATCATTTATTTAATTAACGTCCATACTACTTATTTCCTGAGCAATATCAAATTCAATAATCAAACAAGTTTCATGGAGATGAATAGAAGGAAGAACAATGGGAATCATGCATGCCCTTTGGTGCTTTGTAGTGATAGGAGCTAATTAGTATTTAATATCATAATAATATGAATTAGGAAAGGCTTGGGATTATTTATTAGTTATTTCATCCTTTTTAATGTGTAAAAACCGGATCCATGGGATTACATATTTTGTATATCAAATCATATCAAAGGCAAATAACATGTAATAATTACAATCATGGCTTGAGCGAGGGAATATAAACTATTTACATCCATTATAGCAATGTGTAATGTATGTGTAAATGAAAATCAGAGATCCAAAATGAAAATTAGATTTATATACATAAATATGAAACACCATAATGGAGGAATAAACCCTAAGGAAACATAGGGTTCAATGATATTCAAGATAATATTTGGGTTCACCAATATGTTATACTCTATTTTGGATTAATATTAACCCTTAATAAGATATAACTATGTATATGCTTAGATTATTATGTATTACAATGTATCATAAATATGAATGTAAAAGAGTGAAACTGATTTAGCATTATAACTTATTTAATATAAAAGTCAAAATAATGGTTAAGATACTTAGTGGTTCATTGTAATGTGTAGGACTAAAATTGCAAGAAAATGGAAAGATAGGTATCAAATTTAATTATAGGCTACTTAGATTAAGATCTGTATCTATAGGTGTGTTGGGATACTACCTCAGCTTCTAGTCACTACCATATGATGTTATGTTCTAATCTTGAAAGTTTTGTCTCTATATTGTTCCTCTTTATTGTGATACAAAAAGGTGTGCATGTTTGTCCTTTAAATTTGTGTGTGATCTTGAGGTTTGATGATGTGCACAACTCCAAAATATATATCTCTTTCACTTGAAACCTTAGGTCCACTTGCTAATAGCTTTGGGCCTATAAAAGGGGATGAAAGGTGGATTGAGATGACCCCCTCCACTCCCCATTGAATGTGTTATGCCCTTAACTTGTAGTGTGTCTAGAGATATGTGTGGTTGACTTGTGGCTTACATACATTTCACATTATCTTTTTGCATTTATCTATGTTCTTAGTATGGTTGGCTTATGGAATAAACATGAGTAGAGTATATATAGGAGGTAGTTATTAGTCTTTTATCTTATATTGGGAATTTTTCTCTTATTACATTGTTGTGGAGGTTACCCCTTTGAAGTAGCTCAGTCATTATTATCAAGTATTTTGTTATTTTATCAATTATTATTGTTATTCGATATATTATTCCATTATTGTAGACATCTAAGTAATTTGATTACAAGTGGTACCAAAGCATTGATTTGTGTCATTTTTTACGATGGTTTTTTAGATCTAGTGTTGTGGCTATTTGAAGAGTTGCATGATCAAAAAAACATAACTTGTGATCCATGAAGAATTTAAATTTTTTCCACTACGAAATTGTTCAAAGTCTTTTTTTCAAGTATATAAATTATTTTTTGTACCCTTGTGCAAATTAGTATTCATTGGATTAGACTTGGTGAGATTATCACAATAATATAATATATTAGTACACTTTTTTGGGCCTAAAATCCTCCACCCTAGGGTTTGTACATGGCTAGTCTAAACTCTTGTAGACATGGGGAAGGTCAAGACACAAAAAAAACTACTCATAAATATGACATGGAGTTTATAACTACAAATCCATTAGTTTCTAAGGTAGATCAAAAAATCCAATTAGATATACAAATCATGTTAAGGAAGGATGATCTTGATGTAGTAAAAGGGGAAATGTATTCTTTGAAGGATTACTTGTCAATAATGAGTGCTCAATTGACCTTTACTATAGCTCAACTTTTGAAAAATAATCCTCATCACTCTAATTGAGTTCACCCACTCAAAACCATCACAAGTCCAATACTGGTTTGAAGCACATGCTGCTAAAAGTGGAAGTGCATAAGTCTTATGGTAAGGATCTACTCACTTGGACCAATCAAATATAAAATTTATTTGATCTACATTAGACCCCATTTGCATAAAAGGTGATCAAAACATTTCTCTATCTATAACATGAGCAATTCATTTGGTATAGGTGGTTGTGTGCTCAAAATAAAAATAAGGGTGCTCTTATTACCTAGTTGATGTTTACTACGGATCTAAAAATACACTATCGCAAAAATATCTTTGAAAACTACTTCATCCAGTTAGAAAAGTTGTGACAAATAGGTATTTGTTGAGAACTATATTCAACAATTCTAGAATTTATCCTTACATGTGGATGATATCACTAACAATAACTTGACTGACTTGTTCTTGGGGGCTCAAGAATAACATCCAACTTGCAATTCATATGTTTAATCAATTGACCATTTATGAATCCATACCATTCATGAGCCAGGTAGAGGAAAAAGAATTGGTCAAACTAAGGGCTTTCATGCATGGTTATGAATGCAATTTCATATCACCATCATCTTCACAACCTACAAGATTAACCCCTTAGTAAATTGAAGAGGAGTGTTCCAAAGGTCTATGTATTAGTTATGACAACAACTAGAGCAAATGACATAAATGTGTCAAAAAAAATTTGTTCTACATTGAAGGTGTCAATGAATATGAAGATGATGATGAGGCCACAAGTGAGGGTATGGAATAACCAAAGGAGGAATATGAATCTTATCACCCTATTAGGTCATGTCATGCCCTTTCAGGTATAAGTAATCCTCAAACTCTTAAGGTGGCGAGTTTCCTCAAGAAACAGAAGGTGACAATGTTGATTAACTTAGGAAGTAAGCATAAATTCATCAATAGTCATTTGGCTACTCATTTGAATTGTTTTATTTATCCAAATATAAAATATCAAGTCATGATTGCAAATGGTGGCATAGTCAACTATTTTTGAAAATTCCATAGTATTGAGATTTCCATTAGGGACTCCCTGCTTAATTCTCCAATGTTTATTATTCCCATGGGCAGGCCTAACATTTATTGGGAGTATAATGGCTTACAACTCTAGGCACAATAGAGATGAATTTATAGGAGTTGTTCATGCACTTTCATTCTAAAGGTACAATATTTGAACAATGAGGATTATGGCCAAAGATTTCACAGTTTGTTAGTTCACATTAGTTGACAAAGATTCTTAGAAAAGGGGTGAAAGAATTTGTAGCGAGGTTATTTTACTTAGAAGATTATCTAACACACGTGTCTACACATCTTGATTTACAAATGATTATTGATGACCATCCAATAGTTTATGGCATAATGCCAAAATGCCTACCACCAATCATAGAACAAGATCATGACATAAGATTGATTCTAGGTAGCACACCACCAAACATCAAACCATACATTTATCCATATACTTATAAAAGTAAATTGAAAAAATGGTGCATGAGATGTTAAAGGTAGGTATTATCTAACATAGCCAATGTGATACATGGTGTTATTAATTTTACCAAACTATATATTCACTTTGGGTATCATCAAATTCGAATCAAAGATGAAAATATCCATAAAACAACTTTCAAAACTCATGAAGGCCATTATGAGTTTATGGTCATGTATTTTTCTCTCATAAATACACCATCTACATTTTAGAGTTTGATGAATATTGTTTTTAGGCTTTTTTTAAGGAATTTTATGTTGGTGTTTTTTAATGACATCATAATCTACAATAAAACTTGGGAAGAACATTTGAATCATGTGAAATAGGTATTATTAGTTCTAGAATAGCATCAAATTTATGCAAAACTTCCAAAATGTGTTCTTGACATCCATGAGGTGGATTACTTAGGTCATATTATTTCACATGAAAGAGTCGAATTTAACCCTAAGAATATCAAAGCTATGATGGAGTGGCAAGTGCTAAAGACCCTTAAGAACATTCGTAAAAAATTATGGCAGCATAATAACTCCACTCACAACCTTGTTGAATAAATATTCCTTTCATTGGATTGAATTAGATACCAAGGCATTTGAGTAGCTAAAAGAGGCTATGTGCACCACTCTAGTTTTGGCAACCCCTGATTTTTATAAAATGTTTATTGTTGAATGTAATACATCAAGATATGGCATGGGAGTAGTACTCATGTAAGAAGGAAGACCTATTGTATTCAATAATCATCAACTCAATGGAAAAAATGCTTAATCCAATTTATGAGGAAGATATGATGGCTATTCTTTATGCAATCAAGCAATGGAGACCTTATCTGATAGGTAGACACTTTCGAGTAAAGACTAATGGTGATAGTCTAAAATACTTTTTGTAACAACCATTTTCATTAAAAGAGAAAAAAATGGATGACTAAAATTTTGGGATGTGACTTTGAAATAGTATATAATAAAGGCAAACATAATGTGGTAGCATGTGCACTTTTTAGGAGGGATGAATCGGTTGAGGCATTGTTATGTGTAATTACCATGTGGCAAGCATATCATTTAGAAGAAGCAAGATCAGAATGGGAGAATGACAAGGATACAAATGTCTTAATTCAGAATCATTAGCATGGTTTAAGTGTTTCTGAAAAATTTGAGTGGTAAGGAAACACATTATGGTATAAATATAAATTGTACCTATATAAGGATTTTGTCCTCAAACATAAGATCATTCATGAGCTTCATGCATCTCCAATAAGGGGGTATTCAATATTTTTGAAGACATCATCACATCAAGCAAGACTTTTTTAGGATGAACTCAAGGATCATATACATAAAATTATGGTAGAATGCATGGTTTGTCAACAAAACAAAGGGGAAAAAATTAAGACCCTAGGTCTTCAGCAACCATTATCCATCCCTAACCAGTGATGGGAGGAGGTTTCCATGGATTTCATTATAGGGTTACCAATATCTGAAGGTAAAAATGTCATCATGGTAGTTGTGGACAGGATCATAAAATATACTCATTTTTATTCCTTATCACAACCATTTGTAGCCAGTATAATAGTTATTGGATTTATCAATATAGTTCAAAAAGTGCATGGTACCCCAAAAATCATTATAATTAATCATGATCCTATCTTCACCAGTAAATTTTAGACTGAGTTATTTAAAATTTTAGGTACTTAGTTGGTTCATAATTCATATTATCATCATCAATCTGATGAGAAAATAGAGGTTGTCAACAAATGTTTAGAAGGGTATCTTTGTTGTTTTGCATCAAATAAACATGAACATTGGGTCTATTAGATGCCATCAGTAGAATGGTGGTACAACACTTCATTCTATATTTCTTCTAAAATGTCTCCCTTTATGGTACTTTATAGAAATAACCCCCATCCATCACTTCATCTTGGAAGGTGCAACCCAAGGTTTAAGTTGCTGAGGAACACATTCAACATCAACATGGGGTACTAGATTGTTTAAGGGAGAATTTAGCAATAACACAAAATATAATGAATCAGCCTAAGTAATTTCATTTTAGAATGGTTAAGCACTACATATATGTCTAATATTCTAAATAGGTAAGTCAAATCATATGTAATTCTCCCCGTTAGGTGAATGTGTGTAATAATACTTGTTTGATGTATGCAAATTGTGATCTAACCCTTGGTAATTGAAAAATGGAAACTTTGGTTTGGCTCTTGAGTGCTTTAGACTTGGCTAAGTGTTGTTCCTAGTCATGGTTTGTTAAATTGGGAAAAATGGGGTAGTCTTCTTGAATGTGCAAGTGTGTATATATGTATATTTGATGAATGCTAGATAGATAATAAGCGTATACCTAATTTATATTTATACGAGACTCTTTGGGTAATTTCTCATGTCATCAACATGTGAAACATATGAGTTGACCCATAGGAATGATTTGAAGTTAAAATATGACTATTGTTTGGATAAGGATGAAACTATCATACTCATAAGATATCGTTAGTCGATAAGTTTTTAGTCTGGCTTTATTATCCAGGAGATATGAACACTAATCTAGAGATGTTTGTGGGATAAATAACTAGTTTGACATAGATTGTGGGAATTCTTATGGGTGATTGAGATCAATTTGAGAGGTTAGACCTATAGAATGCATGTTTAAGTGAGAGAATGAAAATGAGAATCACATATATATGCACAAGTCATGTAGGGAGAAGGTAAGTCAAAACTAACATTGCCAAGTATTAAATACAAAATTAAATTGCTTACAATGGGAAGTGAAATGGATACATAAGTATTAATATCTTGAGTGATCTACTATGTGCTAGATTAATAGCAAAATTTGAAATTTGCACCTATGACACAAAAATTCATTTAGTATAAATAGGTTGAAATTTTTTATTTTATAATTCATTTATTTTTCATTTTTTATCAAATTCATGCTCTGACTTGTGACCATGATGATGTGATGAGGTTTACCTCAAAATGATTCAAGCATTTAGAGAGTTCCGTATAGATAAAGGAGCCACTATGCTTAGTATTTCTCAAAAAACTCAAAATTTGCTTCCATTTTAAGTAGTTTGATTTTTTTTCATTTGTTATTTTGATATTTTTAAGTCATTTTAAAATATGTTGGGATGGTTATCAATAATGACCTTTAGATGCTGATAGTGTCCAATGTTTGTCGACACCATCTAAATTTCTTCCAACAACCTTTACCATAAGCATCTTTTTACTTCCATAAGTATTTGTCGAACATGAAAAGTGATTATAATGCTAATTTGATGTTTTTGATAATTTTTTTGATATTGTAGACACAAAATTAAGCACTAATTGATTAACAATGTTTTATCTTGACATCCTTATCTTGCTTGGTTCATTCTCTATTTCGCTAAATCACAATCTATAAGAAAGCCTCTATTATCTTGAAAGCATTAGAAATACTATATAAACATCATTGTTACAACTAAATTCATCCCTATTCAACCTATAGGTTCTTGTTGGACCTTTTTTAGTAGTTTTTATCCTTATGGGAGAAGTATGTACTAGGTTAGACAAGGTCGTATTGTGGCCTTGTCTACTAATGTGGCCTTGTCTCCTATACTTTAATAGTTGCTTTTCAATTTGAGATGTTTCACAATAGATATCCTGTGTCTTTTGTAAAGTAGGTTAGAAAAAATATTCCAAATATTCCCCTATATAAGCACATCAATGCTTCTCCAAACACATCTAGCAATCACTTGGTAATTCTATTGCACAGTGAGCAAACGAGCACTATTTATTCCAATTTCAATTTTGTAACAGTCTAACAACCATATGCCAAGTTCAAATATATTTTATTGCAGGTCAAGGGCATCCATTATCAATAATTTTAATATTTTTCTTAGTTATGATCATATAGTTTCACAATTACGAAGCACATAATCACCCTGGGAGGGAAAACTACATCATCTAGAGGCCCATTTGGGCTATGTAGGCAACACTTAGATTATCTAGGTTTTTTTAAGATAGCTCAAATTTTCCCCTTACCCATTGCCTCCCTTTTGCATTTGATCTTTATTGTGTTTTTGGTGCAAGAATAAAGGTTTGTGTTTTATAGGTCTTTTACCCGACATATTAACACACAAAATTAATCAACAAACTATCACAGATAGTCGCACAAACCCAAAACAAATAAGGTGCATGGTAAATCATGACATGAACACAATTAGTAGATAAGGTCATAATTTGAATTTGTCCTCCCCCTGTGGACTTGTCCCAACATAGTTTGAATTCTAGTATTCAATCATGACACAATACATAGTCCTTTCAAGCAATTTTTAGTTATAGTCAGCATACACAGTCAGTATAAAATTTATTATAGGGAGGTTTGCATATTTGTAGGCTAATTTACTATTTTTAGCTAATTTCTAATTTTATAAAAAAAAATAGTGTACTATATTTCACTATCAGATCTATATATTTTTACATTTCAATTTCAATAATTTAATTCTATTAGTTTAGATTAATTCAATTTAAAATAGATTAGATAGATATTTCTAACCATAAATTTAATCCATAAATTCATTATTTCAATGTGTTTGTAGGGGGTATGCATGTTTGAGAGTTTCACCATGGATTCCATGTGGACATGGTATTAGGTATTGCTCTAAGTGATGAGGATAAGCTATTGATCGATTATGTGGGAATTAAATATGTTGGTCACTAGGGGCGATGCCTTATGACATGCACCTACTGAGAGGTGAAACACAACCATATGTATCTTTTGGATCCCCATTAGGGAGATGATAGATTCATTAGAGAATATGTAGCATATCTTCTAACTGCTAGATGTGGAAAATCATGTTGTACTATAGGCTTTATGAGGTCTAGGCCTAAAATGGAAAATTCATAGGTTTATGACTGGGCATGATCGAGAGGCACAATTTGTACCCAATGATTATACCATTATTATTCTAGAGATTTTTATAACTGATATATTATGTTTGTATAAATATTTATGTGTCATATTTGCATCTTTAATTACTATGGATGGTGGAGGAGTAATTATATCATACGTATGCATGCCATCATTGAGGATATTGAGACACATGACACCATGTTCTCCTGGGGAACTACTATGGTTTCTCATTTTTTAGGGACTTATATTAGTTCACATGGGAGCATTTTAGTGGTGGGTTTGAATCAATTGCCTTATCACATATTTGGGCTTGTGATCACATGTCCATGGCTCATCCACTAGGTAGTCTTCATGCTACTTCTCAAAACACCATGGATTATCATATTTTTTATAATGATTGACTACATATTATACCATATGGAGGCCTTATCAAGGTTTTATTGGATGAACCAAGGATGTTGTTTAGTTGTGGTAGATTTGTGTCAGTTGTTGGTTTCATAATTAGTTTCCTAGGATGTGCTTCTAGTGTGAGTATGTTACCAGTAGTTTGGGATTGCATAAGGGGTGCCCCTGGCACCTATAACATGGACATACACACATAGAGTGGGTAATCATCTAGGGGACCATTATTAGCCTAATATTATGAAGCTAGCTCTGACACTATCAGGGGAGGTAAATCCCCTAACCATTTTTGTATATGGTGATGATGTGGGTTGTACTACAAAGTACATCCACTAGTGGTTTAGTCATGCTAAGCCATATTATTTAATGTTGTTGTAAATTAAATTGATGTAGATCTTGGTGCACATCTTGATGTTGATATGGTCAAGCAATGAGAGGATGGACAAGAAGATAGACAACCGAATTCCTCCACTATTGGTCTAGGTATATATTATATTTTGAATGTTTTAATACTTTTATCATATTTTGCTTATCATCCACTAATGTTTTGTAAATGTCATGTGTTATCTAGGCAATGACTATTAGACTATAATTATTGATTCATCCATTTGGGTTCTTACCCAACACATTCATGATGATGCAATAAATGGTGGATTACTAGAGAGGGTCAATGACATTGTATACATATATGTGCCACTTTTTTATCCTATGGCACATGCCAAAACCACTTACATTATTTTTACAAGCCAATGTGATGAGCTTAAGAGAGAGGTCAACTAGTTAGACATCATATGACTCCACCATACCCAAGTACAAATTTAGGATAAAGTATATTTTATGAGTATGTGTGACTACAAGGTGAGCATGCCAAAGTAGTGATAGAGTATGTTAATTTACAAGTGAGACTAGTGATATACGAGGATCGAGATATACATAGTAAGTCTCTATCAATATCTCATTGAGATGATAGTGGGCCTTCCTCTTTAAGAGCCCCTAGAATTAGGGATCAAGGTGAGGACAATGATGTAGAGGTTCACGTGTAGCACATGCCCATCATTAAGTGATTTTAATTGTACTTGAAAAACTATTTTTGATATTTTCATGACAAACATTTTCTTATCTTTAATATATGATATTTGATTGTATTTTATATGCATCTATACCATGGATTTGAGATATGCAATTATGCCCTTTATTTTGATCTTTTATGAATATGTTTTCTAGCATTTTTAAATGATATTATTGTTAATTATTTTAAGGGTAATGTGTGAATGATATAATATTGAAGCACAATGTATGTTTGATTGAAACTATCCAATGATCTCATCACAATCCTAAAAATTTAATGGGATGGAATCATCTGACCAAACACGCATATAATAATTCATCTTCACATATAGAATTATGTTTACTTAATTGATTTAGATTATGAATACATGAATCTTGTGGATATACATTTGATGCTAAATTCATAAGAACACATGATTGCATACTCACTAGATAATTATGTTAAACCCAATCGAAATAACACATGTAATGATACTTGACCCATACTAATAGTTTGAGACTTTTTTTGCATGTTCTGCATGGATTAGGAGTACTCACTACTTGTTTAGTTTATGGATTTGTCATGAAAATACCATAACTAGTATTTCAAGTACAATGTCAGTTACATATTAATATTCTCTACATGTTAGTGGCATGAAAAGTTAGCCAAAGAGTTATTTATTTATACAAAATAGTTCCAAGCTTATTCCCTATTTGAGAGATATGTAACACTTATCAAGAAGACATATATACACATTTTCACAATAATAGGGACTACTATAGATATTCCAAATTAGAAGTTAGTTACAAGAGGTAGGCCCTAACCAAGTCTAAATCACCTAAGCCAAGTCAAGTTTGTTAGTCATGTGTCAAAATCTAGATCATAGGATGAATTCATATCAATGGATCATAATTTCACACATTCACTTAAAGGGAATAAGTACATGAGGTTTGATTTATCTCCTGAGAGTATTGGAAATGTAGGAAATTATTAATCATTCATTGGGGAGTGGTTTGGGCCAAATCAAACCATCATTTGTCCCCATTATTTATAGGTTAACCTAGTGTTAGGTTTTTAGAGTGATGGAGACAAGTTATCTATATTTAGCGCACATAACAAACTCTTAATATCTCATATAAAGACAATTTACAAGCATGGTAATGACTAACACCAAAACAATGAGTCAGATGTCTCTATCCAACAATAGGCATATGCCTCTGTCCTGATGTAGGCAAACAAATTCTAACAAATTTGTCCAGGAAAATCTAGATACTCAATTTCCTCATTCAAGTGACTTCTGATCCATTTCTAGCCTTTTTTGTCACCTATACATAGTAATGGTCTCGCACAGACCTGAAACAAGGTGTTGATACCTAAATGTGTATCACTGGGCTAACATATAGTGTTTAAGAAACACTTCTCATTTCTAGATTCAAATAATACATTGCATGAGTTGTTGGTTATGATCTTCTTGAGATCTGTGGTGGAGTAACGACCAAGCTAAATGAATGTTTCACAAAATGAACATGTATTTTTGGGAGCAATCATGGTCCTAAATATTTATGAAGATTAAAATGATATAAACTAAGATCAATGAATGATGTCCAAAACCTAAAGTTCAAACCCTAATCTAGCACGAATATTTATAATGAAAAGCTAAACTACAGTGATCCGATTAAAAAGGAGGAAAAGGAAGGGTAGGGCAAAAAGAAGGTGTTTTTGATCTTCAATCCAGACATTATGACGAAGTTTAGATTTCATGAAGACATGCACTTAACCAATATATAACATGAAATTACATAGGCATAGATCCTACTAAATATCAGGCAAATGTCTAAGGAAAGGTAATGCAGATAAGAAATCAGGTTCACTTTAAAGGTTTACTTCCACAAGAAAATAACTTATGCACATCTTCAAGAAAAGCAAAAGAGAACAAAATGAACTTAAGATCTTTCAATCAACCTAACATAAGCATAAATTAACAACTATATATTAACATGTGCACATCTAGGATCCATAAAAACAATTCAAATCTAAATATCAAACTAGATAACTGAGGAAGTAGCCATGATATGAAACACACAGATAAATATTAGATAAAATTTGTAGAATTCCTTGTTTGTACTGCTTGCTCTAAGTTTAGAAAGCAATTTCGGATCTAATAACTCCCCCCTCTTCTTTACAATGGACAATACCTCTTTATATAAACCTTTCATGAGGTATGTCGGTCATTCCTTATCAACATGCAATTGGACAAGTGTCATAGACAGGTATCCCTTTACAAATGCTTTAGGACCAATGACCTTTAACTATGACTAACCTAACATAATTGTGTGTTACATGTTGCCCATGCCTTTATAGAATAGAATATTCCTTTGAAAGGATTTACAAGGTCTTTAACTCAAAAGAATATATCATGTCAACTTAATTGACCTTTGAGATGCCTCTGTGACTACAACCTTCTCTTGTTTTATTGCAGGATCTTCATTTTCATATTTTCTAACCAAATTAAGTCTAAGACATATGTGTTCACATTTATGATCTTCACTATTTTGGGAATCCAACATATCATGTCAATGTGGCAATGCCATGTCATTCTATCCATTTATATTTAAAATATGACTGTTTGTCACCCTTGGACACATGCCAGTATTTTTTTTGTTGCGGGCCCTTCGAAAATTTTGTCTCACCTTGCACTGTTGGATCTATTTATTTGGCTCAACACAGTTCATTAAACTCAACCTGAGAACTCGAATGCTATTGGTTACTTGCTACATTCCCCATGCTTATGACACTTGTCACTTCAGCATTCACTCTGAGCTTTGTTAAATGTCAACATTGATCTCACACCATTGATCTCATTTGCATGGATTAATCATGCTCCATCAATCTTGATCTACTTAATTATGCCTCTTGCTCCATGGACCATAGATCATAATGTGTACGCTCATCTACGTACCATCAATCTTTAAAAGATGCTCGAGCTTTAATTTGTGGCTCGTGGCTATGTCATGTGTCATCTCCGCATTCATCCTCAGGGCTTTTGACTTTTCAACCTTCATCACACATCATTGGATCTATTTGGCTTGATCAACATGTTATGTTGGATTTTGATTTGAGGGGTGGAATACTATTGGTTGTTTAATATTTTTTCACTGATATTATGACACTTGTCACCTTCTTGTTTGTCCCAGGGCTCTGTTGAAGTCTTGACTCAATATGCATCATTAAATCAATCTTTCTTGAGTAAAAGTGTATCGTTGATCTTTGAAAGATGTTCAAACTTTAACTTAGGGTTAGGGCTTGAATTTTTAACTTTAATCTTGCACCATTATATCTCCATCACCTAGGTAAATACATGTCATTAATTAAGGCTCTTGACTTCTTGACTTTATAGGCACCACTAGATATCGATCGCCAAAGCAAATGCGGACCATTGATCCTATGGATAGTAAAATAATTAAGTCAGAACTCAAGTTATATAAAGAACTTAGGTTAAAGTCTTAAGACTAAGGTTTTTATTTATGTTAATAAACACAAATTAAAACCTTGGGATTAAATCTTAAGCTGAGTTAGAACATAATAAAGGGGACCATATGATTAGCTAGACCATGCTAATAATAAAATAGACCAAGGGGTCATGAGACATAAAGGGGCCAAACATAAGATTTTTAGACTAAGGTTTGGTCATGTTGAAAAACATGACTAAACCTTAGGATAAAAATTAAGCTAAGTCCATCGCACAAATAATTGTTCCCAAATAAATTGTTCTCATGCAAATTTGAATTTAATTTAAAAGGGACCTAGGTTAAAACATTAGACCAAGGTTTTAACAATACTTAAAATAGATTTGATTAATCTTTGACAAACCAAAGGTTAGTAAAAGATCAATTTAATATTGAAGCATAAAACCCTAAGCATGTTCATTTCCTAACGAGATTCCATTGAGCCTACAATACAAAAACACAGTCAACAATCATTAGAAATATTATAAGGGGTCAAACCATGGTCATTTGAGAATATGTCAATTAATCCAAAAGAGAACCATGTATGGATGATCTTCAAATAAAGACAATGTGCAAACATGTTAGTGGTTCTCTGATCAAGTGATTTTTTCATTTTAAGGTACAAATTTGCACAATTTAAAACAAAAGACCCCATTTTTTAGAAATGAGGGTATGTTGACCTCAACCAATGGTGACTTTTGGTGGAAACATAGTAATATGTTAGAATTTAGAGACTTTGGTTTAGAATAATAACTAGATTACTTATTCCACATGATTAGATACCATAGTTAAGATCAATTCATGATTAAAAAAATTCTTACTCATGCAGGATTGGGATCAAATATCAAAAATCAGCCATGTTTTATGTGTGCTTTGATTTCACGTACTATTTGCCATGGGATTTAGGGAACAACTTCTAGATTCATGACTTTAACCATTAACACTAACTTATATCATATTTAGATGTTCATTAAGAATCATGCTTTGTATAAGGAAGGCTTGGGCATTGCTTTGCTGCCAACTAGGCATCCATAGCCTCGATAGAGATACCTTTGGCTCCACTCAAGGCCTTAATACACTTCCATCCAAATGTCCATAGCCTTGGTGGAGATTACCATAATCACCATTGCTTATAAAGCTCTTGAATTTTGTAATAAGGTTCTTATTTTTGTATTTTTCAAATCATTTTTTGAATCTCTAGCAAAGGTTGGAAACTAGGTTAGCCAAGTTTTGGGGTTTGGTCAAGTGTTTGATCTTTAGACAATCATCCTTGGTTGCAAACTTTGTCCCAGGTAATAATGTTTATTAAGTGCAAACATGGCTTTGTCCTAATAATTCAAGATTTCACTCTACATGTGCAATCCTTTTTAGAACCAAACTTAGATCAGAACAAAGTTTAGAATCTCAAAGAACCATTAACCTATTTATTAGTCTTTACTAGTTTCTCTAAACTATAACATCAAGCTCACGGTTCAACAATCCATGATCAACCAATGTTGAGAAGTCATACCTGCATTTTTGAACTGTGAAGTTCTTGAGCAATTAGGTGAACTTTGAGCTAAGGGATGTCCAAAAGGGCTTACTTGAAAGCAAGGAATAAAGCACAAAAAGCAAACACACCAAACAAATAAACAACAAGCAAAGAAATATTTACAAACACTACTTACAAACAAGGGATAGGAAGGAAAGAAACTAAACTAAGCCCTACACTAACTCCCTAAAGAACCGACCTCTAGGATCACATGGAAAGTTATTTAGCCTACCATAGAACCTTGAACATGATTTCTTCCATTCAATGGCCTCTCCTTGTGGATAGGAGCACTTTTATGCTTGTGTCTTTTGTATGATGCAGCTTGGTTTCCCACCTCCATTCTCAAGTACATAGGTTGAAGATATGGATCCAAGATCCAGTCATCTTCTTCCCAAATTCTTTTTTCTTGCATCAAGAATGCTAACTCTACTTCATTCAAAGACTGATCATAGTTTGTATCATTTGCCTTCCATGGTTGGATTATGAACTCAGTTGGTATTCTTAGACTGATGTCTTCATTAAATTTGGCTTGAGGTGGAGATGGACTACCAATCTTTGCACCAAAACTTTCCAAGTCATCCCAGAAGGCTACCTCATCATGATCAACTGAAAAGGCATGAAATTCATTTGCAACCTTACCATTTGAATCAGGTTTATCACCTACTTCCAACCTTTTGAAGGTGTCATATAGAAATTTATTATCTATTACACTTGATTCATCTTCATCTTCTATGCAGAATGGTGTTTCTTCTATCCAATCGAGTCCCACCTCATCTTGCTTTGGAATCTCTAGAATGACATTGTTATCTTGGAATACCTTAATTTATTTCAAAACATCCTGGTATAAATGTTTCCAATGATCATCTTCTTTAGTAGTACTCTCTATTTCAATAATAACCTCATATGAATTGTCTTCACAACTATCTTTTGAAGATAGGTCAGCTTGTATCTGACCTTGTTCATGGGTTTGTTCATCTTGAACAACTATTCCTTCTTCTAGAGCTCTTCAAGTTCATTTTATTCTTCAAATAGAAAATCAAAATCATGTATCATGAAGGATTTAGATGTGTTTGCAAAGCCAGATGTCCCTACAACATTGCATTGATTAAACACAGGTTCAAATGTATCCTTTTCATTATGATATGCTTTAAAGACATTACAATGATTAGCTAGGCCTATATCACAAAGACTCATTTCATGTATGTTCTCAGATGACCTATTATTATTGTTATAATGAAAATTATTTGTAGGCCTATTGAATATTTGAGAAGCATAGTTTCTAATAGAGTTTTATTCAGTATTGTCCACTTGCTTTTGCAATTGAAGAAAATTAGTGCTCAGCTTTTGAACCATCTTAAGTATGGATTCATTCTCATTCTTTGGTGCTTATGAGTTATGAACTTGATTTTTATTACTAGTGGGCACTAAAGATCTATATCCTTATAGATGAAATCCATTTGTAGCATTATTCAATAACCCCAAATTTTGGCCAAGATGGGCATGGATTAAGGGCAATTGGTTCAAAACTAGTGTCTGATTCAAGGCAAACACACTCTGATTGGCATTAGGAATGGTATTTAGTACTGGGAAATTGGGGTTGACATCTAGGATAGCATATGCAAATTGACCTTGAGGCTGCATTTGATCATTTATTATTACAACTTCAACATAAGCCAATGCTAAGGTGTTTATGACTCCAACAGACTTTTAAGAAACATAAAAGTCATGGGATCCAAAGCATCCTTGTAAATCTCTAAGGCTAAATCCTCATTAGGTCTATAAGGAGATATGGTTTTAATGAACATCTTCTAAAATCTAGAATTAAAGGCTCTTATGGGCTCATTGAGATCTCTTTTAACTATGGTGAACTATTGGTACAAGACACAAGGACTGATGATTTTGCCAAATTGGTCTGTGCAATAATCATTAAAGTTATTCCAAATGATAATGTAGTTCTTAGGTAGGTTAAGGAACTATTCATATGCAGCATAATTGAAAGTAAATGGAAATAGTCTATTTGTTACATCTTCATGAATTACATTTAGCAATCTTAAAGCATCTTTGAAAGATTTAATGTGTTCTTCAGCTGTGACAACACTATTTGGGCTAAATGATGGCAAATATTTTTTAGGATTTTTTGGTAAGTCGTGTAATTGGCCAGGCACATTGATAAAAGATCCACCTAACCATGCCATACCTTGATGAGGATCTTACTTGTGGTAGTTCTAGCTTATAAAATATTTAAACCTTGTTTGAAATATGATGTGTAAATCTTATCTTTACAAAGAGCAGTGATCAGACTTGCACATTTAAGAAAATTTTGCACAAATATGTATAAATAACTACAAAGAACATCAATATTTAACTAAATTAGCTCAAAGATATGTCTAAATACATGAATATGAATTATCTTTACATGTTTAAGTTCAAATAAACTCAAATTTGTAAAGGATCTATCAATATTTGAATAAAACAACTATTACTAACCTCAAACTTGTTGGATTCACAAATCTCAAGCTATCTTTACCATAATTACTCATGGATCTTCAAATAATATCAAATTTTGGCTAAAGGAAGCCCAAAGACTAGTCTAAAACCATTAAGATCACTGATCTTTACACAAATATGCTAAAAGAAACACAAATATGCAAATAATATACTGATCATTGAGGAAAATTTACCAAACTTAGCAAAGATATTACAAATTCACAAAGCTTTAGCTAAAGGCCCTCCTTTTAGAGCCAATTTTGTTGATGCTTAAATGTGTATCACTAGGTTAACATATAGTATTTAAGAAACACTTCTCATTTTTGAATTCAAAGAATTCATTGCATGAGTTGCTAGTTGTGATCTTCTTAGGATCTGTGGTGGAGTAGTGGCCAAGCTAAATGACTATTTCACAAAATGAACATGTAAATGGTTGTTGAGAACAACCGTGGTCATAAATCTTTGTGAAAATGAAAATTATCTGAACTAATGTCAATGAATGATGTCTAAAACATGAAGTCTAAACCCTAAGCTATCATGAATATTTATAATGAAAAGCTAAACAATAGTGATCTGGTCAAAAAAGAGCAAAAGGAAGAGTAGGGCAAAAACAAGGTGTCTCTAATCTTCAAACTAGACATAATGACGAAGTTTAGATTCCATCAAGACATGCACTTAACAAATATATAACATGAAATTTCATAGACATAGATCCTATTATATATCAGGCAAATGTCTAAGGAAAAGTAATATAAATAAGAAATCAGGTTCATTTTAAAGGTTTACTTCTATAGGAAAATAGCTTTTGTACATCTTCAAAAAAAGCAAAAGAGAATGAAATAAACTTAAGATCTTTCAATCAACCTAGCATAAACATAAATTGACAACCATGCATTAACATGTGCACATCTAGTATCCATAAATAAAATTCAAATCTAAATATAAAACCAGATAACTGAGAAAGTATCCATGATAGTAAACACATAGACAAATATTAGACAAACTTTACAGAATTCCTTTCTTGTACTACTTGCTCCAAGTTTACAAAGTAATTTTGGCTCTAAGAACTCCCCCCTTAAATTTATAGTGGATAATAGCTCTTTATATAGACCTTTTCATGAGGTATGCCAGTCATTCCATGTCGACATGCAATTGGGCAAGTGTCAGAGATAGGTATCCCTTTACAAATGCTTTAGGACCAAAGAGCTTCCTTAACTATGGCTAACCTAACATAACTGTGTGTTACATGTTTCCCATGCCTTTGCAAAATAGAATATTCCTTTGAAAGAATTTACAGGGTCTTTAACTCAAAAGAATATACTGTGTCAACTTAATTGACCTTTAAAATGCCTCTATGATTGCAACCTTCTCTTGTTCTGTTGCAGGATCTTCATTTTCATATTTGCTAACTAGATTAAGTCTAAGACATGTGTGTTCACATTTTTTATCTTCATTATTTTAGGAATCATGTCATGTCAATGTGGAAATGCCATGTCATTCCATCCATTTATATTTAAAATATGACCATTTATCACCCTTGGACATGTGTCAGTGTTTTATTGGTTGTGGGCCCTTTGAAAAAATTTCCTTGCCTCACACTGTTGGATCTATTTGCTTGGCTAACATGGTTCATTGATCTTGACATGAGAACTTGAACACTATTGTTTGCTTTCTATGTTCCTCATGGTTATGACACTTGTCACTTCTGCATTCACTATGATTTTTTTTGAAATGTCAACGTTGATCTCGTTTACACAAATCAATCACGCTCCATCAATCTTGATCTACTTAATTATGCCTCTTGCTCTATAGATCATTAATCAAAATATGTATGTTCATCTGCATATTATTGATCTTTGAAAGATGCTCAATGTTTAATTTATGGCTCACAGATATGCCATGTGTCATCTCATTGTTCATTATTAGGGCTTTTGACTTTTCAACCTTCATCATGCACTATTGGATCTATTTGGCCTAATCAATGTGTTCCATCAAATCTCAATATGAGGGGTGGAATGCTATTGAATATTTAATATTATTTCACTAATATTGTGACACCTATCACCTTCTTGCTTGTACCAGGTAAACCATTGACTCAATACGTGTCATTAGATCAATCATGTCCGAGAAAACATGTATCGTTGATCCTCAGAAGATGTTCAAACTTTAGCTTAGGGTTAAGGCTTGACTTTTCAACTTTAATCTCACACCATTGGATCTTTATCGCCAAGGTAAATGCACATTCTTTATTAAGGCTCTTAACTTATTGACTTTATACGCACCACTAGATCTCGATCGCCTGAGCAAATGCAGACCGTTGATCCTATGGATAATAAAATAATTAAGTCAGAACTTGGGTAATATAAAAATCTTAGGTTAAAGTCTTAAGACTAAGGTTTTTATTTGTGTTATTAAACCCAAATTAAAACCTTGGGACTAAATCTTAAACTAAGTTAGAACATAATAAAGGGGACCAAGTGATTAGCTCAACCATGCTAATAATAAAATAGACCAAGGGGCCACGGGACATAAAGGGTCCAAACATAAGATTTTTAGAATAAGGTTTGGTCGTGTTGAAAAATATGACTAAGCCTTAGGATAAAAATTAAGCTAAGTCCATGGCACAAATAATTTTTCCCACGCAAATTATTCCCATGCAAATTTTAATTTAATTTAAAAGGGACCTAGGTTAAAACATTATACTAGGGTTTTAACAAGACTTAAAATAGATTCAGTTAATCTTTGACAGTAAAAGATCAATTTAATATTGAAGCATAAAACCCTAAGCATGTTCATCCCAAATGAGATTCCATTGAGCCTGCAATACAGAAACATAGTCAATAATCATTAACAACATTAGAAGGGGTAAAACCATGATCATTTTAGAATATGTCAATTAATCCAAATGAGAACTAGGTGTGGATGATCTTCAAATAAAGACAATGTGTAAACATGTTAGTGATACTCTGATCAATTGAATTTTCAATTTTAAGGTACAAATTTACACAATTTAAAATAAGGATCCTCATTTTTCAAAAATGGGGGTATGTTGACCTCAACACAAGGTAAGTATCCTTGTCCTTTTATTACTTTCCATTATTAGTAAGTTACAATTGTTCAATCATACTTTGATGTGGCATTCAGATTTATGTATTATTGTTGTATATTATACAATCTAAATAGTTCAAAGTTTTATACTTGTTAGGGTTGATTAATCCAAAATAATGTAAAATAAAGAGCTTGAATGACCATTGGTTCCTTTTTAGGTTCATATGGAAATGTATGACCTTTAGAACCTCCTTGGATACATTAACCTTCGTAGATTGTGAAATAGAATAATATGGAGAATCTAATATTCTAGGGGTGTTGTTAATGTTTTCAAATGTAATGACATCCTTATCTACAAGTTGCTTGATTCTATGTTGCAATGCAAAATAATTGTTATCTTTGTGCTCATTGATGCGATGATAGTTACAAAATGATCTTACCCCCACTCATGTTAAATGATGTGTAGGGTGATGTTAATTAAAAGACAATGCAATCAACTTCATATCAAGGAGCATTCATAAAATAACACTTAGTTTATCCTTAAGTTTATGAAAATGAGTAGGTTGGTTCATAATTAAAGGGGTGGGACTCATGCGAGTTGCATCCTTATTTATTATTTTATATTAGCTTCCTTCTTAGGTGTAGAATCACTTTGGAGACTAGAGGTTGTTGACTTTTTGGAAATTTTAGAATCATAGGCACAAGTGCGTGCACATAATAGATCACACTCATAAGCATCAACATCAAAGTAGAGTAGCTCATAATAAGTATAAGTACAATAACATGCTTTTTCTCTATGTGGAGTAAAATAATCTTACTAATGATAAATTGATTTTCTAAATTAGTTGGTTGGTATATTATGCAATGTAATGTATTTTTTAAACCTTAAAATGTAATCTTCTATAGGCTCATCATGACATTGTCGAAGGTTTTGGATACGTTCCAATGTTAATCTAAGATCTTTATTCTTTTTGAAATGAAATAGGAAAGCATTTTATAGTTTTATAAAGAAATATATAGTCCCATTATGTATATTTTAGAACCAATCTAAGGCATTGCCTTTTAAACTTTGATGAAAGGTTTTTGTAAAACTATCCCATGAATGTTCTCCGAGAGAAGACATGAAACATGCAAGGTGTGCATGAAGATCTCCATATCCATCAAATAAGTGAAATGTAGGCATAATAAATCCTTTTAGATAAGGATGATTAATTATCCTTCACATTATAGGTTTCCCTAGTATTGCATTATTATCAAACTCAACATTATATGCCTTGGATTCTAAAGATAAAATAAATACTCATTTTTTAAGTTCACTTATTGCATATATCATAGACACTATATGGTTGTTAGACATGGCTGTAGATTGGAA